>CM010314.1:13632358-13971079 GCA_001923025.3 Taenia multiceps
TACGATCATTTGTGGAATCGCTATTTGAAAACCAGTGCTATTACTATTTTCCAGTAACGAAGCTGCCAAGAATTTTGGGTACCCTTTATTATGGGCTGCAATTGGATTCATGAATTTGCAGACAGTGATGCCTAATATCTAAAGGCATAAATCAAATTTGAGTTTGAGGCCTGAAACCGGGCGTGTGTCCTCAGCCTGCCTAGCAGCGGTTACGTTCATGCGCTGTCAGGATAGCCCGAATGCAGTAAGAAATGCTGCTACACTCGAATGCAGCTTTAGGCGAGTTCCCTTAGCCCCTAGATGCGACATGTTGGCAGTGACGTGTTTCCACTTTCGAGGAGAAGGCAATGGCAAATGCGTCGTCATTAGGGAAACGACGCAGATGATCAAAGTATCTAGAGGATTTAATGCAAGTTGCAAGGGTTTAGCAGGTTCAATCACTTTGTGATGATGTGGAGTTAATGAGAAGCATTACGAATTAGAACAAAGGAACTTGTTCTTACATGAATAGTACAATTAGGAACCTGTTAGAGCACATGCACATGCTTCTTTGCTTAACGAATATTGTGCGTAAACACTCGGTTGACTCCTCGTGCGAGTTGTCGCAACTGCCACCAATTTATCTCCTGGCCGTCAGAGAAGTGCTGGTCCACTGCTCGCTGTTGTTTAAGTAAGGTGCATGTAAAAGTAAGCACAGGATTAAGTGAAGGCACATACCTCTTGCATTATTTTACACCACATGCTGGCGTTGTGTAATGAACGGCATGAGTAGAATTAAATTAATGCGTTTCTTCAGGTACAATGTGGTAAGCAAAGCAACTATAATAATAAAGTAAAGGGTTGCCGATGCTTAGACCGTTTTTACTATTTGTGAAACGTTTGTGGAACGATAATTTGGCATGACTGAAGACTGCCGCCACAAATATCGGAGAGCACATTTGCAGCATGCAGATAGCCCATGTATGCCGAATGCCATTGCATGTAGCAGTTAACGAAGCAGGTGCATCTATGGAAAATGAGCTTGACAACGAAGTAAACCCCATGCAACAAAAGAAGCTATTTTGCCAAGCGAACGGGATTCTTCTATCAAACAATTTCTGCGTAATCACATTTCGTAGTTCGGTCTGCGTTGGTTTCCAGTTGCAAAATGATACAACTGAAGATCTCGCAATTGTCAATTTCCAGCATAAAGTTTGTAACGCGCATTGCAATTTGACATAAAAGCTTGCGAGTGTTTTAGGTTTTAAAGTGTGCCTTCTACTAGATTGTCTTTCAAAAAGATGTACATTTATTACTCGACACTTTTAATATGCGGTGAACGCTGCAGCCTTGAATAGTGTGGCCGTTGACACAATGCTTAAAACGTTTGATAGACTTGACAAGGGAGACATTGCAGACAGTAAGAGAGTCACATTAAGCGTTGGCTCGAAATATGTGACCGTCCCCTTAAGGCATTAGCCTAAAATTTGCCAAAAGCGAGCGCACCGATGCTTTAGAATCAGACCTAACAAATGCAATTGTTATGCTCATTAGGAAGAGGTTCTCAGCACTCGCAAAAGTCAAACTTTGTAGGTGCCTTCATGATGTTATCAATGCCTGCGGCAGAGTCCATAATGTGAAACACTTAGTGGATCGACACAACACTTTGTCGTATGGAGCATTCTACCTTTGCAGGTAGGGACACACCACTGCATCCTATAATATCCAATTCCTTCCATTCGAGTCCATTATGCCTCATTGCAGTGCGACTCACAACAATTTTGTGTGTAGGCAGCATCATTATCGAAGTGATGTCTTGTGGAGGAGGAGAAAGCAAATAAATGCAAAAGCGGGTGATTGAGTGATTGGGTGAGTGAGTGAGTAGATAGTGACATTACGGAAGCATATTGAAATAAAGGTTAATAACTACGATCTACGAATCGCTCTGAACATCGCACACTCCAGTAGAACTCTCTGTTACTGTGGCAGAGGAGGTGCTACTGCCTCCTCCTAAGTGGCCAAGATGACATGGCAAATGTGGTCGTTGTATAGGTTTGCATTTTAACGCTTGTCTTCCATTTGAGTGGCGGCGAATGCTTTACAACAGTCTCTCCGCTGTTGACGTATCTCAGGCCTGGACCCATGTTTCGCAACATTTACTGTTGGCCCGAGGATGACACACCAGGCGAGTTGAACGAATGCACAAAATTACTTGGACCATCTTGCGTGACCCAAGTTGATACGGACGATGGTGGAGTCGAGCTGTGTCGTCGTCCCACCTTTTCCTCTTCTCCCTTTTTCCATCACCAGGCCATTCGTATGCAGAAGATCTTTAGACCCGTTATACGACTCATCCCGTTAAGAACTTGTGCATGAACCCTCTCAGTCAAATTGAACACCCGGATGTGGTTATTAGGGCAAGAGCATCATCCACAACAATATTACCTTCGAGCGATTTTTGTAAGAACCATTTGCAGATCTTGACACAAAGTTATTCTGAACTGCAGCGAGGTCTGCCACCAAGATATTCCCTCGCAAGTTTGTTAATTTCGAAGCCCTGAATTTGTGGTTGCAACATGGTTTACTTGACTTGTTTTGCTCCAGCACAAGTCAGGTGGCTTCCATTCCATTTTCGGCGTTGCACGTAATGGTTTGCTGTAGCTTTTGTCTAATGACCACTGGTGAGTGCGTGTGAGCCCTTTTGTCGAAGCGAAGTAGCAGATGCTAGAGGGTGATACTCGTCAACACACATGACAGTTATCTGTCTTCTGGACAACCCTAAAATTAAGCAACATCAATGTCATTGCCAGGTAGGTCTGCTAGCATGGAAGACGGTGTTCCATTGGGTGGGAACACGATGCCTACTAAATGAATAGGATTTGTGGATTTCGGCATGGCATCTGCAGTAGCCCTGGAAAAGAGGAATATATCTTGTTCCTCGAAGCGTTAATGTCCGTCAGGTGGTATCGACGATTAGTTCAACTATCCCAAAATAAAGCTTTTATAACTCTGTCATATTAACCGAACCTCAGTGGCATTAAATTGGACCAATCAGCAGTAACGATAGTCATTGAATGATTGCCGCCTGATTGGTCAATATTATTGCGGTGACATACGGTTGACACATCATGGACCAGTCTTGCCGGCATTAATGTGGTTAAGACTCTGTCAAAAAAGAAAGCATTTTTCTATCATTTACTCTACCCATGTAGAGTTGGCTCGCTAATGATGGCAACCACCACAAAAAGTTTGAATTTACACGAAAGCAGCTTGCAAATAAGCTGGTGTTCCGTAGTCAGCAAAATCGACCAATCTTCCAGAATAAGATAAGCTTATCTTCAAGCCAGGCAGCATCGGGCTAATTTGGTTGAGATCACACCTAGGATGTGAAAAGCGCCGGATTTCTTACCACGTCTTTTCCTCTTGCAATGCACATATTTTTTGCCTTCCTTTTCATTTTTGATAAAGGCTCGGAAATAAATGGCCCAGTAAACAGACTGAGTCGCATCGAATCGCATCAATTTGGTCTAACCTGCATCTTAACTCCCATTGGAGTTCAACAAAGATGTAATCTATAGGGACTTCTGCGGACAGGGCAAATTTAGCACCAAGGAACTGAATAATACGATGCGCGGATTAGTTAGCAGTGTGCGAAATTATCAGAAATATCCTAAATACTTGAGTGTATTTTCGCTCATTGCGTGTCTTATGAGGTTTGCACGCTGCATCTCTAGATAGTACAAAGCATATCGTTGCCCCTAAAATTCAAAGCTTCCTGCATTCGCCCCTCATCATATTATTGGTGCTTACACGCCAAGTATGTCTGTTCAAGGTAGGTGTAGGGTAGGGACAGCTATTGCTGCAAATGAACGTTTCACGTTTAAGCAAATAGTACTGAAAGATCTAGGGTGTTGTCTAAATGGGTAATTAACAGGCGAATTGATGAATTGGATCATTTTCAGTCAGATTCTTGAATTACACTTGCTATTATTCACGACGCATCGATTAGGCAGAATGTAAACACTGCAGTTTAAAAGCAGAACCACTTGAGGTGACAACTTTGCCTCCCTAAACCAAAGTCTTCAATCACTACCAACATATTTTGAGCTGATAAATGCCCCTTTCTTGACCACCAATTAACCGCTAGTGCCAGATGATGCCCTCTTTCAAGTTCGTACATGGCCTCAGCTAATAATGCAATCTCACATGCTTGTCTTGTCAAGCGACGTCTACTAGGCATCAAATCAGTAGTATTGGCATTCCACCTAGGATTGCAATACCAATAATTAGCAGGATGACGTGTGCAGCGATGGACATGTGACCGCATGTTTCTTGCTACATCGTCCTTCACAGGCAAATGAGGCTAATGCAGCCGCGGCACCTAAAGGAAAAGCAAATGCATGGGTGAATTCCCTCCCTTTTATGCCATCAGTACGAAGTCACCTTAGTGAAGCCATCACATTAATCACTTGAAAATCCTCGCGGCGGCAGCAACAGCGGTCGATTTCAACCACCAAATGCTTTTTTTCTACCTCCTTCTTCAAATAATGCAGACTGCGCATTCTTGGGGAGGGGGCATCATGCAAAGGCTGCGAAGAATGAGGGACCTTGCGTCAATGTTACACCATCGGCACTTTCTACACAAAAATAGAACAACTTGTCAAAATTATGCAGACTTGTATTTTGTGCAAAATAGGTCAGCCTTTCTGACCTAAAAATGTCTTCAGATGAAATGCTAGGCTATTCAGGTCCCAAAAAGAGCTGCGTGTCTTTAATGGGGCCTTAAATGTCTCGAACGAGTCGCACTTATCATTTACGCACTGCATCACAAAGAAGTCGAATTATTGTCAAAATTCGATCATTTTTAGTCAAGTTTTCACTGTAAACAAGAAATAGTGCTAGTTTGATTACGATTGCTAGTCCAAAATTGAAGTGAATTAGCGTTATTTAAGACATCAAATTACTGCGAAGATGTCCACCGTCTCTTTACTTTCGCTTGTTTCCCTCCGCAGTGCTACATTTTATGGGACCATTTTACAGAACGCGACCGGCCTATGTGTAAGTGAATTAACCACTGACTTACCCATTTCATCGCTTGCAGCGATTGCGGTGCATAGGCGACTTGTGTGCTTTGTGACGAAGCAGGTTTCCTACGGATCGACTACGCCTACAATGTCACTTTTCACCCGAGAACATCAATGATGGAGAAAAAGATTAATTCGTTTGCAACCTCCACCTCTCTGTAGTAAGGTAGTGCCGCATTAACGGCAGGCGATTCTCCAGCTCCTCTTCATTCTCATCCGTCCGCTCTCTCAGTTCTGCTTCCACTTCCATTTCTTTGGCGCATGCAATGTGGCTTCTCTTTCTGCTTTCGCCACTGAACTGCAGTTAATAAATGAATGAACAGGTAGCTGCAAAAATTGGCAAAAAGCAGTCAAGAGGAGGATGAACTTCAGCTCTGTGTGTTAAGAATTACCCTGGGTGTAGAGTACCTGCAGATGGGCATTCGTAGCTAAGGCATCAGCATTGTCGCCCATATCCATGTCGGTGGCGGCGGCGCAAACAAAACCATCTGGCATGGGTTCGAATTTGAGTTGTCTCCTGCAAGGAGAGTAGGCCATGGGCCCTCATGAGAGTGCCTATGAATCCACAAAGTTAGCCTTACCGATCGCAATCGTCCTTTGCCGCCGGACAATATACCTAGTCCATATGCACAAAGAATGGGGTCAAATAAACTAGCCTTATGCAAAGAGGAGGCAAATGAGTGCAAATAATCGTCGCGTCTCCAGTGATATCAGGGTATTCACAGAGTAACTAATCGTCACCACACGTAGACCACTTGGCAAAATAGGTAAAGCTTAAAAAGCAACCCGAATTCAACGAGTCGATTAACTGCCTGATTGACTGCATCCTTGCACGCATGACTGACCGGAGCGAAAGATAGGAGTAGACTTGAGCTTCTTACGCGCTAGCATAAATGAGTTTAACTTTGCCGCCTTTGCCAAATCCGGTAATATGTTGGAGTTTTAAAGTGATATTTGCCATCATTGCTTTTCTCTGTCATGCGTTGCCTTTCTCTAGCACCTGATACCTTGGTGCATCCGGCGCTTGCGGTGTGGATTAAAGCACCTAGTGTTTGATGCAGAAGTTCGAACGAAAAGAGTTTCCCACCGATATACTAAAAAGGTTGTTATTTTGGCAAAAGAAATTCAGTTGGTCCTTATTTTTCGCATTCAAGGCTCTTTTTGCTAATTAAATGGATGAGTGCTAATCTGAAGAGCCATGCGTCAAATCGAGTTTGCAGAACATTAAACAGTAGAAGACTACACGCACATTTTCAGCTACTTTGCTTGGAAATTCCTTGCAAGACTGAAATTCAACAAGATTAAGGGGGTTGTAGCGTACAAAAATCGGCAAAACATTCATTACAGGATACATATTTTCGGTATAACTTTCCAATTTTGGCTTTTGAAATTCGGCCAGCATGTGGTGCGTGAGATTATGTATGCAAGAGTTGTCACGAACGTAGGCCATTTAAAAGCTTCTGTAGGCGCACTAGAACATAAACCAATTCCGATCATTTGCAGACAACAAATTAATCTTAAAAGCCGAATTTTTGATTTTATCACACCATTTGCTTCAGAACTAACCGCCAGTTATTATCATTGATGCTTGCCCAGTTCTCGGTCTTCCGAATCGCCATTAGCTATCAGACCACGTCGTTCCGACTCGTAGCATCAGCTTCAGCGTCCTGCTGGCATGTGCATTTATCTCATCGAATCGCGCAAATCGTCATGCTAGCTACAAGATAATGCAAGGACCACGGCGAAAAATTCCCCTTAGACCAGCAAATGGGCATTTTGTATTCAAGACAGTCTCTGTAGGGGACTTATCGCTTCCATCGACTTAAAATCGCTTGTGCTAATGCCACCAGGACCACCTCAAGCCTATTATTTTCATGACTTCCTTAGAGCAGTCCTACAATACTACTAACCACAAGGGTCGGAAATCAATTTACAAATAGGGTCACCAACACCATACTCTCTCCAGAGTCGTCAACTTAAACACTGTCAATTCTTTCAAAAACCATTTCTCCACAATCACTACATCAGATTCAGCCAGTTAATAAAGTTCGCTGTATGCTGCTCGATACACCGTAGTCACCACTTCGACGGCTGTTGTACAGATTCAGATTCGAAAGGAATTTATGAGATGCTTCATCCCATTTAATCTATCAATCGTTTCACATGCAATGACTGCAATAAAAACAGCTTGATGAGATACGAGGGATCCTAAGGTAAATGCCGAATCATCCTTGGAAAATTGCAAAGTGTCTACCGCCGCTAGATTTATTTTCATCTTTTGGCCGTGTAATCCTCGGGGTAACGCTAAGTATACCGCACTAAGTTAAATATCCAGCCAAGATAAAACTATGCGCGTGGTCACCACTTATACACACTGCAAAGGTATTCATTGCAATTTTAATTCGAATCGTTATTCAGTGGTAATTTCAACTGCACTTCATATTCGTGATATTGTAGCGAACTTATGTCTACGCTTAAACAAGCAAAAAGCACATATGTCCATGGTGTTGCTTCTGTGATAGCGAGGGCTTTATGCGCTGACAAGAGTTAATTTGTGCTTTGTGATATAGAATGGCTTTGAGGACGCCAAGTAAAAGGATTGATAGGAAGTTGAAGCTCATCCAATGAGGTTCACTTAAAAATGTGCTGACGGGTACATCAAAAGACTGGAACATTTTGGTCAAAAGTCGGTAGTTTTTCAAATCGAGTATTTCAGGTCATGCTCATGCGAATGGAGAGGATTAGACGCAAACAAATAAAAAACAAATGTTGGCTCCTGGGACCTTGGATTGGTCTCAACACAGCTTTCGTAACTCCCATGTTAGTTCACAAATTCCGCCCCATAATGCTCGAAAGGATTCACATAAGTAGCTTGGAAAAAGCTCTTCCCTTTGCTTTCACTTACGGCACTGACGACTTGATGTGCTATGATGAGTTGGAACCCGCAGCTTACACTCAGTCGCCTAAGGTGCAGTAAACTTGCTCTAAGGGAAATGGAGCGGTATCCGATGTGTCCTGACCTTAGTAGCTTAGCTATTAGTTCGGAAATCTACACTGTATGCGTGAAATGATGCTACCCACAAGCCACCCATCACAGTTGTGGCATAGCATTTGACGCATGTGGTTAAATGGTGCTGAAGTGACCCGATTGCAATTTCTGATAGCACGATTAAAATTACAATTCGTTCTTTGCAATACTTGGTTTCTCGTCCAACCAAGAGCATAAACAGAGGTGTGCAGAAGTGTGGCCAAAGCGACAACACATAGGTTAGTTGACTTCACAACCACTACGTGAGCAGTTCAGTCTCTGAAAGCAGATTGGCACCAACGAAATCATAGTTAATAATACTGCAGGTCATTTGAATTTGGATCAGTCACCGAGCCCAGAATCATTCAGCAGACGCAAAGGAAAAGGAAAATAAGAATGGGGTTCACAATGTTGCTCACCTTTGTATTGCTCATCAACTGCGCGACTCTCAGACCGTGTATCACAAGACATCTTATTAAATGGTGCTACACACAAGTGTTTCGGTGTGAGTTGCGTGTGAAATTCTCTAGGCATGTGCTAGCAACTAACGTGTGAGCACAGCCAAACTTGGAAACGGAATGTCAAAAACCAAGTTTGACGCACCACCAAATTAATAGGCTGGTGAAAATGCAGTCCATTTGCTATGGTCTATCATACAACGTGGTTACCAATCTCTGTTAGCATTAACTGGTGGCATTTTACTAAAACACTTATTCGAGGTAGAGTCTCTAAGAAAGATAGCAATGTGAGGACGTCGAGCAGTGACGTAAGATGGCGGTCCCTTCTGATGCGTGCCATTTTGTCGCCCATGCGATCGTCTGCTCTGCTGTTCGTAGTCGGAGAGTGGTAGACCATTTAAGCGCTCTCCTTTGCGTTCAGGTGAAGCAAATGCTGGTAGATGTAAGGAGGTAGTTTCATCAAAATCATGCCATTGGCTCAGTCTTGGTGGCTGACAAAGCGTTGCTACCCAATTCGTGCATGAAATTACATTTCATTCAACCGAAGTTCCTTGGCGTAAGCGATGATATGATGTAGATATATTCCGTAGGCATAATATGGGACCAACGTGATGGGGAGTTGAAGCCACGTGGTTTTATGGCATAGCAGAGGAATGCGCAACCTTTTATTTGCAAGCGCTGCGATCAACATTCATTTAAAATGATTTTCCCCTTCTCTTTGAACACACGGTGATCTGTTTGGGGTCAACTTTCTGCAGTTCGGATCCGCTGTCTTCATATCTCATAGTCGGATAGGTGGAGAGAGTGTAAAGGACGAAAAAGCGCAAGATACCTACAGGTTAATTGGCGTGTAGGGTAAAAACGAACAGCGTGTGAAGATTGAAATAGTGCGGGGTTTGCAAAGTGTAAAATTTTGTGAAAATTTAACTCTTAGTCCTATAGGCAACAACTTGACGGTGTGAAGTTACTGGATGCTTGGCATTCCATTACCCTTATGCTTAACGCTGCGCTCTATCTATGAGATTCTACCAAGTTTCTGTCATTCTAGACTGCAACCCACCAATAATTTCTTGGCAACTTTTCTCATGCGCTACGATTAGCCCGTGTTTGCGGCTTTCATCCATTTTGCATCAGTTCTTTCCTAGACCATGCATGCGTACACCTCGAGTCGTTTACGGCTTTATGCCTACAGAAGACGTAAGCCTCTTGTCAACGCATCCAAATCATCCCTTATGTCAATTAATCTGCCATATTGTCTACCTACTTACCACATCATCCTCCACCACCACTAAGCATCACTGACTTTGTTCGCAATGTCCACTAGTCCCTTATTCTCACCCAAAACTGATGCGTCTTAAACAGGCAAAGGTTCTGAGAATTGGGGTTCGTCTTTTCAGTGAGCGTGGCATTCTGTGTGCTCTTGACCACAAACTTCATCAACAAACAAATTGGCAATATTATCCATGTCCTCATGAAAGTTCATTTTGGAAGACCATTCATGCACAGAAGCGCGACATCAGCATGTTGCGAACACAGGATTGATGTGCAAGCGCCCATGCATTCGCCGATGGCGCGAGTGATCACCGCTGACTCCAGAGCATTCCTCTGTAGTCTTCGCTTGCATTTGGTCTGAGGAAAGTGCAAAATTGCCTGCTGGATTGAGGCAAGACAAGATTGATAAATACTAGTTGTAGTTATTTGCGTGAGGTTCACTTGGTCCCACTTATCAGCAGACAAAGTTTGACTGTTACGAAATGCGTGAAGAGTTACGAGGTGCGATGCTTAGGACCATCCCTTTTCCGAGTACGCCACTTTCTCTAGGACATCTATAGTTTTTGCATTTAAGCCTAACTGGTGCTGCGCTAAGACCTATATTGTTTTCCCGAATTGGTTGTTAAGGCTAAAAAGTTTAAGTTCCCAATGCATATTCTTATACCTAGTCACTGTTATTAACGATCAATTACATGTGGTTGAGCTGGTCATCAATTTCAGCTGCTTGTTCGCAATTGCGCAGAAGTACCGCAGCACCTATGTCGGATTCTACCATTAGCTTTATCGTGCGTTTCCTTCCATACTCGAGATTTTGAACTGACACCTCCCAAGAAACGAAATAAAAGTGCGCGTTTGCCAATAAGGTGTTTCATTCCTTCCTATGTTCGGGCAGCATTTGCTTGGCCTTAAGATATTTAGAATTCATCGAGAAAGAGATAAAGTACTATGTAAAGCACAATTTGCGCTTCCACTAGCGCAAGCACTACTAGACGCGCTTTGACCAGTAGGGCGCTTTAGTTTCAGCCGCAATCAAGTGGCAATACAGAATTCTAAATCTGGAGCAGAAAGCACGTTCCACAAGCTCTACAATGATCCGAAGAAGCGATTTTAAATTCTAAGAATACCAGGGCAGGAAAGAATTTCATAGTTCTTACCAGTCGAAGGAACGATTGTCCCCTGAAAGACATCACATGTCTGCAAATATCATGAATCCAATTGCAGCCCATAATAAAGGGTACCCAAAATTCTTGGCAGCTTCGTTACTGGAAAATAGTAATAGCACTGGTTTTCAAATAGCGATTCCACAAATGATCGTAAATACGACTGCTCTGGTTTCGTTAACAAGCAGCGAATTATGGCATTGGCTTTTGCTAAAGATTGGGTTATTCGAAGCATAGTAATAAATATTGCGCTCGAAAATCCCAAAGTTCGACACGAATGCCCCGTAAATTTCGCAGGAGTTAGCATGACATGCCTGTTGTCCAGGCCTCTTGCATGAAGCAGCCAGACATCTGCCAGCGCTTTGGAGCAGTAAGGGTAAAATATCGCATTATTCACTGGCATCAGCGGGCCCGAGAATCGCACAGCAGCAGCAACTCCTTGAGTGACGTTTAAGAGCATCATTTTGGGGGCATGGACGAGGTCGAATGCGAGACCTTGGATAGTGAGTTGACAATGTGCATTTGCCAGCTCTTCGTGTCCCGCATTCTAAGACTCGGTGGTCATAACTATTAAGTAAGCGGTGGCGCAAAGAATCAGTTTTCGGAAGCGTGAAGTGTAGTGCGTTTTATACAATGGCTGGTGTCAAGCCATTGCAGAAACTCTATATTCTAGCTACCACGATTCTCACTTCTGTGTAAATATATATATATAAAATATGCCATATACGAGGTGACAATAGTGTAAATCCTGTTGAGCAGAAGACCCTGCTTAGTAGCATTCGGGAGCCAAATATGCACAGCGAATGTCCCGGGGACATGAGTGCCCTAAGTGTCCATATTTTTAATTTCGGAAAGATAACGGACTGCATAAATATCTTCGGCTAGGTTTCCAAATGCATGCATCTTTTAAATGCAAATAAGGACAGGGCCACTCAATACGGTAAGGGAAATGATGCGGCGACTGTGAATTTAAGAAGCAAATTTCCAAAATCCATTTGCTGCACGTTTCAGGGTGTGAATTTTCACGTTCTCCATAATTTTAATTGCCCTACACAGCAGATCACCGTGTGTTCAAAGAGAAGGGGAAAATCATTTTAAATGAATGTTGATCGCAGCGCTTGCAAATAAAAGGTTGCGCATTCCTCTGCTATGCCATAAAACCACGTGGCTTCAACTCCCCATCACGTTGGTCCCATATTATGCCTACGGAATATATCTACATCATATCATCGCTTACGCCAAGGAACTTCGGTTGAATGAAATGTAATTTCATGCACGAATTGGGTAGCAACGCTTTGTCAGCCACCAAGACTGAGCCAATGGCATGATTTTGATGAAACTACCTCCTTACATCTACCAGCATTTGCTTCACCTGAACGCAAAGGAGAGCGCTTAAATGGTCTACCACTCTCCGACTACGAACAGCAGAGCAGACGATCGCATGGGCGACAAAATGGCACGCATCAGAAGGGACCGCCATCTTACGTCACTGCTCGACGTCCTCACATTGCTATCTTTCTTAGAGACTCTACCTCGAATAAGTGTTTTAGTAAAATGCCACCAGTTAATGCTAACAGAGATTGGTAACCACGTTGTATGATAGACCATAGCAAATGGACTGCATTTTCACCAGCCTATTAATTTGGTGGTGCGTCAAACTTGGTTTTTGACATTCCGTTTCCAAGTTTGGCTGTGCTCACACGTTAGTTGCTAGCACATGCCTAGAGAATTTCACACGCAACTCACACCGAAACACTTGTGTGTAGCACCATTTAATAAGATGTCTTGTGATACACGGTCTGAGAGTCGCGCAGTTGATGAGCAATACAAAGGTGAGCAACATTGTGAACCCCATTCTTATTTTCCTTTTCCTTTGCGTCTGCTGAATGATTCTGGGCTCGGTGACTGATCCAAATTCAAATGACCTGCAGTATTATTAACTATGATTTCGTTGGTGCCAATCTGCTTTCAGAGACTGAACTGCTCACGTAGTGGTTGTGAAGTCAACTAACCTATGTGTTGTCGCTTTGGCCACACTTCTGCACACCTCTGTTTATGCTCTTGGTTGGACGAGAAACCAAGTATTGCAAAGAACGAATTGTAATTTTAATCGTGCTATCAGAAATTGCAATCGGGTCACTTCAGCACCATTTAACCACATGCGTCAAATGCTATGCCACAACTGTGATGGGTGGCTTGTGGGTAGCATCATTTCACGCATACAGTGTAGATTTCCGAACTAATAGCTAAGCTACTAAGGTCAGGACACATCGGATACCGCTCCATTTCCCTTAGAGCAAGTTTACTGCACCTTAGGCGACTGAGTGTAAGCTGCGGGTTCCAACTCATCATAGCACATCAAGTCGTCAGTGCCGTAAGTGAAAGCAAAGGGAAGAGCTTTTTCCAAGCTACTTATGTGAATCCTTTCGAGCATTATGGGGCGGAATTTGTGAACTAACATGGGAGTTACGAAAGCTGTGTTGAGACCAATCCAAGGTCCCAGGAGCCAACATTTGTTTTTTATTTGTTTGCGTCTAATCCTCTCCATTCGCATGAGCATGACCTGAAATACTCGATTTGAAAAACTACCGACTTTTGACCAAAATGTTCCAGTCTTTTGATGTACCCGTCAGCACATTTTTAAGTGAACCTCATTGGATGAGCTTCAACTTCCTATCAATCCTTTTACTTGGCGTCCTCAAAGCCATTCTATATCACAAAGCACAAATTAACTCTTGTCAGCGCATAAAGCCCTCGCTATCACAGAAGCAACACCATGGACATATGTGCTTTTTGCTTGTTTAAGCGTAGACATAAGTTCGCTACAATATCACGAATATGAAGTGCAGTTGAAATTACCACTGAATAACGATTCGAATTAAAATTGCAATGAATACCTTTGCAGTGTGTATAAGTGGTGACCACGCGCATAGTTTTATCTTGGCTGGATATTTAACTTAGTGCGGTATACTTAGCGTTACCCGAGGATTACACGGCCAAAAGATGAAAATAAATCTAGCGGCGGTAGACACTTTGCAATTTTCCAAGGATGATTCGGCATTTACCTTAGGATCCCTCGTATCTCATCAAGCTGTTTTTATTGCAGTCATTGCATGTGAAACGATTGATAGATTAAATGGGATGAAGCATCTCATAAATTCCTTTCGAATCTGAATCTGTACAACAGCCGTCGAAGTGGTGACTACGGTGTATCGAGCAGCATACAGCGAACTTTATTAACTGGCTGAATCTGATGTAGTGATTGTGGAGAAATGGTTTTTGAAAGAATTGACAGTGTTTAAGTTGACGACTCTGGAGAGAGTATGGTGTTGGTGACCCTATTTGTAAATTGATTTCCGACCCTTGTGGTTAGTAGTATTGTAGGACTGCTCTAAGGAAGTCATGAAAATAATAGGCTTGAGGTGGTCCTGGTGGCATTAGCACAAGCGATTTTAAGTCGATGGAAGCGATAAGTCCCCTACAGAGACTGTCTTGAATACAAAATGCCCATTTGCTGGTCTAAGGGGAATTTTTCGCCGTGGTCCTTGCATTATCTTGTAGCTAGCATGACGATTTGCGCGATTCGATGAGATAAATGCACATGCCAGCAGGACGCTGAAGCTGATGCTACGAGTCGGAACGACGTGGTCTGATAGCTAATGGCGATTCGGAAGACCGAGAACTGGGCAAGCATCAATGATAATAACTGGCGGTTAGTTCTGAAGCAAATGGTGTGATAAAATCAAAAATTCGGCTTTTAAGATTAATTTGTTGTCTGCAAATGATCGGAATTGGTTTATGTTCTAGTGCGCCTACAGAAGCTTTTAAATGGCCTACGTTCGTGACAACTCTTTGCATACATAATCTCACGCACCACATGCTGGCCGAATTTCAAAAGCCAAAATTGGAAAGTTATACCGAAAATATGTATCCTGTAATGAATGTTTTGCCGATTTTTGTACGCTACAACCCCCTTAATCTTGTTGAATTTCAGTCTTGCAAGGAATTTCCAAGCAAAGTAGCTGAAAATGTGCGTGTAGTCTTCTACTGTTTAATGTTCTGCAAACTCGATTTGACGCATGGCTCTTCAGATTAGCACTCATCCATTTAATTAGCAAAAAGAGCCTTGAATGCGAAAAATAAGGACCAACTGAATTTCTTTTGCCAAAATAACAACCTTTTTAGTATATCGGTGGGAAACTCTTTTCGTTCGAACTTCTGCATCAAACACTAGGTGCTTTAATCCACACCGCAAGCGCCGGATGCACCAAGGTATCAGGTGCTAGAGAAAGGCAACGCATGACAGAGAAAAGCAATGATGGCAAATATCACTTTAAAACTCCAACATATTACCGGATTTGGCAAAGGCGGCAAAGTTAAACTCATTTATGCTAGCGCGTAAGAAGCTCAAGTCTACTCCTATCTTTCGCTCCGGTCAGTCATGCGTGCAAGGATGCAGTCAATCAGGCAGTTAATCGACTCGTTGAATTCGGGTTGCTTTTTAAGCTTTACCTATTTTGCCAAGTGGTCTACGTGTGGTGACGATTAGTTACTCTGTGAATACCCTGATATCACTGGAGACGCGACGATTATTTGCACTCATTTGCCTCCTCTTTGCATAAGGCTAGTTTATTTGACCCCATTCTTTGTGCATATGGACTAGGTATATTGTCCGGCGGCAAAGGACGATTGCGATCGGTAAGGCTAACTTTGTGGATTCATAGGCACTCTCATGAGGGCCCATGGCCTACTCTCCTTGCAGGAGACAACTCAAATTCGAACCCATGCCAGATGGTTTTGTTTGCGCCGCCGCCACCGACATGGATATGGGCGACAATGCTGATGCCTTAGCTACGAATGCCCATCTGCAGGTACTCTACACCCAGGGTAATTCTTAACACACAGAGCTGAAGTTCATCCTCCTCTTGACTGCTTTTTGCCAATTTTTGCAGCTACCTGTTCATTCATTTATTAACTGCAGTTCAGTGGCGAAAGCAGAAAGAGAAGCCACATTGCATGCGCCAAAGAAATGGAAGTGGAAGCAGAACTGAGAGAGCGGACGGATGAGAATGAAGAGGAGCTGGAGAATCGCCTGCCGTTAATGCGGCACTACCTTACTACAGAGAGGTGGAGGTTGCAAACGAATTAATCTTTTTCTCCATCATTGATGTTCTCGGGTGAAAAGTGACATTGTAGGCGTAGTCGATCCGTAGGAAACCTGCTTCGTCACAAAGCACACAAGTCGCCTATGCACCGCAATCGCTGCAAGCGATGAAATGGGTAAGTCAGTGGTTAATTCACTTACACATAGGCCGGTCGCGTTCTGTAAAATGGTCCCATAAAATGTAGCACTGCGGAGGGAAACAAGCGAAAGTAAAGAGACGGTGGACATCTTCGCAGTAATTTGATGTCTTAAATAACGCTAATTCACTTCAATTTTGGACTAGCAATCGTAATCAAACTAGCACTATTTCTTGTTTACAGTGAAAACTTGACTAAAAATGATCGAATTTTGACAATAATTCGACTTCTTTGTGATGCAGTGCGTAAATGATAAGTGCGACTCGTTCGAGACATTTAAGGCCCCATTAAAGACACGCAGCTCTTTTTGGGACCTGAATAGCCTAGCATTTCATCTGAAGACATTTTTAGGTCAGAAAGGCTGACCTATTTTGCACAAAATACAAGTCTGCATAATTTTGACAAGTTGTTCTATTTTTGTGTAGAAAGTGCCGATGGTGTAACATTGACGCAAGGTCCCTCATTCTTCGCAGCCTTTGCATGATGCCCCCTCCCCAAGAATGCGCAGTCTGCATTATTTGAAGAAGGAGGTAGAAAAAAAGCATTTGGTGGTTGAAATCGACCGCTGTTGCTGCCGCCGCGAGGATTTTCAAGTGATTAATGTGATGGCTTCACTAAGGTGACTTCGTACTGATGGCATAAAAGGGAGGGAATTCACCCATGCATTTGCTTTTCCTTTAGGTGCCGCGGCTGCATTAGCCTCATTTGCCTGTGAAGGACGATGTAGCACGAAACATGCGGTCACATGTCCATCGCTGCACACGTCATCCTGCTAATTATTGGTATTGCAATCCTAGGTGGAATGCCAATACTACTGATTTGATGCCTAGTAGACGTCGCTTGACAAGACAAGCATGTGAGATTGCATTATTAGCTGAGGCCATGTACGAACTTGAAAGAGGGCATCATCTGGCACTAGCGGTTAATTGGTGGTCAAGAAAGGGGCATTTATCAGCTCAAAATATGTTGGTAGTGATTGAAGACTTTGGTTTAGGGAGGCAAAGTTGTCACCTCAAGTGGTTCTGCTTTTAAACTGCAGTGTTTACATTCTGCCTAATCGATGCGTCGTGAATAATAGCAAGTGTAATTCAAGAATCTGACTGAAAATGATCCAATTCATCAATTCGCCTGTTAATTACCCATTTAGACAACACCCTAGATCTTTCAGTACTATTTGCTTAAACGTGAAACGTTCATTTGCAGCAATAGCTGTCCCTACCCTACACCTACCTTGAACAGACATACTTGGCGTGTAAGCACCAATAATATGATGAGGGGCGAATGCAGGAAGCTTTGAATTTTAGGGGCAAATGATAATCGCTATTCACGCCGAGTAAAAAGGCGATAGCTGGAAATGTGCTTAATCAGTAATGTTCATTACTTGAAGAAGAAGAGAAGGCTAAGAGGGATCATTTGCAGACTTTGAACCTTTGCCAAGTTCCACCAAAATGGATACTGAATTGTGATGCTTAAGCACTAGTTAATGTTCCTTCCCCTATGCGTCCGCCTGTGTGTAACTACTCGAAATCTTTATTGCCAAGATAATTTTTGGTGCCAGAAATCCACGCAGTTTGTGGCTGCACTCTATTACAACCGTAGAAACTCGGCTGCTGCTGTTGTTGCCTATTCTTCTCTTGCCTTCTGATTCCCACCATGCACCTTCGATAATAATCTCTACGTGAAGGTTTGTTCAAGCCACCACAGGATTGATGAGCGGCTAGTGACTTTCTTAGCAGGTCTCATCGCTGACTCAAGGTGCATTCGTTGCGTACGGTTTATCTGCCTAATCGTTCGGTCCACTTACCGATCCATTAGACCAACGATGAGTTGGCCCCGAGCAATGGCCTTGATGAGTGAGTGTAGAATGGTTTCAGCATTTGCTCACGATTGTGTTGCGTAGGCCTGTCAGTTGTAAAACCATGCCAGTTTTTACAACGTATCGTCAAATTCGATGCTGTTGCAGCTTGGTATACGAATGTTTAAATTGATCTACGATCCCTTAATGCAAAACAAATTTTCGTTCATTTATCACGAATGGGATCCAGAGCGTTTTTAAACCCAATGTTCTTAATTACGTTTCCACCTCATGCATGACCTATCTATATGCGTCGAGTAAATAAATGTTACGTTTCAGAGTAATCGGCTGATTTTGTAACTCAACGTAGTTGAGAGGAACATCGTCGAACTTTTCGATATATTTGTGCACGAAGAATATCTAGCGTTATTCTGGCTACGTTCGAAAATATCGTATTTGTAAGGGATAGCACTAATATTTCTGCGTCACAGTATGTCAAGGAGCGTTTCACCAGAAGAGCAGAGCGGTTCCCAAGTCGCAAGATAGTAGAACCGTCAGTCCATCGCACACCAACGTCGGTCAAGATGACCAAAACCATGGCGATGTTATTGACAGCTTCGTCAACGCTATTACCGGAAACGTCTATTGGATTGCAATCATCGCACTTGCACCAGCGTGCATGCTAAGCCGTTCCTGCGGGCTAAGTAGATTAAGCCGACAAAGGGCTGCGGGAAAGGTGAGTAAATCTACAGATTTGGCCTCCTCAAATCGTCATCATTTACCATCAGCTTGCGCGTCCATTCGCTTCCCTTGGCCTAATTTTTCTGCCTCGTGGTGGACAATAGAAGTGTTTCAGCGTTCAGCTCAAAGGATGGCACCATAAAAAGAGGTAAGGAATTAACAATATTAATAGGGCGCCACATTGCAATCAAACCCATTAGCATCATCCTTTTGCATGCACGATGATGCAGGAAATTCACCTAAGGTGGAGAATCAAAATCAAGTGATGACTGCTCTTGCGAATTCACCAACAAGAAATAGTGCACAAAGCCACTGCGTGGCATGTGCATCCAGTCGGTTTACACGCGTAGGATTAAAACACGTCAATCCCCCAAACAGCCTCATTTAATGATGTGCTTCATGTCGTCACGTCTGCTTCTATTCGACTTGCTTTGCGCTATCGTTTCCAGCATTCAGTTCTTCGTCGCTGTCCCCACTGCCTCCCTTCCACTTCGACCTTTTCTTGCCTCGGATCTTCATTTTATCCTCCTCAACCGCCAACTCTATCCTATCTGCTCCATAGTTTCAGCCTCCCACTCCGCTGCTTTCGAGACGTCAAACGACCAAAAGAGATGTATTACATGGAAATTAGGGCTGAGTTGTACTACCGACTCCTCCTGCCCCAGTTGTCCCATCCACCCTTCCTTCTCTCCTGCCTCATTTATGCGCATCATTTCAGTAGCATCACGTCTGGTAAGCAGTGTAAGTCACGAAGAGTGGGGATGCTGCTCTTTGCCCTTGGAGTATTGCGTTAAAAGAAAATTTATATTGCCTTCACCGAGATATTTCATCATATTTTACTAAGTCAAATATTTTTATGATGGAGTAAATACGTCGTTTGATTGAGAGATGAAGAGGGAGGGGATGAATAATGCTGCACCACAGTACCTCGCATGGTCATCCTACGGTGTCCACTTCCAATCCTCTTTTCTCCTCCCCACTCTCTCTTTTTCTATTTCCAAGGCTTCTCATCTCTTAGCCCATAACTCAATCGTTCCTTTGCGTATTGCAGCTGAACAGGCGTGTTTCTTTACTTCCACGGGAGCAATGCATACATCGCTGGTGCCGTTCCTAATGAGAGGCGAGGATTCGTCTAAGCGTAGCATTGCAGATTTGCATTAAAAGCGCCTATTTATTAGTTGCATAAAAATATTCAGGGGCATAGCGCTGACTTTTTGATTAAGTTTATAACTTGTACTGCGTTCACCATGCTGCACTTGATTTTGATGGATCTTACAAGCGTTGAAAACCATCAAGTAAATAGCAGCAATGGCAGCACACCTACCGAAGTGACATAAACAATGAAAGAATGAAGGAAGGGAGATGAGCAATGAATGGCTTTGAAAGAGTAGTAAGCAAGAAAATAAAGTAGGAAAGGCAGCAACTGCTTATTATTTACAACCCAATCCTACCTGAGAAATGCGTGAATTAATGGGCAGGTTCGAGGTATTTGGTAAAGCTGAAACTCCTCTCAACAAAATCTTGTCACACTAATCATAATCAACTATCATTGAGGAGCAAATCGATTTCAAATTGCCAAAGCAGTCTTAGTGCATCACTCAAAGCATAGTGGAGCCCTCCTCCAAGACCTAGCTTCGTTTGCTTTCTTTTCCTCTTTCCAACAGGTAACTGCGAATTCGGCTTCTTTGACAACCCTCCTCTTATCTTTGATTAGAATATATTTCCTTCCCTATTTAGAGTGCCTTCTCACCTAGTCATTAACACGATGGTAACGCAAATTCGTGATGAGGTGCGGTGGTGGTAGTAGCAGTCCTAGTGGGAGATACATTGTTATTGGGGAGTTGTGGACAGGTACGCCCAAGTAACGCTTTGACGAGGCATCTTCTTCCTCCCTCCTCCTCACTAGTGCCAAACCAACACATCTACCACTCTGCCGGCTTCACTTCCTATGTCAAGTTGGGGAGGTGAGGAAGGGGAAGGGCTATAGACGATTCTACCTGCCAATAAGGAGGAATCTCTCGGATAAAGAATGCTTCATGACTTGCGTAGCACTCGATACACCCACTGCACTGGTGCATTGTTCGATCATTCTAATACAAAATATTACTGTCTTTGGCAGATCTTGGTCGACTTCAATTTTGCGTCGCATGGAATATCGGCCACTAAATACCATGATGCCAAGAGAGAACACGCCAGGGCCTATACATCCAACTAGACACTCATTAATAAGTTTTTAGGCTCCACAAGTTTATTGGTGCAATGCGCTAAGTGATATGCCGAAAAAGCAGCCGAAGATAATAATTAAAGTGTTGACGCGAGCGCATGATAAAGCGTTTTAGCACTGAAGTAAAATATCTTTTTGGCACTGATTCTGGAATTTTCCATTCCTGATTTGCACGTGCTATCTTTGCCTCTAAATACTGACATCAGTGATGCGGAAATAGGCTGTGATCTTTAGCAGAAGCAAGGAGTGAAAAGCAGCCGCTATCGCCAACCCACTCGGCAATAAATTGAGACAAGATTTATTTAAGTTTTCAAGTAATGCAATCATTACACTTTTATGTCAGGTAGTCAAAGCAATTAAAATGGAAAATATACTAGATCTAACCCACTAGCATGTCGTCTTCACTAAATCCTCGGCCCTCCACTTCCTTTCATATTACAATTTTGTGCGCCCACCTAGGATAGGGCATTCTACAGTTTCACGTCTTCAGTAAACAGACGATCAGAATGCAAGACCTCACACAGCAATTGGTAGCTTGCAAAAAGCATAAAGCTAACGCTTTATTAGACAAAGTAGAGAAGTCAGGAGTCTGCATAAAAATTAGAGAGAATGTGCTACTGAACCAGCTTTTGAAAGATGATGTCAGACCAAAAGGGACAATTTTAACAAAGAACACTACATAAAAATTAAAGAAAGTCGACATCTTTGGCAAAACTCGAAGCATTTTAAGCTGCTTCATTATTTGCAAGGTTGTGTGAAAAGAGTACTTTAAATTAAACCTGCTGGTTTGATCGCAGTTAGTTTGCCTTGCCCTTTCACTAAAGCCAATGAAACATACTTTGCTTGCTCTAACTCCATTGTATACTGACATCATATTGGCCTACACCCGAGACCAAAATTATCCTTAAAAGAACAATAAAGCCAAGTTATTAGACTTTACTCACGGATTATTTGTGAGTATTCCTAACAAACGCATTGTTGCATATTTTCAGCATTACTAGCGACTTTGTAATAAACACCAAATCTCTTTAAGGTTTCTTCTTGCCAAGGTCAGTGCGTCCCTTTCAAGTGCTTTGAGCAATTAACTCGGAAACACTGCTTACGCATTTATGGCCTTATGCCTAGAAAATTTTCCTAGTCCATAATATCAAAAAGTAGAATTTAATTTATGCATAATTTTTAAAACATATGCATGGAACTTAATGAAACAGTCTAGGAAGTCACTAACTGCAATTACTATGTCAACGAGCCAAGACAGGAAAGTTTTTTGATTACTTACAGTCATGTTTTCCAAAAACAATGTTAGAGAACAGGTTTTTATTTGTAGTTTAAAAAGTTAAGTGATGCTACAAGTCCTTGTGCAATAATGTTGGTGTTTATATACGCTTTGTAGGTGAGAGGCGGGAACACAATCTCCACATGATCGAAGACGAGCTCGCTTCTTCTCCTTTGGAACCAGAGACTCAAACCCCGTGGATTGGACGTCCTTACCTACCTGTTTCCCCTTTGATATAACTATGCCTACAAAAGCTCGGCCTTATTCGAGCAAGGTGGAAAGGGAGGGGGAGGAGGAACAGGAAAATCCTGCTACGCCTCGCAATAAAGGCCTCTAAACTAAATTGGTAGTTGCTGCTCAAAAAATCACAAGACTTTCTTCCATTAAAGGGTAGCAGTTTAACAGTTCTATAAAAGTGTAATAATATAAGAAATAATCCCGAGTAGCAATGTGACTTTTGACATGCTAACAATATTTTAATAAACTTAATTGTAAAAACGTGGATAAGTATTTCGATGGCATTGCAAACCTACTGCTTTGGACAAATTTATACACAATTTAAAAAGCTGCACAGCAGTATGCACGAAAATTTATGCATCCGAAACTAATTCGTTTTGAGCCAGCCAGGTCCTATCAGTAGAATTATCGCATCAAACCCTGTATGCCTTGCAAGGAATAGGTCTTTAGAGCTTCTGCGCTCAAATTCATCCAATATCATCCAACTAACCGAATAAAAATTGAGCAGACTACAGGCTATTTCGACGCATAATCGAAAACGACCAGTTATTTAGATGTGTACGTGTTTTACCTTTTGTTGTTTTTTTCTAAAATCCTACCTCACTCCATTGATAACGCCATGGAAATAACTGCATTCTAAGTGCAATTATTACGTAGCCGAGGTAATTATTGACTTAGCAGCCAAAACGTGGGTTTGATATTGCTTAGTTGCTAATCTATCGGCTGCAGCCCCACTCCAGCGTTCACTCGTCCTCGAGAATGTGGCAGCTATCAAGAGAAAATGCACCATTCGAATGAGTTTGTCAGTTGTTAGTTGTTGGCAGAATTCGCGACAGAGTCGTGGAGTTGCACTGTTTTGGATCTTGCTATACTCTAATCAAGTTATCACGTCCACAGAAAGAACTGACTTGTACCTATTGACACATAAGTGATGTCCACCTCTTGACAATGGTGATCTTCTACTGCAGGGCCAATGTACAGAAGATCTCCACAGATACTAGCTCGTCCATGGTCCAAGCCTTGCGGTGGCTGTGCAACCCTCGTGCGCTGAAGTGCACGCTGTGGCAGACACACAATAAAACGGGCTCCACCTATCTCCTAAATTCGTCCTCAACGGAGGCATTGCATCAGATCCATGAAGCTATAGCACAGTGCTTACAAATCGGAAACCTTGACTGGCATCCCAAGCCAAGGTTGTTGGACTTGTTGTTCAACTTCCTTCATTCCCACACATCAACTTATAATTACCAGCTGAGCACAAAAGACTGGTGTGGAGTGCTCCCCACCTACCCGTGTTTTTCAACTCATTTTTTGAGATGACAAAATACACTAGTGAGTCTACGGCACTTCGCCTTATAATTGCGGATTCTGTTTCATATTCTAATGAAAAATTAGTAGAATTACTAAATATTATAAATAAAAAAATGTGCAGGACGGTCTTGGCACCAAAAATCGACCATCTGTAACCACAACAGGTTTTGTTTGGAAGAGGACACCACGGGTATCCTCAAAGGGCGACAAATCTTCTGCCGCGGTACTCACGGAAGTCGGTGAGACACTTAGCCTTGGTCATAATTCCTGGCCTGAAGACGCTTGGGCATCACTGTGAGCACTCTGTTATGCGTTGCCACGCGTTGCAGGAGGTAGCACGAGGACACTCAGCCACTGCCCGTACCGCACCGCACCGCACCACACTGCACCGAACAAGAAGCCGTTACGCGTGTGCGTTGTTCTAGTGCTCGACAGACATCTTTACCTCTCGTAGCAATGAGCTTTACGCAATCTGTTGATAAGACTGCAGGTCAATCGTCAATGTAATGCCGGTGAGACTGGTCCAGTAGGCG
Source organism: Taenia multiceps (assembly GCA_001923025.3). NCBI lineage: Eukaryota > Metazoa > Platyhelminthes > Cestoda > Cyclophyllidea > Taeniidae > Taenia > Taenia multiceps. Next base: position 13,656,758 of record CM010314.1, read on the forward strand.
TCAAGCGCATGCCGCAGCAATGATATTAACCAATCGAGCGGCATTATATTCGATGCTTATCTTTGCTGCAGATTGGTCCAATTTAGTGTCATTGAAGCTCAGTTAATGTGACGGAGTGAGAGAAGTTTTGTTTTGAGATAATTAAAATAATCATTAATACCACCGGACAAAGATTAAAGCCTAGAAGAACCAGATATATTCCACATTTCCAAGACCACTGTGGATGTCAGGCCTAAATTCACAACTGCCTTTATTTGGTAGGCGTCATGTTCCTATTCAACGTAACTCACGTTGAAACCACAAGTTCAGAGCTTCAAAATTAATAAACGTGCAGGTGAATGTCTTGGTGGTAGACCTCGCTGCAGTTGAGCATAACTTTGTGTCAAGATCTGATGTCCAAACCTGTAATAATCTCATTCGGATGTTCATTTTAAGTGAGAGTAAAGAACGCGAGTACATTTCTGAACCTGTACAAGCTTTTTGATGGGATGAGTCGTATAGTGAGCATAAAGATATTCTGTAAACGAATTGCCTAGTGATGGAAAAAGGTAGAAGAGGGAAAGGAGTAGAGACGACACAGCTTGAATCCACCATCGTTCGTATCAACTTGGGTCACACAAGATTGTCCAGGTAGTCCTGTGCATTTGTTCATCTCTCCTGGTGTGTCATGCTCGGTTAACAGGAATTCAGGCCTGATATACGTCAACGATGGAAAGGCTGTCGTAAAGCATTCGTCGTCACTCGAATGTAAGACAAGTGGAAGGCCAAATGAGAGGGCTATGTGAGTTGCACAGCGCATTGAAATGCAATTCTACGCAACGACTACAGTTGCCATGTCATCGTGGCTGTGTGGTAAGAAAGAACTACTTAAGAGGAGGTAGTAGCACCTCCCCTGCCATAGCAACGGAAAGTTATACTTGAGTATGCGATGCCTGGAGCGATTCGTGGATTGTAATCATTGATCTACAAGTTACTAAGGTCGACGGACATTAGTCACATGGTTTAACTTCCAGACAGAAGAAGGGAGATGCATCAAGGCACATAGACTGATCCTAGCAGCCATGTTTCCAATCTACCCAAGGACAAAGCTTCGTGGATAGAGTGGAATGCCATTCTGATGGAAGGGGTTTTCAGAAGAGTACATTTGTTTGCTCTCTACTAATCCATCTTAGCATTATCGAAGCCATCGTCAACTATGTGTACACAGGTAAAATTACAATTTCTACAGAAAACGTTACCCAGATGTGTTTGCTTGCGCACAGGCCTGGCTCCAGGACGGTCGTCTCCTGATAGAGGAAGCTGACCCCATTGTATAATCTTGCTGGCTATAGGATTTCGCTGAACAACGTGGAAGAAGTTTGGTCCATAGCCAATGCTTCGTTGAATAGTAAATTAGTAGAATTATGCATTCCTCTGTTGTCAGAACGCTTTAAAGACATATGTTTGCCAGGAGAAATACTAATGCCTACTTTAAAGGATACGTAGTGGTTGTTGGAGGAGACGTGGGACTGACTGTTGAATGCCTTCCACTCTCATCGGTCGAACAGACTGAATCTCAGTGGACTCAGTTCCATGGATTTTTTGAGCAGCACATCTCATCCATATTGCTCATCACATTCAATGACAGGCTAATATTTTTACGTAAGTTTTTTTTTTCAAGCATCCTGCACCGTGTTTGTAGCAGTGTACAATTTCCCGTAAATGCTACTTCAGTAATTAAGCTGTAAATAATAAAAGCTGAAATTAAAGGCCAAAAGCAGTTGCGCAAATTTCAGTGAATGCTTTAGAGAAGGATTGGGAATCCTATTCTCCAAAATGGCATTTTGCCGTCAGGATAGAGTTTTCCTGCTTCCATCCCCATGTCACAGACCCTGGCAGACGCCGGAAGTCCGCCTAGTGTGGGACAGGAAGAAAGGTGTGATAAACCATAGATTTTCGTCGAAAGTCAGCATCGGGTCTTAGTCAAGCTAAAGGATGCCATTTACATGCAGTACCATAAGTAGGCACATTCACTCGTAGAGTTGTAACTACGTGTCGTGACATAAAAGAGTTGGGGGCTGGTAGGGAGTCTATTTACTCTGCAATACGTACTTCATGATGATTGCCTATATGCTGCAAGTCTTCGGACTAAATTCACCCAATGAAGCTAGCTCGATTGTTAAATGTGGGAATATTCCTCGTACTTCAGAATATTTTGGTGCATCACCCGAAAGATATGACACGTTGGAAAGCAGCAGCGCCTTAAACAATCTCCCACTCTCAATTAAATTACATCTTAGATTGGAATACCATCGTGTTTTCCTTAATAGCTGATCAAGAGACGCAGCAAGGATGCCTCATGTATTTGTTCTGTTCGCAACTGTGGTACAGAATCATGCGAACTTGATACCTATTGATAGCATTCCATTAGGTGGCAATAACACGTAATACAAAAATGCATGCGTTGCTGTTTAATCCTTTCGCCCACGGAGACTTTCTCCCTTTTGTAGCTCGTGTGTCCTTTTGCTTTATTTTGCTGTGCAAAGTGAAAAGAAGGCTGAGAGTGGGCACAGATAAACTGCGTGTGGTGACGAACATATCGACTTGGATGAGACGCATCAGCACCTCCTTCGTCATGGTAATTCCAAGTTCTACTTTTGCGTGCATTGCCTGGGGGTTTGCAATACGCTTTTGGATATGTTTACCAGAGAAAGACACGTGAGTAAGTTTTAAGTACAGCCAATGTAACATGCTGTAAACGTTTTTTCCCTATAGGAGATGAAATTAAGCTACCAGCATTACTTTGGGAATTTTCGGAAGAACTAAGAAGTTCAGAGAGATTACAAGCCCTGAATTCTCTACACCCACAGAGCTGGAAGAGTATCACCCTAAAAAGAGGGTGCCGGATAGAATACCACTGCACTGTTTGCGGTCTCACATTTGACCGCTTGGATGTGGTGTTGCTACACACAGAACAGCAGCACCCAACTGAACTTGATGTCATTGACTGGTTGCGTCTTCGCCTCGAACGTGCTGCACTTGATCTTAATACAGATGAGGAAAGGGATGCTCCAAATGCCATCAGCTAATTTTATAAGAAGAATGTACTTAAGCACTACCATACCTAAAATAAAGTGCTTTTCGTGATGGCTTTTTAAACTAGAATTTTGCGTTGTGTTCGATGTGTTGAGAAGGACACAGCCTGCCTATTTAATAAGCTTTAATCCACTCCTCATAAAGCTCTTCCCAAACCTGTCCATTTAAATTGTCTTCTAGCTAGGAGTTGCGCTGCCTCGCCTTTTTTAAAAGCTGCCACACATAAGATTGAGATCGGGTGAAGTCCGATTTGCAAAACAGCCACAATTCAGTCACATTTATCAAAGCCGATGGACAGTTGGTAATGTAAGAGGAAAATAGTGGACTGTTCAAGAAGTGACGTTCCACAGGGGACAGGTGAACAGTTATGCTTTGCACTCCACTCATGGATACATTTACGTTCAAATTGCAAGCTGTGTAGAGTCATTTCTGGCATCCGTACCAAAACCTCAGAAATGCACACAATGAGCTGGCAACGTGGTTAGTAACTGAACGGTTATGGCTTTGTAACTGGCCTACTGACGGGTCTCCATCTGAAAGGCTGATTTTCGCTTCCTGACAACATTGCGCAGGTGAAATGACAGAGTGTGTCAGTTGGTTGGACTACGGCAGAAGTGATGCCATTCAGAGAAAAAGGATAAAAAATATTTTATTAATTTTGCTAGCCGTGACAAAAGCCACAGAAATGTCTATACGGGAGTGCTGATTTTAACTGGTTTAGATTAGTTGCAACTATTACCGGAATGGTAAGAGAAGAAGTACAAAGCCGTACAAATTAAGTGCCTTGTTCGTGCTATGAAGCCCGAACTGTAAACTCATGTTCAGAGGAGCAGTTTTGGTGTCAAATTACGGCGCTAGGAAGAAATGCAAAATAATGTCACCCGGCTGATGATGTGGTGTTCTCTTCCGTTCGCAACTCGTATCCCTGTTTTCGAGTAATAGTGTTCTAGACAAGCAGAAGGATCGTTGCAGGTATCACGAATCAACCCTGAGTGCTGGTTGCAGTGCTTTCCTTGAAAGCTGACTTAGCTTTTACCAAAATACGTCTCAGTTCCAGCAGCTGTCACTAGTTAGGGACTTTCTGGCATGTACTTCATCTCCTCTTTTCCTGTTGCAGACTGGTATACCTGAACCCCTTCGCTTACCTCAAAGTAAGTTAGTGGATCATTGTCGACTACGCCTACTCACCTACACACACGCCAACACAATCATTCTCGTCGGTCATAGTGCATGCACCTACCTTAGCGATTACACTCCTGAGTCAATTAAGGGGCAGTAAATGCCATTCGGAAATTGCGTAGCTGCCCGAGGATTAACCGTATATGTTCTCATAATTCGATTTGGATTTACTGTTGATGCTCATTGTTATTCTCAACGCCTTCCAATTGAATTAGACTTGCTGCCTCATTCACACACATTTCTTCCACCATGCAACTGCTTGCAGAAGGATGTGTCCCATAAAATTGTAAATTGTTTGCAAACCACCTATTCCTTAAAGGCACTCGTGCTCTAAGCGAGCATGACATCGGTCACACATCATTATTGTTGCACACACAAACATGCGGGTGCAGGAATCCAGAACAACAGCAAGGAGTGTGTCAACATCCTTCTCATCAGAAAGCTCAAGGATGTCTGAGGCGTGCTGTCGTGCTTACAACCAAGCGCATTCCACTAAACTGCACCTGTGGCAGTGCCTCGAAAACCTATTGCAGTGGACGAGGTTCTGAAATGGCTAAAATTCATACCCAGCCGTAGCAATAGGAAGCGAACCTTTTGCATGACACTCGCTCTATTGGATCAACGAAAGTGCTTTAATTGGCTGCTCTGAAACAATCAGGGAAATGTCTCCGCCTCTATTCGAACAGCAGTCAGATTTTTGAAGGGAACACATGTGACTGCAAGACAACGTGCCTAAGTCATGTACCATCATCTCTGTTAGCACTTAGAAAGCCGATGTGAATCTTCAAGGTGGTGTTTGAACAACAGTTTGTCTTGCCTCCATCGGATGTTTCCTGCTACCGCAAGTGTGGTAAAAGACAATGTTCCATTGATGCGTGCGTACGACTCACAGCAGCTGACCACTGACGTGGTAGCGACTGCTCAGGAAACTTCTGGATTACGATTTGATGCAACAAAATTATCGTGTGGTGCATGGCCACCGCCCTCCCTGCCTTTCCAGGCCAGCGTGGCCTAGCGTCTCCTGAGGCAGCATGAGCTACGAGGCATGTAAAATTGTCTGCTGTTAAACACGTCAGGAATAGATAAGTGGATCACATCTGTCATGGGTGGGTAAACATGCAGAAACTTAGCTCAAAAGGACTATCAAAGAACACTGGCAAGGAGTTAGGATGTTTCTGAAAAACAATTCACCGATGGTGAGATAAACATTGGCCGTATCACAAAAATGCGAAAAGGATATAAAGGCTGAGATTAATAATGTAGTATTATAAACCACAATTCTTCTCAAAACAAAAACGACGCTGGGAGTTGTTATGGGCATCGTTTTAGCCAAAATAAGCTCACCTAAGTGTTTAGCTAAGGCGACTTCATAAGACCGCAAACTGCAGATATTGTGCTTGCAGCAGGCCACGAGGAACGCTTCTATTCTACCGTCTGCCCACAATCCAGTCACCTCACATCATCCCCTCGTGGCGTCACACACAAATTTGTCTTTCCTACGCCTCACTCTCGGTGTGTACTTGAAGTGTTTACGGTATCTCCCATAAGGGGAGAAATGGAGATCGATCGAAGATGCAGCGCGTTCTGTGGTGGTCAATGGCGGTGGGTCCAGAGGTGAAAAGGAACAAAGAAGCTCTCATTTGATACCACTCGGTGAGAGATGTGTTGCATTCAGATAATCTACTGCAAAATGTGTCCACCCTTGATTCTCGTTTTGCCACCATCAAGGCTACTTTTTGCTTGCATGCATTCAGATGTGGTTTCGGTCTCTAATTGTGTTATGCAACCAACGGATGTTGGGAGCCTTGTGAAGCCAAGGAAGGTGGTGAGTTTACTGTTACCTGTAGCACTAAAAGAGGATCAACTGGATCCATAGCAAATGCAGAACTCATATCTTCATGCTATCTGGAAATCAAAACGCATGACCCCAAAGTACAGCACAATACTACCTATCCCTAGATCTCAACCCTTACTCACACGTGAAACTTAGCTTATCCTGATGCTTTAGCGCTCACAAAGTAAAGGAGTCAGCAGAGTCGTTTTTGGCTTTCATACGGGGGTCGAAGCTGTGACTTAAAGATAACGAACGCTTTATTATCATTAAAATACCTTCCTCTTTTCCAAGTGAAAAATTCAAGGTGCAAAGCGGCAACCAGCACATCACTGCCCATTTCAAAGACAAACTAGGAGGGAGTGAAAGTGCAGTCTTTAAAGAGAATATCATAGCAGTCGGAGTTTGTAGTCACGCAACAACGAACATGTCTAAGTAATTCTATTTTACCCTTAGATGTGCAAAACAGGCATAAAGACAAATGCTCTATAAGACTTTAACGGATTGCACTTATCGTACACAGTTGACCGAGGACATAAAAAGCCAAACTGATGATGTTGGGGTCTTGCCGAAGTGTGGTGATCCTACGTTACCAACCAGCCTCATTTATTAAATGCAAGAATGTCATGTGGGTAGATTAGAAATGTCAGTAACATAGAGTTGCTGTGTATTTTAACCATGCAGCCCTTGGCTTTCATCAAAATGTGGAACTTGAGGCAATCGACCCTTACACGGTGTACATAAGATGGGATTCACCACTCAAGCCCGACGGCCCGGAACCTTGACGCCACATGGCAGGGCACAGTGGATCTCCCCCCAGTTCAAAACCATGTCTTCGAAGGTTTGCAACCGGGACAGACTATTCTCGCCTTTTTTAATGACCGCACTGGTAAGGGAGATGTGGAGAAACATGAGTGCCTTGGTAGCAACAGTAGGAAAGTAAGAACAACTGCATCAAGTTTGGGTGGACGTAAGCCGCTTGTGCTCTTTTTATCTAGCAGCGATATCTTTTTTAAAGCTGACCAGAACATTTAAATAAGCCTACAGCAGCACCCGCTTAAAGCTGCCAAATGAGATCCTCAGGTTTATTCAGTTGTCGTTTGCCAAGAAGCCAATTAAGGACAGTGGTGCTGGCGCACCTACTAAGGTAGACCAGATTGCTCTGCTTTACAAATTACCAGTTTGTTTACATGGTTACAAAGAGACCTGCCGTTTCGCGTATTAGAGGAAGAGGTGTCTATTGCAATTGCAGGATTCGCGACGACTTCCGCTATCACAGCAAGTAGCGAATCTACACAGACTCCGGAAATTGCAATAAGTAACAAGTCTATACAGACTTCAAAATTCACAGTACATGACGGGTCTACCCAGACCCCTGCTATGACATCAAGTAGAAGGTCCACCTAGACTTCCCCAATTACACCAAATAACAGATCCGCACAAACACCTGTCTTTGTGCCGATGAAATGACCCATTTCGAATGCCGCACTGATCGGTTAGCAGATTCACACCCCAGGGCTCGGTATCACCACGAGTAATGAATCTGCCTCTCACCTTACTAAATCGATGGATGGATTATGTGATGCAATATTATAGTAGGAGCCGTCATCCACGTGGTTAAAGCGCTGCGTAACCATAGTCAATTCAACAATCGCTATTCGTTCCGGGCGCTTAGTCGGATACAGATGAACATTTGGTATGCTTCGTGACCAGACTTTGCAAGCTAGACGACGACATTTTTAGAGGGGATGGCGGATCTTCAGAGAGGGTCGACTCATACAATTGGCGTAAATGCAGCGTCTTCACCGACCGGGTGAAATAGTCGTTAACATACATGAAGCGTTTTGATAGGCCCTGCTCTAACTCATCACTACCAGCGCTGAAGTTAGCAGCAAATTCGTATAAATCGTACATGCGAACAATCCACCTTATGCTTCTGTTCTTACCTAGCTTTGTAACTGTTTTCTTTACCCTTTCTTGAAACGGTAATTTGTGTCTGCAAAACGTTCCACAGATACGTGATAAAAATTGCAAGAATGATTACGGTGCTTAATGGTACTGGCAAACGCCTGATATTTTGGAGTCCAACAAAGATAGTGCATTGTGCGAAAGAGCGCTTTAATGTGGATGCAATTGCGTCCAACATGTAGGGACGCACCATTGTATTTTACAATATCTAATTCTTTCTGTTCGAGTCCATTGTGCAGCATCATTAGCGAAGTGATAGCTTGTGGTGTAAAAGGAAGCGAACAAATGCAAACGTGGATGATTGAGTGGTTGAGTGAGTGCGTAGATGGTGACATTACAGGGGTAGATTGAGGTAAAGATTAATGATTGCAATCTACGTATCGCTCCGGACATCGCACACTCAAGTAGAACTTTCTGTTACTATGGCAGGGGAGGTGCAACTGCCTCCTCCTAAGTAGTTGCTTCTTACCACGCAGCCACGACAACATGGCAACTGTAGTCGTTGCGTAGGATTGCAGTTCAACGCGCTGTGCAACTCGCATGACCCTCAATTGTGGCCTTCCGCTTGTCTTACATTCGAGTGATGGCGAATGCTTTACGACAGCCTCTTTGTCGTTGACGTATATCAGGCCTGGACCCCTGTTTCGCAACATTTACAGCTGACTGAGGATAACACACCAGGCGAGTTGAAAAAATGCACAGGACTACCTGGACAATCTTGTGTGACCCAAGTTGATACGAACGATGGTGGATTCAAGCTGTGTCGTCTCTACTCCTTTCCCTCTTCTACCTTTTTCCATCACTAGGCAATTCGTTTACAGAATATCTTTATGCTCACTATACGACTCATCCCATCAAAAAGCTTGTACAGGTTCAGAAATGTACTCGCGTTCTTTACTCTCACTTAAAATGAACATCCGCATGAGATTATTACAGGTATGGACATCAGATCTTGACACAAAGTTATGCTCAACTGCAGCGAGGTCTACCACCAAGACATTCACTTGCACGTTTGTTAATTTCGAAGCTCTGAACTTGTGGTTGCAACGTGGGTAACTTGACTTGTTTTGCTCTAGCACAATTCAGATGGCCTCCATTCCATTTTCGCCGTTGCATGAAAAAGTCTGCTTTAGCTTTTGTCCGATGACTACCAGTGTGTGCATGTAAGCCCTTTTGTCGAAGCGAAATGGCAGATGCTAGTGGATGGTGCTTGTCAACACACGCGACAGGTATCCGTCTTCTGAACAGCCCTTAAATTGGGCAAAATCAGTGTCAGTGTCAGTGCCAGTTAGGATTGCTAGCGCGGAAGATGGTGTTACATTGAATAGGAATGTGACGCCTACTAAATAAAGGCAGTTGTGAATTTAGGCCTGACATCTACAGTGGTCTTGGAAATGTGGAATATGTCTGGTTCTTCTAGGCTTTAATCTCCGTCCGGTGGTATTGGTGATTATTTTAACTATCCCACAACAAAACTTCTCTCACTCCGTCACATTAACTGAACTTCAATGACACCAAATTGGACCAATCTACAGCAAAGATAAGCATCGAATGAAATGCCGCCCGATTGGTTAATATCATTGCGGTGGCATGCGCTTGACGCGTACTGGTCCAGTCTCGCAGGCATTACATTGACGATTGGCCTGCAGCCCCACCAATAGATTGCGTAAAGCTTATTGCCACGAGAGGTAGAGATGTCTGCCAAGCACTAGAACAACGCACACGCGTAACGATTTCGCTGCTCAGATTCGAGAAGGCACTCTCTTGTGATCAACGGCACATTTCGTAATTTAATCGGGCAGGTTTTTAGTCAATTGATACATTACTACCTGAAGTCTCGAGCACTTAAAAGGGAGAAGTTGGGAAGATACCACATTCCAAGGCATCGGATGTGAGCACTTCAGACTCTAAGCAAATAACAATTATAAAACCAGTAAATGCGATCAGTCTTGAACGATTTACAGATCCTTCCCTTTTCTCCTCACCCCCACTTCCACCCCTGCTATTGGAAGGCTGGGTGTTACGGGACATATTTATTATTATAGGAGCAGGAAAGTATGTAATCGAAGCATTTACGGCAGGGAGGCTTCACACTCTTGAGAAAAATCACGAGCGTCCACCACCCATAACCACCTCGACTTGAGGAATCGGTGATGCAGCCAATCAAAAGGATGACTGCTAACAATCCAAGAACAGTCGCTGTTGAGTGTGTTTATGAACGCGTGTGCGTTTTTAATCACACGCTTCAGTTCTTACTCGCCTATGCTGGTAAATGGAGAGATTCACTTACCTACCATGCACACGTACATTCACATCTGTGCAACCGATATACCAGAACGAAATTCCACCCTTCTCTTGAAAGCCACATGCTAATTAGCCTAAGATTGGAACTACAGTTTCATACTGCTTTTTCTGCAAGATGCTAAATGGCGTCGTTTAGGACAAGACCCCACTCGAAACCAGAAGATGCTGTCATTCTTAGTTCATATTACTGTTCCAACCAGACAACTTCACAAATCAATATTCAATGTGTGCCACAAGGCGTGTGCTGCGTGGCAGTGGAAGATGTTTGCGATCAGAAGCTTGAACAGAAGGTCGAAACTGAAGAAGAAGCCCTGAAATGGGACGAGCACCCTTAGTCTGCCCAGCAGTGGCAGCGTTTTCGCATTCTGCTACAGGATTGTCGGGAGTGCGATGGGGATGCTATTAGTGAGGGACACGACCTTGATGGCATGCTTCTTGGCTCCCAGATGCAAACTGCCAGTGTTGTTACACACACGCCTCCATTAGGCAGGCAATGCTAAGCAGATGATTGCTACGCAATGACGCAGGCACCAAATTTCGTTCTTGTTGCATGCAATATAACTCCTCTGAAGGATACTAAGGGGATGTGGAAGCGATGGTGTGGTGAGTAAAAGGAGCAGCACACAGAATAACAGATTGAGAAGTAAATGTAAGTGACGAGTTCAAAGAATTAGGCAATAGAAGGTAAACTGATCTACTTAGAATAGGATTTTATGCATCTTCGGCTTTATCTTTCAGCTAAATAATACGGATTATAGGCGTTACTCAGGGCTGCACATAAATTTCAGTGTGACGAAGAACGACAAAAGCCCATTTAGTACATGGGCCTCTGACGAAGCGGAGAAGGGAAAGCAAAGATGAACGAATGGGTCACTTTCATTTGAGGTAAGTAGCACGACGGACTCTTAGCGCTTGATATAATCTCAAAATTACTACCACTTTGCAAATATGGAGACGATTGTGCACAGCTGAATTTCTACCTGCGTATACGTCAACATTATCCGAATCGTCACAAATGACACGCAGAGTGGCTGAGTGACTTGATTAAGGCGCATATTGAATGCATCGCTTTGTGATAAGAGAGGGTCGGCACGTTTCTCACATCTGCAAAAAATAGTAGGTGAGGCGATTAGCAAACCTTGTCAAGGGATTAACGCTCGTGTAGTGAGATTGATGAGGGGTCCTACTGCTTGTAATTCAAGGGAGAGCAAGGGATGTTGTGCAAGGCTACCGACGAGGTAATGACATGGGGCAATCCCACCACTCGGAACAGTGGGACGTTGAAAAATTGTCTCAAGTTCATCAAATCAATGTGTTTTTATGCTACTAGTGGACGCGAGGCGCTACCCTCTGTATATGTCTCAAAAAGGTGTTGCCTTTGTTGTTGCTACGTATGGTACTCCGCTTGCGTTTGTACCACCACCATGCAGCGAATTTAGCTACTAACAAGTGCACGCATAAAGTAAGGAGGCGAACCCTCCTCTGCTAATGATCTGGCGACAACTTGACTCAATAGCACAAAGCCAATTGATACTTGATTTTCACTAGAATGTGTAGACCCATCGGGAATGTGAATGGTAGATTGTTATAAGCAATGCGAGAGCGTCAGTTTTTGTTCAAATTTTGGTAACGCCTAGTAATGGTTAGGCCTGAGAAGATTGATGGAACTTTCTGATGAATAATTCATCGGCATGACTAGGCCTTCAACATGATGGAATGCCGCGCCTATTATCGTTGCCCCTTTAAACGGTGGTCACCACGACCAGATGTACTTTAATCGTGACACAGCTGTTCATATTAGGTCAACGCAAGGCCAAATTTGGCGTGTGAATTGGTGGCGTATTCACGGCGTTTCTGCTAGTCAGCCAGCTCTCACGTCACGTGCAACGCACCGCACCACACAGCTCAGTTTATTCGCACACCAGCAAATCAAGCCTTCTGTCTTCATTAAAACGTGTTTGCATTCACACTTGGTAGTCATACCTAACGTCGTAGAGATAAAAGACGATATTTGATGGCAAAATAACTATCCCTGTTCGTTCTGCATAGTTTGCATAAATCTCTGAGTGATTTATACACGCGTGGACTTAGTTAGCCTCCCGCACAACTCCATTTCCAGATGTTTAACACATCTAAAATGCCGTGATCCGCAGCATCAGTAGTAGCTAAGTTATACTAGCTTCAATGTAGAGGAGAAGCAAGTGGTCTTCCAAGTGTGAGCAGCACAGTGTCGATTTGCCCTTATGCCGAAATACTACTGTTGAGATGTCATTTGGTGGCAAATGCGAGCTCGTGAATCTCGATTGACATCAGCGCTTCACAAACTGTCATCTTTGCAGACTAGTTTAATTAAATACTTGGAATGTAACCAAAACAAACAAAGTCATTTCTTCCTTCTCCATGTGGCGTCATTTCTGTTCTAGATTTGCAAATCTGTTATGGTATGGAGGCAATGCATATTGCACAGATTTCTGACCTATGAATGAAGTTAGCTTGACGTAATTATTTTAAGGTTCGCAGGTGGCTGCAGCGTGCACAGATGTGTAGCGGAATCTGGAGGTAGCAGAGCCTTGGAAAATGCCGCAAATGGCTCCAGTGGATCCACTGGGCTTGGTTTAGTCACTGATGTTTGGCAACAGCGCTTTGGCATTGTCTGCGGGTAATAATTCACCGCGAGTTGAGAAGCATGTAGATCACTACGTATAATTTAATTCGCAGCATAAGTTTGTTTGGCTAAATGAGGTTTTGCTTTTAATGATAACAACCCACTTTTTAAAAGTGGTTGCTAAATGGAAGCAACTTGGTCATAGATTGGCCACGTTCCCAATGTGCGTCCCTCAGCACGTTTCCTTCTTAAATGGCTATTTAGGGGTCTGGGTTGCGTTGCGAATATTGAGCGCATGCTGAGAAGCAAACCGGACTTGAGTTATTACAGCGTCTAGCGTTGCAAAGGAAGCACATTGATTAAGCAGGATGTTCACGTTTGGCTAACAGATGGAATTCATACTACTGGTATGGCGTGGAATAAATTCAGCCTACTGAAGGCCAGATGGTGTAATAGTGATTTTAATGGCACGATTAAGCGGCGTTTTGTGGGACAAATGACGTAAGGAACACATCTTGACAAGGTTCTATTTCTCTTTGACGGTCAAATAACCTTACTGAGATTGTGGGAAGGAGGAGAGACATTTTGCACCAAGCCAAAACACTGCCTTCACACTTCACCTGCTCGCATTCAAAGTGAAATGACTCTGCAACTACCAGAGGCTAAATATCGAGCAGTATTAGAATGAACATGTTTAGAAGGATATGGTAGTGCCTTAGTAGATAAAATTCATGCTGGAGATATTTTAATTAGGAAATCAGCACCTCGAGATGGTTGGAGGAATGGGAATTCGGAAGTGATCACAGCAGCAGATTCTTCAGCATTGTACGCAAAGTCGCGTGTGTTATTAGCTAAAATAGCGCATTTAGCTCTCGCTATCGATATTCCGAATGCATCTGATTAACTTTCCTGACGTCGTGCGTTTATTTCTTGTATCAGGAACGAATATAGCACGCCACCGTCGATTGTCTTTAGGAGCGGAAAATCAGCCATTGATGTGAAATCCTCTGCCCTGACCCTCATGTGCTTGCCCACTTGGATGCAATTGTTTCCCAAATCGCTCTCCAGCTAGAGTCGACTATCTATAATAGTTGGCTCTAGACAAGGCCTGTGCACTGTGCTCAATGCACAATTCTTTTGTTCTCTCAGGTCGCTCGATGGCTTGCTTTTCATTCCTTAGAGCTATAACCTTCGAATTCGTAACAGGGGTCCAGGATTTTGGACTTACTGCCTTATTGGAAATTTGAGATTCGGCAACATTTTCAGGCGACTTCGGCACAGTCATCTTTGCCTCTATCCTTGCTGTCACTTCTCTCACTTTTCTAGTATTCAGGTCAGATAGTTGGTTTTGGACCCACTCTCTGTTTTATTTGAAGTTTTTCCAAAGTTGCACACTTTAGTCCAACTGCCACTCACATTCATTTCATGTCATTCAATGCCCTGAGTTTTGGCCTGCAATGACACCAATGATATGACAGTTCACGGTTGACCACTACTTGTAGATCCCGAGGAGATGGCTTTTGTTCGCAATTGGATGAGACAATTAGGTGTAGATTTTTATGAATCTGACTTTATCAAATCCCAATATAACCCTAAACCCTACTGACGGCAAGATGCTTTATGAGGAAATGGTGATAATGAGATTTTTTCAGATGGACTTAATCGCTAATGAACACCAAAAATAACCACTCTAACTTACATATGAGCAGCCAAGTAATGCCTCAAAATAAAGGCAAGTCAATGCGTTATTGTGTCGCTTTCACAAATTAGTTTGATCGATGGCTATGATAATTGACGTTGTCTAGATTGGTCCAAGTGATAATGCATTCAGGGTAAGACTTGGATTCCAATTAACCCTTACGGGCGAATGCAAAGTACGCTTTGCATAACCCAAGGCCAAGCATTTGAACAATCGTTAAACTTTCTAAGCGACATGCACAGATATCAGTTTTGGCTCTATAATCGAGCAAATTTGTGCCCCAAACATATCATCGCCAAAGCGATGCTTTGTCCGTTTTTACGTACAAGCACTTTGGAGTTCGTAGAGGCTTTCCGGCTTACTGAAGTTAGACTGCAATGACCAAAGCAGCGAATTCATTGTACTATGGCTGCAATTGTGTTTCTAACAGGGTAAGTATAGTCGACGCCTTAGTGTTTAGTAGGTAAATCTTTACGGTAGGTCAAAACTATGCACTTTCTGGCGGCTATCAACAATTACATTAAAGAGACAGCTTAGGATGCTGCGTTGGCAACATTGGTAAGCAAACATGATCCAACTATAAGGCAGTCATGAATTCTTCGGTTGCATGCCATACCTACGTGTAGCGGGAGGTCTTCGTTGTAAAATAACTGCATGAGCAAGAACTGCTGAAGGATAGTTAGTAGTACGATGTCGGCACTCAGGGGCGACCCCATTTCCAGCTCATTTTAGGGAAAGCCAAGCAGAGAGCAAGAAATCAATATATGTCAAAACAACTACAAGGAGGTGCAACCACAAATTCAGGGCTTCGAAATTAACAAACTTGCGAGTGAATGTCTTGGTGGCAGACCTCGCTGCAGGTAAGAATAACTTTGTGTCAAGATCTGTAAATGGTTCTTACAAAAATCGCTCGAAGGTGGTATTGTTGTGGATGATGCTCTTGCCCCTAATAACCACATACGGGTGTTCAATTTGACTGAGAGGGTTCATGCACAAGTTTTTGACGGGATGAGTCGTATAACGGGTCTAAAGATCTTCTGCGTACGAATGGCCTGGTGATGGAAAAAGGGAGAAGAGGAAAAGGTGGGAAGACGACATAGCTCGACTCCACCATCGTCCGTATCAACTTGGGTCACGCAAGATGGTCCAAGTAATTTTGCGCATTCGTTTAACTCGCCTGGTGTGTCATCCCTGAACCAACAGTAAATGTTGCGAAACATGGGTTCAGGCCTGAGATACGTCAACAACGGAGAGACTGTTGTAAAGCATTCGCCGCCACTCACATGGAAGACAAGCGTTAAAATGCAAACCTATACAACGACCACATTTGCCATGCCAACTTGGCTACTTAGGAGGGGGCAGTAGCACCTCCGCTGCCACAGTAACAGATAGTTCTACTTGAGTGTGCGATGTTCAGAGCGATTCGTAGATCGTAATTATTAACGTCTATTTCAATATGCTTCCGTAATTTCGCTATCTACTCACTCACTTACCCAATCACTCAATCATCCGCTTTTGCATTTATTTGCTTTCTCCTCCTCCACAAGACATTACTTCGATAATGATGCTGCCTACACACAAAATTGTTGTGAGTCGCACTGCAATGAGGCATAATGGACTCGAATGGAAGGAATTGGATATTATAGGATGCAGTGGTGTGTCCCTACCTGCAAAGGTAGAATGCTCCATACGACAAAGTGTTGTGTCGATCCACTAAGTGTTTCACATTATGGACTCTGCCGCAGGCATTGATAACATCATGAAGGCACCTACAAAGTTTGACTTTTGCGAGTGCTGAGAACCTCTTCCTAATGAGCATAACAATTGCATTTGTTAGGTCTGATTCTAAAGCATCGGTGCGCTCGCTTTTGGCAAATTTTAGGCTAATGCCTTAAGGGGACGGTCACATATTTCGAGCCAACGCTTGGTGTGACTCTTACTGTCTGCAATGTCTCCCTCGTCTAGTCATGCCAAATGTTTTGAGCATTGTATCAGCGGCCACACTACTCAATGCTGCAGCGTTCACCACCTATTAAAAGTATCGAGTAATAAATTAACATCATTTTGAAAGGCAGTCTAGTAAAAGGCACACTTTAAAACCTAGAACACGCTCAAGCATTTGTGTCAAATTGCAATGCGCGTTACAAACTTTTTGCTGGGGATGGACAATTGCGAAGTCTTTAGTCGTATCATTTTGCAACCAAAGACCAACGCAGACCGAACAACGAAAATGTGATTACGCAGAAACTGTTTGATAGAAGAATCCCGTTCGCTTGGCAAAATAGCTTCTTTTGTTGCATGGGGTTAACTTCGTTGTCAAGCTCATTTTCCACAGATGCACCTGCTTCGTTAACTGCTACATGCAATGGTATTCGCAGTGTACACGGGCTATCTGCATGCTGCAAATGTGCTCTCCGATATTTTGTGGCGGCAGTCTTCAGTCATGCCAAATTATCGTTTCGCACAAACGTTTCCACAAATAGTAAAAACGGTCTAAGCATCGGCAACCCTTTCTCCTATTATTACAGTTGCTTTGCTTACCACATTGCGCCTGACGAAATGCAGCAAGTAATTTGAACTTCTAAAGGCTCGAGTATAGGCGTGTCGCTGCAGACTCCGCACTCTTAGTTCAATTCTACTCATGCCATTCATTAAACAACGCTAGCACGTGATGCAAAATAGTGCAGAGTGATGTCTCGGGTGGTCTGGCTGGAAGCATGTGCCTTCACTTTATCCCTTGCCTACTTTTACATTTGACTTATAGAACAGTGAGCAGTGGACCAGCACTTCTCTAACGGCCAGGAGATAAATTGGTGGCAGTTGCGACGACTCGCACGAGGGGTCAGCCGAGTGTTTACGCATAAATATTCGTTAGGCAAAGAAGCATGCGCATGTGCTCTAACAGGTTCCTAATTCTACTATTCATGTAAGAACAAGTTCCTCTGTTCTAATTCGTGGTGCTTCTCATTAACTCCACATCATCACAAAGTGATTGAACCTGCTAAACCCTTGCAACTTGCATTAAATCCTCTAGATACTTTGATCACCTGCGTCGTTTCCCTAATAACGACGCATTTGCCATTGCCTTCTCCACGAAAGTGAATATGCGTAACTGCCAACATGTCGCATCTAGGGGCCAAGGGGAACACTTCTAAAGTTGCATTCGAGTGTAACAGCATTTCTTACTGCAATTCGGGCTTTCCTGTGACAGCGCATGAACGTAACCGCTGCTAGGCAGGCTGAGGACACTCGCCCCGTTTCAGGCCTCAAACTCAAGCATTGATTCTCCTCCAACAGCTATCTTTTGTTATCACAGCTCACTCCGCGTGATAGACATTGACAAACAGCATTTAATATGTCGATTCGCATTAAGTTGTATTTTGCAGCTAGAAAGGTAAAGCTGACAAAATATGAGGCGGCCATTGCAGTGTTTTGCTATGGGGACACATTGGTAATACCTTGTTCACTTGTGAAGAACCAAACGCTTTCCTTTCACATTACATCATGCAGAACATGGTTGCTACTCATAGCAAAAGCCGCAGCATCGTAAAAATGTTGGATATGGAGAAATAAGGAGTCGTGGGATGCAAACGGACTCCATTCGGTGCTGGTTTGCTTTTATGATTTTGTGCAATATCGAACGTCTTCGCGCAGGCAATGTTCCTTAATGTGAATTAGTTAGAACGATTGAGGCAGAGGTTTCGCTGATAAATGCCGCATCCTCATCGTATGCTTTATGGTTATAGAGTGTTTTTACACAATCGTCTTTGGACAGCAAAAGCAGCATCCCTCTGGCCTCTCCATCTTTACCACGGGTCGAGGAAATCCCTTACGACTTTTCATATCGGTCAAGTCGAAACAATGCCATTCGCTCTGCTTAAGTAGACTTAACGTAAATAGAACTCGATTGTGGTTCTCAGATATTTTGACCGCAGGTTGACGTGCGGAGGAAGTGTGACTACGAAGGAACGCATTAGCAATATGAAAATCTACTCACTCTCCTGGCTCTATTCTTTTGAAATCCACAGTCATCAGTTATGGTGGCAGGAAGTGAGAGAGCGAGAAGATAGAAAATACGCATTTTTGATTCAGCAGAATAAAAGGCGACTGTTTGCTTTATTTTTGGGCCACTTTTGATGACTACATGTTAGTGTTGGTCTAAGGGATTGGTTGGAAAGCGTTCTTTTGATACGTAAATAACTTCTCATGAAAGTATCCACAAAAATCGCTTCATTTTATGGAGTAACAACGATCTAGCATATTTTGGATATCAACGGATTTGGCTTGTGTTCCGTGATTTATAAGTAAACATTGTGACCCTTTTGAAGTGTCAAGTGTTCCTGATTCCAATGACCTCAGCTGTATAAACCAAACCTTTGAACCAAAATAAAGCCTACGATTCTAATAATGGTAGTGCTGCAGTAGAAATAGCCTGCACTTTAACGACATAAAACCACTGATAAAGGGTAAAAATAAATTAGCTCGGCTCTGAATGGAAAAACTAACACAACGCAAAGCTATTCGTTTTTAACGCTTTGGCTTTCGTAGCCATGGCTGATCAGCGAACTGCTTAAGAAAGATAACCACCATTCTTCATGAGGAAGCATTGCACAGTCAGGTGATGAAAGAAACCAAAATCAGAAAGCTAATACCGAAGAGGTATCGTTGCAAGCAGATGAGCAATAAAGTGAGGCACTGTCTCGACTGCTGCTGCCTTAGACCATATGGTCATGCCTGCCAAGGGGCTGATCAAGCATTAAAAATTCAATTCGGTCAGCAAAAACTATCGCATGATGCACGAGGGAAAAAAAGGCACAGCTGGGTGCCAATGCAATTCTTCCCAGTATCAGGTATAAGACTTGAACCAAAAATTACATCGGCATTAAAAACAGCAAAATTAAGGAAACGAAATCATAATACAGACTACTATTAGGGATGGCTGAATCAGAGAAAACAGGCCTACTCATGTACTGAGGTAACCAGAAGACCGCAAATCAAGTTGGACCAAAACGTGTAAAGGGTGCTCACAAATGCTCGCAAGATTGCTCATGGGACAATGAAGCACCGTTTCGCCTGAGATCTGCCAAATGTATGCAATGAAGAAAGCAAAAAGCCATGGACTCATTTGGATGCAAGTGAGGTCAAAGCGCATTAAATCGGTGCAGCGTTTTTTTCATCCATGCGCCCTCCTCCTATCCCTGCCGAAGCTCATTCAACAAAGCCTTGATGGTATTGGTCATTGTTTTGCAAACGATGACTTCCAGCCATGGCTTGCAGCCAAACGGTTCAAGCTCACAGATCGTGGGATTGGGGGAGCGGCACTTTCTCGGCTCCATCCCTATTCCTCTTCTTTCCATTAACATTTATCCACTCTTCTCAATTTGGCAATAATACAGATTGTCTAATATGCCTGATGTGATCCACAGACATGGTTATTGTAGAATTTAGAATGATTCAATCACTATCGTTGCTGAGTCATGGAGGTTTTAACGGTGAAATGCAACAGCAA
This sequence comes from Taenia multiceps, assembly GCA_001923025.3. Lineage (NCBI taxonomy): Eukaryota > Metazoa > Platyhelminthes > Cestoda > Cyclophyllidea > Taeniidae > Taenia > Taenia multiceps. Next base: position 13,676,928 of record CM010314.1, read on the forward strand.
AATGAGCCATTGATCCATCAGTGCACAAGGATATGCTGATAACTCTTAAGGTGCAATACGATCTTAGCCGAGTAATGCACAAAGCAAAAGCGAAGGCGGAATTCAACTCGGCTTTGCATGTTAATGCTCTCAGTCTCAACAAATGGTCGGTCACTTCCCATAGACACACTCATTGAATTTAGGGTCCACGACATCATTTACACTAAGCGTGTGATAGCGATTTTGGGTGACGTTTCGTAGCTGAAACAGTGGGATTTGTATAGCCGAAATCTCTGGTCCCCACAACATTATTGGCTCCGAGAGTACTAGAGTGATTTCGCAGGATTTTTCATGGTTCCTTTGGCTAAAATCTGCTTTTCTAATTTATTAAGAGATCTAATTCTTCGACAAGGAAAATATTGAACTAAAAATGGCCCTGAAAATGAAAAGCAATTTAATTAACTTAGAGAATAGCGAAAGAACAATCTAGTAGTAACCTTAATAACACGTTGCACGATAAAAACAGGCATGATGTTTGTGTGTGATTCCATACACTCATGATGATGGGTTTGAATGTTAAATAATTCCTTGGTAAATCATGCAGGTGTAGTTGTGCATTTGAAAACGTTTCATGTAATATTGTATTTATGGTCTAAATTGCAAACCGGCAACAACGGTTGTTCAGTGCCTTATTTTGATGGAAGCTAATAATGCGCTTCTTTGTCCCCGACGGAGGCATGGGTTTGTAGATCACACCAAGTCTGTGTCGATCTCGAAACTAACCACGGACGAAGCGATCACGTGCTGCAGTAGGCAAATGCAGGATGCTTTAGCAATAGATGGGTAAGACTGAACCGACTCAGATGCCCATCGATGAACAATAGAAATCAAGCAAGCTTGGAACTCTGTTCTTGTAAGCTTTACCAACACCTCGCCGTAGAGCTCCTCCACTGGAATTATGAGCGGAATGCGGGCTTGAACAAGACGATTCTGTATCCAGCCATCCGCAAAATGTTAGTGTAGCTGGTACTAGATTTCCTTTGGGTACTTTTGCATCCCCAAATACCCTTTTGCAGTCAATAAATTGCTCCCTCTATTGTCTCTTCTCCCTCATCAATATATTTTCTTTCCCATGTACAGGGTCATCTTGATCTCTGCGATGGCAAAAACGGAGCTTAGGAGCGCGCAACGAGGCGAGGCGAGGAGAGGCGCGGGCCATAGCATAGGAAGCGTGATGATCAAGAGTGGAAGAGTGGAATGGAATGCAAAAGGCGAGGAAATGGTGAAGAAGAAGAAGTAAGATGGGAGGAGCGTTTGGGAGGAAAACGTGTCGACCGACAGTTCGAGAGTCGAACCTGGGTCAACCACAGGACTCAGCGAGAATTCTACCGATGAACCACCGGCGCTGATGCTACACCTCCCACCTCACGTCACCTCACCTACCCCACCTTTCCAATTCCTTTCCCTTCCTTTCCATTTTCTTGTCCCCCTTCTCTTCTCTTCTATTCTATTCCATTCCATACGATTCCCTAACCTTACCTTTCTTCACCTTACCTTTCCCTACCTTCCCTCCTCTTCCTTCGCTCTACACACCTCTCCATCGCACTCTTTCAACACCCAACCATCACCCCATTTCCCATGCCACTCTTTCCACCTCATTCTTAACTCCTCCTCCTCCTCCTTCTGCACAACCTACCTCTCCTACCAATAGAGATGCGCCGGCGAGCCAGCGAGCCAGCGAGCGTTTGTGTCGTGTGACCACGCTGCTACGATGGTGCAAGGAGGGCAAGCTAAGGCACCATGACCTGACGTTGGCGTCGGCGTGGCGTCGGCGTTGGAATTGGTGGTAGGTAGAAATGAAGTGAGTGAATGTGTGGGTGTGTGGCGTAGTGAAGGGAACGCAACGCCTACCCCCCCTCCGCCCACATCCTTTGACATGCTCGATCCCCCACTCCAAATCCTTCACTGCTAGTCCTTCCCGCCCCGCCTTGCCTCGCCTCGCCCCGCCTCGGTTGTGGGTTCGAGTCCCACTTGCGGAAGCGGTAGGTAGGTACTGTACGGGTAGCGGTGGTGACTGACTCACGGCGGCGTCTGTTTGCGCTTGTGCTTGCACCTGTGGTCGTGGTTGTGGTCTTACTACACCTCTCTATTCACGCTCTCTCCCCTCCTCTCCCCTACTCATAGTCACAGTTGCATAGTTCTTCGTTGGCGTCTCCTGCTGCCCACTTGCTCGCCCGCCTGCCCGCCCGCTTGCCTGCCCGATTCAGGCTCCAGCACCATTTGCGCATGTTTGACATCTGTCTTGCCTTCACCTTTCCACAATCCTCCCCTTCCCTTCTCCGACTTCTCTTTATCCCTCCATGATTTGGCCACAATATGTCTTAAGCACGCCTTATTATTCCTCCTCCTCCTCGTCCCTGCGGTCCTGCCTTGACATGCCAAACTCTCTCCCACCCTCTTCTCCCTCACTTTCCATTCCTCTCATCAGTCAGTAAGCAGCGGCTCGCCTCAACCCTCGCTTGTGCAATGTGCGCAGACAAGCAACGCATAGCGGCAGGACGGCACGCGTAGGATGGGGAAGGAGAGAGAGAGAGACGGGGGCAAGACAGGGTGAGGCGAGGCAAGAAAAGGAGCAAAGGTAGTATTTACTGATCCCCACGTGATTTGAGCACGCAGCCTACTAATCTGGAGTCAGACACACTACAGTTGCGCCACGGAGTCGTCTACCTTACTTCCTTTGCTTCACCACGCCATACACCCACACATTCACTCACTTCACTTCTACCTACCACCAATTCCAGCGCCAACGCCACGCCGCTTGCATACTCACATAGGCGAATAGGCGGGGGACGAGAGCACTGTAAGGGCAGGGCAGGGCAGCGTGGAAGGGCAGGGGAGGGGGGAGAGAAGCGAAAGGCGGTAGGCAGGCGGGCAAGGCATGTGGGGCAGGATTGGAAGAGAGGTGGTGGAGGTGGCGCGGGTGCGTGTGGAAAAGGAAGGCAGAGCAGGGCAGTGGGAGCGATGAGAGGTAGGAAGGGAGGATGAGTGGGATGGTGGGTGGAGATTCCACCGAGATTTGAACTCGGGTCGCAGTATTCAGAGTCCTGAGTGCTAACGACTACACCATGGAACCACACGAGGAAGGCATGGAAGCAATGGGAATGCTCCCATAATTTACTTACTCACTGACTGACTGGCCACTGCCTTTGTGGTGCAGTGCCACTGCACTCGCTTGCACAAGCACAGGTTGGCAGGCAGGCAGGCAAGCAGCGGTAGAGAGTAAAGCACAGAAGGTGGTAGGATGGCATGTAGGACAGGGTTGACAGGGAGGGAGGGAGGGAGGATAAGTGCATGCCCCTGGAGCGGCTCGAACTCTCAACCTCCGCGTTATAAGTACGACGCTCTATCCCATTATTCTACAGGGACCAGCTCATATTGTCACACTGTTGACCACCGGCCTGCCTGCCGTCCACATCCCTCGGCATCCACAATCCCCTGCCCCAACTCCTTCTCTGCTAGTCCTTCTTGCATTGCCTCGCTTCCCATCCCCCCGACCAGACCACGTAACACCTGCATTTCTACGCTCAGTGCAATAATCTAGTCTAATCTAGTCTAGTCCGCTATTCCCACATACCTAATGCTGCTTCACTACGTTGGTGATGCACCCTGGCACCGCACCGCACCGCACCTTATCGGACCACACCACACCAAATTGGGTGTGTGCGTGAGTGTGTGGGACTGCATTGGGAGGTAGAGTGGAAGGGAAGGAGAGAGCTAGAGAGGAGCAAGGAGATAAGAAGGACTGTGGACAGGGGAGCAGACGGGCAGGCAGGCATGCAGGGGGTCAAAAGTGTAACAGCATGAGTTTGTCCTCGTAGCGTGGTCGGATGGAGCTCAACACTTATAATGCGGAGGTGGAGATTTCGAGCCTCTCCACGGACACGCTTCTAACCTCTCTCCCCTCTCCATCCCTGTCAACTGTCAACCTTGCCCTACCTAACATCCTACCACCTTCTGTGCTTTACTCTCTGCAGCTGCTTGCCTGCTTGGCCAAATTGTGCAAGGCAAGATGAGACAAGGAGGACTAGCAGTGAAGGAGTTGGAGCGGAGGATCGTGCATGTCGGGAGATGTGAGCGGCAGGCAGGCAGGAAGGCAGTTGGTCAACAGTGTGACAGCACGAGTTGGTCCCTGTAGCTTAATGGGATAGAGCGTCGTACTTATAACGCGAAGGTCGAGAGTTCGAGCCTCTCCAGGGACACGCTTTTCCCCCCTCAGTATCCTTCAGAGTAATTTCATTGCATGCATCAAAACAAAATTTGGTACCTGCGTCATTGCGTAGCGATCATCTACTTAGCATTGCCTGCCTTATGGAGGCGTGTGTGTAACAACACCAGCAGTTTGCATCTGGGAGCTAAGGAGCATGCCATCAAAGTCGTGTCCCCCACTAAAACATTCCCATTGCAATCCCGACAATCCTGTAGCAGAATGCGAAAACTCTGCCACTGCTAGGCAGACTAAGGGCGCTTGTCCCATTTCAAAGCTCCTTCTTGAGTTCCGACCTTCTATTCAAGCTTCTGATCGTAAACATCTTCCGCTGCCACGCAGCACACACCTTGTGGCACACACTAACAAGTGATTTGTGAAGTGGTCTGGTTGGAACAGTAATATGAGCTAAGAATGACAGCATCTTCTGGTTTCGAGTGGGGTCTTGTCCTAAACGACGCCATTTAGCATCTTGCAGAAAAAGCAGTACGATGGGACGCACTGATCTTGGCAAGAATAAATCTTAAAATGATTTGGTGTTTTTGTTATGGAGTCGCTAATAATGCTGAAAATATGCAACAATGCGTTTGTTAGGAACACTCACAAATGCTCCGTGAGTAAAGCCTAATGACTTGGCTTTATTGTTCTTTTAAGGATGATTTTGGTCTCGGGTGTAGGCCAATATGGTGTCAGTATACAATGGCACATTCCAATCTCTTTGTTTTGCACCAATACAAAATTTATATTTGGATTATCTAGTGGTCAAAGAGTGCGGTTTCATACCTTTTCCCAATTCTGGACGACGGAAACTATTGTCACAAAGAATCTGCTTTTATTAACATTTGATTATTTGTGGTGCTAGTGCCTGCACCTAGTCTCCTTTCGCAGTGAGCTAAAGAGCTGCGTAAAACATTGAGCCATTGACTTGATCTTCTAAATAAAAATACCATTAAAGGCAAAACACTTTGCAAGAAACAATAGCACTACCAAGGACGTTATTTGACAAACCAAAGCTGCACTACCTATTTGACAGCAGCCACCCGAATTTCCGAACAGGAAGAGTTTGGTTCCACAGAAGCGGTTGGTCAGTTGAGGCCATAGCTATGCCCCACAACCAAGAGAACGCAATGTTATTTTGCCGTCGAAAAATGGGAATCCTCAAACCTCTGGTAGTTTAATAATGGGATGACCGTATGGCAATATACACACGCCTTTGTCAGCAGTGCGACTTGAAGTGAATGTGCAATACGCATGCAAATGTGATTGATGCAGTGATTGCGAAAACTTCAATGCGACACTACTTAGGTGCAATCACAGCCGACAAGATTAACACGTAAAATAATTGATTTACAATTTGGGTTCCTAAGAGGGGCCACACCGTTTAAGTTACCAAGAGGCCGTGTAGCTACGCGCACTTCCATGTCCCATCCACGTTCATAAATATCGCCACTAAAGACGTTTTTGAGCCGGATAGCAGATCTTGTGTTTCTCACTACACATTTCTGCCTTCTATTTAGAGATCCAGAAGGACATTAATCATCAAAGCTCAGTTTGTGCATTGCTCCAGCATGACAGCGATTAGCGCAATGTCAAATTGGTCTATACAGCCAATGTTGGGAAACATAAGAAGGCATAATTACCTAAAGCCATTTCCAAGGCTCTAATCGAAACCAATCTCTTTACGATACATGGGTTAACGCTATCATCCATCCACAGGCTGGAAGATCATAATGTGCGCGGCTGGCAACGAACGTGGTGGTCATCAAAGTGGATCTCAAAAGTCCCACCTGTGTCGATGGTTTCTAGAAACTTTTCTCTTGAAGAGAGGAATTACTTAATGGAACTGCAAACCAGTTGACATTCAATCAACGGTAAGCATGCTAATGCTTTTCGAATCTCCTAAAATGGTTTCATAAAAGTGTAAACAAATCCTATTTTGGTGTTAAACTAACAGGCTGGATAAACTGCTGTTAAATAAACCGTTAAATGCTTATTTTTAGCAAAAGCGGATCACTCTTTAATTGTAGGAGCAAGACGTTGATGAGACCGTGTTCTTAGGAATGTGACCCCACGTAAACGAGTTAAAGTGCAAAAGGCACTGGCCGACGTTACAATAGAAACTTAACCTATTCACTTAAGCATGAGGTGTGCTTTGGTGGTAACGTTTCTGCATATTTGTCTATCAAAGTGCGTTTGCTTGTTTATTTCGTGTCAAACCAAGCCTATTTAACTTCGGTGATAAAGGCGGAATACTCTTGATCCCCGGCTTTCAGCTGCGTTAAAATGTGATTTCTATTCTTTGTCCTAGGAATGTTATGAGCTTTGCTGACTGCATTTTCGTTTACTTAGTTATTCAGTTAACTATTTACAAAATCAAGCCTAGATTTGCATTGCTAAAAGAATGTCGTTTAGTATGATTAACAAGGTGTTAGCAAAAATGAGGAAATCTCAATGAAAGTAAGTTATAAATGTACTAAATTGTCAACAAATGGAGCTTCTTACAAGTAGCTTGCAAATGCGATCTGCCAGATGCGCTACCAATAAATTGGTGAGGAGGTCCAGCTGCAAGTTCGATATTTTGTTCACTACAAAGATATCAATGGAGGAGATTTAGGTAAATTACACCACAACAAAGCCTTCAGGTTCTGTATGGGTACAATTATCACTCAAACTAAGCAGGTTGAAGCTTCTATGTCTTCCCACAGCCTCTTGAGGTTTCCGTTCAGAGGTGCTGAAGAATAATAGCATACATGTCTTCCGGCACGATCCTCCAAAAAATAACCATCTAGCTCTGTTATGTTTAAGTTTGAGAGGTCAAATCGAACTCCATTATATTAACTAAATATGACCCAGGCATCAATTCTATAAAACCACGTCTCGAAAATCTGAAGGCTTGCACAAAATGCTCCATCAGGGTGCAAGCCAACCATGAAAACATATGGATTACCCTGGCCTCTGTTGCTAACCACAAGTTGTCTAAATGCAAGATTTAGGAGATTCAAAAAATAAGTGGAAAAATTTGCGTTGCTATAAGCAAAATCATTTTTAGAACCAAATGCTCCGTGGGAGCACAGTGGGTACACTGGTCATCACAACCCTACAAGACGGGTTAAATTTTTTTACGCGGCCGAAGTATTCACTGAGAAATCGCAATCACATTCGAATAGACCTGCTATTGCCTGCGATGCAACAACAAATGCGTGCAGGTTTAGGGATCCTCGAGAAAACACTGGCTAAAGTTTAACCTGCGAAAGATGCTCTTAAACACATTCACTCCTTTGCAGCCGAAGGTCCCATCCGTCCCCTATATTCTACACAAAACTCAAGGGTAAGCATGGCATTTGTGAATTTGCTATCAATTACTAAGCATCTTAAAGTAAGAAAGTGACTAAGTCGTTCCGAGAAAATGTAGTTTGCATCCACTAAAAGACCCGTTGACTCAGCGGTGGTACAATTGGACGTCAGTGTCTCTATTATCGGCGACCGGCAAGAATTTCGCTATCCAGCATCTGCAACTTTTATCCATATGCCAGGCGAAGAAACTAGCTTACAAATGAGTCCAAAAGAGTGGTACAATGAACGCAATTTCGTATGTGCGGATAGCTGCGTCAGGAGGGGAAGTCAAATAGAGCACAATATCCAGATGAGACATTAAGTAGTAGTGCTGGAATGTCATTTAATAGCGTCAAAATTCCATAGGATGCAGGTTGCCTGTGGGATAAGGCTGATTAGATCACAATGAATCAATCTCAACTCGACGGTGCTGGACTGGAGTGGTTCGGAAGAAATGGCGCACATGAACCACGACCAGCGGTGAGTACGAGCCGTAAAATGACGCACATCACAGGGCTGGTAAAAAAGAATGCTCTAGCTTAACAATGTTAGCTTATTGTCTGTTTCTCACTATGCAGCCGCCTGTAAATAGCTGAGTTTCTAACCTCGGAGCATGGCACGCAGTTTTACGAGTCTGTGTCGCATTCCCTTCATATTTGGCATTACTGTTAAAGGTGAGTTAACCAGGATGGACTATGCTGAAAGTCACTCCACTGAAGTTAAATGACCATGACTGTAATAAACTGCACTGAGAAAATGTGAGGACTAATGGAATAGGATGGTCCATGTGCGACATTTGCAACAGTTATTACGAGTAGCGAACTAACACGCTCACCACCCTGTTCACTACCACAGGGCTTGCGGACCATATAACTCAAATTTGTCTGCCTGTTTTATACCTATTGCATGATCCTGGGAACCTTTCTTATGCTTTTAGAACCAAAATATCTGGTCCTCTTTAATTATCGCTAGATGGATGCCTCACGAAACCAACACACAAAACATCATGAGTTATATAGTCACTGCTATGGATGTCCTGGGTCGCAACACGTCAAAAACTGTCCCAAGTTCAGGTGAGCAGTACACATTTGAAGGTCTACAGCTGACTGCATTGTACACGGTCAGAGCACCGTCTGTGGCCGAGACAACGGTTGTGGATTACCTTCTAATGCCACTGCTTAGATGCTTCCTGACGGTAGGTTCACGTTACTTCTAACCTTAAAGCCATCAAAAGGGACATTTGCTTGCATTCCACCAGTTGATGCGCTGCTTTTTACCTGTATAAACCCATTCTTATCTCTCCGATGATTTTCAGCTCTTTATGGAGTAAACTGTTAAAAATGAGTCAATGAAGGAAGGTATCGCTACAGTATCCGATAAAATATCAAGCCAAAGCAAGTAATTTCCATTAAAAAGCTCGTGTTTTTTGTTTTGAGTTGATAATAACACGAAGAATCTCTCAACATTGATTATTTAAGTTGGACGACAAAAAAATGGAAAAAAAGGGTGTCGAAAAGGTAACCACGTTAGCTGGGTCACAATTAAAATAGCAGAAATATTTTAGAAAATTATGCCCATTCTGCTAAGTTGCCACCTCTAAGGCAATACTTCACATGTGCTTACAGGTCTAAACAAAATAAACAATAAAAGCTAACATAAGAATTATCACATTTTCAAAAGTTTTGCACTCGTTTTTGGATTCCATGTGTTGTAAGCAATTTGGGTTAAAGCTACTGCGATATAACTTATTAACCCATAAGAAACGGTATCAGTTCGCCAAAAGTCGTCATATGACGCATGAACTTTTAAGGTCCCTAAAAGCAAGAGTCTGCAAAATACCTCACAAACAAGCCATTATACTATTTCAGTGTTTGAGACCCCACCAATCTTCGCTCCTGTGCAACAGGTTGGGGAGAACTGTCATGTGATATAAAACGTCTCAGCAAGCAAACATAACATTGTTGACGGGTGCCTCGAGGAGCTCTACGATGTCAATAGATTAAAAACTCTAAAAAGGGAGGAGTTTGGTTCAACCTAACTTCACACTGCCTTTTCAAACCTGTCCCAGCATCATAACTACCTAGTGGGAATGCTTGCCTGCTGCAAGGAAGCTAAAGCAGGAAATAATATTTGTGGCAGAGGCATCGGAGCCTCAGCCACGACAAATTTATGCAGGTAGGGTTTAGATTTTCACGCCTTATTAGTAGTTAATATCAAATCATTTATTAAACTTATGAGACAATCTGATTCACATGAGCCATCTATTTCGGCGATGCACAGCTGTGTGTGATCGCTGTCTCAATATTATAGTTGTCTTCATGATGCTGAGCAATGCGTGGTTGCCAGTTTTTCTCCTTAAAAATTGCTTGACTAATGTGGTGTATCAGATATACAGGATATTAAGATCCCCATTAACACAACATAACCGGACTGAATGCCAGTGGATCGGGTGGGTGATTAAGGGGCTGATTGACTGAGTGAATACCTTTACATTGCTCTGTGTGATTCATGGCTTGACTTATGATTTACATCACGGCACATACGTTGTCGTTTCTGCCATTTAATACCCTTGTTCGGCTTTCCCGATTTTTACATGCCAGTCAACCCATCGTGTAGGGTTGGAATTTCCGCAACTTTCTGTCTGTTCTTATCTCCTAAAAATGAATAAGGCAAATGATCTGGAAATATTTGAGAAGATTAATGAAGACATTGCATCAATATATACTCTGGCAACTGTAATCAAACAATGGCACATTTAACTTTAAATCTACTCCTAAACTAAGGTCTTCCTTCATCTGGCTCATTTTGCAACAGTCCCCAAAGGAAGGTAGGATAATGAATCATGCAACGTCCTATGCTGCCTCCAGTTTAAGTTAGCTCATTCCCACCCACTGATGTGTATCTTATCCGTAGTTCATGCGATTGTTTTGTGTTGAGACAATAAGCACGACAATAAGATTGCTACGAAAGGAAGTAGTGCTTTTGCTTTAAACGTGTGGCAATGCATCGAGATGGAAGTAGAGGCAGCCACATTGCCAGTTTCTTTTAGTAGACGTTAAGAATACAAGCAGAAATTTAACGTTTGTCATGCCTTTTACCACTCTTCTCTACCCACCACATCCCTCACTGTCTCCTCACCACTCTCCTCAGCAAATTACCTGCATATGTAATGCCGCAAGTCAAACACCAAAGTGAGTATGTCGTAACTGAGCACTCTTTATAAGAATGCGACGTAAGAGTGGTGTCTATCATTGGTGAGAGCACTATGATGGACAATGGTAGCGACATCACCATTGGCAGCGTTTTGAAATAATGAGATGGGAAATGCGTACCTTAGACGATATGGGCACGCAGCACCCATACCTACCTCTCTTATTCTCTACATATTACGTAAACACTCTCTGCATAAGTCGATGCCGAGTGTTCTGTGATGTGATGACCCCCAGGGCACCAATACAATTTTTCCCTGTATCAGGTATAAAACTTGAACTCAAATTTACTTCGGCATTAAAAATAGCAAAATTAAGAAAACCAAACCATAGTGGAACAGATTTGAGCTCCACGAGTGAGATATACTTTGTGGAGGTTGCCAATGACGTTCGTTCACTAACACTCGAAGGAATTGAGCCAAGGTGGAGACACGACAAGGGAGGAGTGTAAGACATTGGACAGCATAACTGTGCCAAGTGAAAGGTTATTCATGGCTGAATTCAAGGTTCTTTTGTGATTTTGAAGGCTTGGAGGGAAAACCAGAACAGCAATACGTATTCTTTGACGTCTTAATTGAAAGCTCTAACGAGGAAATGGAAGACGCAACAGTGATACTCAAAGCACTTGTTATCGCCCCAGAAGACGAAATCAGATTCCTAATGAGGATAAAGGTAACTGCGAGAATTGCCATTCATCACATGCGTTTAAGCAACTATCGCCATCATGGTGCCTATAATTTTGCGTATTTACACTAGAACATGCTCATTAACAATGATTCCAAACTAAAATACGTCCTCGATGGGGACGCCATCGAGAATCCCTACGTCGCTGATCGAGAGACGCAGCTAAGATACATCATGAACCTGTTTTGTACGCATCAGTATTATAACGACGTGTAATCTTAACACTCATCAAACCCATCTTTCACTGAGAGATTAATGCTGCTCTATTGTTTCCTTTAAAGCAAAATGCACAACTCTTATGCACTTGGTTTAATTCCTCATTATGTTTTGCTGTGGAAGGTGCAGAGAGGACCGACGGTGGATATAAATGCACTGCGTGTGACGAGGAGCGCAGCGACTTGGATGGGATGCGTCAACACCTCTTGCAGCACAGCGATTGCAAGTTCTACTTCTGTGTGCATTGCCTCGAGGGTTTTAGCACACTTCCGGAAATGGCACGTCACACAGTGGTGCACATGGGTAGGATTTGATTGCAGCCAGTGCTCTTTGTCCTTGCCGAAAACAAATAAAACATACTCTACACGTTCTTCCTTCATTAAAGATGAAACCATACTGTCAGAATCAGGTTCGAATTTACTGGAGATGTCCAGAAGTTCTGAGAGCCTGGACTCTCCTCATTCCTACGTGCCTGAGGAGCTGTAGGGATGTTCTACTGAAGAAGAGAGCAGTAAGGATTACCACTGCATTTTCTGCGGATTCACATTTGACCGCCTGGATGTAGTGTTGTTCCACACAGAACATGAGCATCCAACTCAACGAGAGGTCATCGACCGGCTGCGCCTTCGTCTTCTGCGTGCTGCATTCGATCCAAAAGGCTATCGCCTTGGCAATGCAGATAAGGAGGAGAGAGTCTCATCCTCCATTTCGAGTTAATGCGAATTCTACCAAAAAGCCTTAAGGAATAAATTTATCTTGATGCTACTGTTTGTAAACTAGAATTGTGAACCTATTTTAGGCAGTAAAAAGGAGGCCACTTTGCTATTTTATGAGATGCTTTTGACTTGCTTCAAAGTCTTTTAGCAAAACTCGCATGCATATGTAGTCGGCGCGTTTCCAGAAAATTGATAATGAAGCATCTAACGGCGGTTCTCTTGATGAACTGCTAACAACTGAAGATGTATGCACGAGTATTTTTGCTGTCTTTTATCTATCACGCGATCCAATGACCAGTCCATGCCAACTTCAAAATGGACGTTCTTATCGATCTGTTGAGTTGTCGATCAGTTGATAGGTTTCGGAATTGAGGCGTTCGTTGAGAGTACAAGTCAGCATTCAAGTGGAATACCTTCCAGGTCACTCATTCTGAAAGCACAGGGGATTAGTCAAAGTAATGGGTCAGCATGTTCTGTTTAGCTTCTATGAGTGAATGCGCACCAATAACTTCAGTGAGATTGTTTCCAAAGACCAAATTGAAAAGTGGCAGACCCCAATGCGTGACTAAAATTCGAGGAACCCGTTTTTCGCGCATGCGTAATTCGCATTCCTCAGTGCTGTATGGAACAGAGTACTTGTGTTTCCTGCTTGAAACCTATCCCCACCGCCTCCACTGCATGCCAATGCTACGTGTTAATGTTTCAGTCGAGGAGTCAATCCAAGAGGCAACTGTAAACATCTTAAAATAGGCTGCCACAAAGTAGACTTGTTAGCATGTGTCATGGTCTGCCACACCTTTTGTTTGGTCCCACATTAGGCAGGCTTCCAGCGTCTGCCAGGATCTGTGACATGGGGATGGAAGTAGGCAAACTCCATCTTGAAGATCGGGATTCCCAATCCATCCCCAAAGCATTCAATGAAATTTACACAACTGACTTTAGCATTTAATTTCAGCCTTTATGATTTGGAGCCTATTTACTGAGTTATTATTTATGGAAAATTCTACAACGCTACAGATTTTGTGTTACAATTCTCAGCCAAACCTGGATCCTCCATTCATATTTTCCTCATTCACACACTAACAAGTAGAAGCGCCTTGACAAAGAAGTCTGCACAACTCTGTCTCCAAGTCAGCACGCTCAGTGCTCTGCAAGCATCTTCATGGCCAATATAATTCAAACTTACCAAGTGATGATTTCTTTTTAAATCCAAGAGGCAACTGTAAACAGCCCAAAATAGGCTGCCAAAAAGTAGATTTGTTAGCATGTGTCATGGTCTACCACACCTTTCGTTTGGTCCCACATTAGGCAGGCTTCCAGCGCCTGCCAGGATCTGTGACATGGGGATGGAAGTAGGCAAACTCCACCTTGAAGATCGGGATTCCCAATCCTTCCCCAAAGCATTCAATGAAATTTACGCAACTGACTTTAGCATTTAATTTCAGCTTTTATTATTTGGAGCCTATTTACTGAGTTATTATTTATGGAAAATTCTACAACGCTACAGATTTTTTGTTACAATTCTCAGCCAAACCTGGATCCTCTATTCATATTTTCCTCATTCACAAAGTAGTTTGCACAACTCTGTCTCCAAGCCAGCACGCTCAGAGCTCTGCAAGCATCTTCACAGCCAATGAAATTCAACCTTACCAAGTAATGATTCGATTTTAAATCCGTACCGTGTCAGCTTTGCAAGGTGTTCCCAAACTAGTTTACTGCATTGCATTCATGCCTGCAGCGTATACGAGGGACCAGAATTATTGGCTGCAATCCATCCACCTATTTTCTAGCAACCCATGCAAGTTAGCCCTATAGACTTTACGGAAACTAAGACCATCGAACTCAAGTTGACATATCAGTGGTCTGTTGGTACTCCGTTTACTAGACAAAGCTGCTTTAGCCATATCACATTCGCGCTCAATAAGAGCTGAGTTGACTGACCACCTCCCATTTCAATACAGCTTTTGGCACTTGGCTACACGCCATGTAAATTAACATCCTATTCTGCCACATTAGCTCCACTCCATCCAGCGTTGCGCTCTTTTGCACTTGCGCTTTTTGCTTACGCCGCATTTTTCTGCATTTGTCTACGATCCTATTTACTCATCTGCCGGTATACGCATCTGAAGAAGCCATTTTCAGCATCCATTTTAAAGAAATCATTGCCTTCTGCACTTATCTGCCCACCGATCCAAACAAGCAACAATACAACCTCGTAAGCATTCAATGCGTACTGCTCCCATTTGACCCATCTGTCCCATGCCATTCCGTCAATCCACGATTAATGACCAATACCTCCACCATCCATTAGTTACGTTTCCCTCAAATCACCTCATAAACGCCTATGACAGTCTTCTTAACCCAGCCCTAGATATTTGCCACACTGTTGTTTAACACTTAATTCGCTGCAATAAGGTTGATGTTAACATTCGTCAAGAGGGTTTTCAATCATCGCTGTTTCCTTTTGTAGCAACTTTAGCCTCTCCGACTTCCTATAAAGCATCATTTATTTTCGTGATTCGTTGCGTAAGTTGCATTAACTAGTTCATTCTCATCAACCTTCGGGTGGTTCTGCTTGTCAATTAATTGATCAACGCATTTTACAGGCGAAATTGCACAATAATAAGACCACAAACCTCCGCAGAAACTTAGCTGAAATGTTGTGCAAACACCTTGGTGTTGTTTACATAGTAAATGCTTGCATTGCCATTTTAGGCGCCGTATTCATGCGCTGGCAAGTGGAAGTGGGTTAACAGACGAGTCTGCACAATGCCGTCTTCAGGCTTGCCGGCTCCGGGAATTCGCAAAGCATTTTGACGTTTAATTTTCATTAATTCGAGCTCCTTAAGGCGCGTATGAATGAGTCACCTGTTTTCTCTATCCTTCCTTCCTAGCAAAGCAGAGCAACATTTTCTGCCCCTCAGACCCACTGGATATGAATTGTTATGCGGTTCTAGACATTGTAAAATTCCACAAATTTCACATCTTTACACGTTTGGCCAATTGCCTACTGCCGTCCTGCAGATGTGTATTACCACCTTTCAACTTATTGGCAACGAACTAGAGAGTGGCCTGAGTAGTGGAAAAGAACAACTTGCTACAGTCAACTGCGTTCCCTATGCACTTGAGCTTTCGCTTTTTACAAGGCAGGGCTCCAGTGTTGCTATCGAATCGTAGGCCATATTAAGGACATTTGCGGTTGTAATTATGAATGGCGTTAGCAGGAAACCGAGCCTCGTCAATGACTCCCTTCTAATGGCAGCACCAGCAAATTGGTGCATCTGACATTCAAGACTACAATGGCTAAATTATTAAAAATAAAGATGCATTTGTTTGGCTTCGTCAATATATAATTTGGAGAAGGATGTAGGAATCTGCTATTTACCTAGCTGCAAGATGTAAAATGCTCGGCCTTGTAGACATGCTTGCTTAAGTGTCTCTATAACAAGCAAGGTAAATACAAGCTGATTTTTATTCCAGAACGTTTTTTTCTTTGCATGGAGTTGAGTGATCTAGTGTCAGTGACGCAGACAGGGACATCTGCAGGTATTCCAGTCTGACTTATTTTACAGAATGGTTTTGAGTAACAGTGTACAATCGTTTCATGGTATGGTATACATAAGGGGTGGTTGAAATGGTTATTAGCGCCAGCTTGGTACAGTATAGTTTCTGTCACTCCTATTCTTGCACCCCCTTTGCATTCTCTGTTGGTCAGAACCATGCTTTGTTGTCAAATATGGCTGTTTTATCTACTACTGACCTAAACGTAGCTTTGTAAGCACAGAAATTGTGCATGAGTTGGCATATGAGCTGTCCCTTGCAGCACCCACTTCAATTAGCATCAGTCATTCAGCTGCCTGTCATCTTCTGTCACAATCTCCATCAATTTTTGTTCCCTCGTCCTTGCTCTCAATCTGAGTCAATGACTTACAAAATCCTTGCTAAAATTTGCCAAAATCCTACGTCTTAATGAAGTAAAGCTATCGGAGCTTACCAGCTCCTTTCCTGATTTGGGGCTGAAAGCGGTCATTCTCATTCCATCTAATTTACAGTGTTGCATTCTTGTCCATGAGTGATTACGCTAAGATTTGTGGCCTGGAATGCCAAGACGAGCAGGCATCGCTATACAATCCACTGTCAATTGGATGGCTAAATGTCTCTCAAATGTTTAACATTTCCATATAGATCGATGATGTGTCCAGAGTTATTCGCAAGCAAGGAAGTCAATTGCAGAGTGGAAAGCATGACTAAAGTGTCACTTTCAAGGAGCTGAGATATGAATTTGCTGGCGGTGTTTAAGTGAATCATTGAGCAACCATTATCGTTTGTTAGGTCTAACATGCTACAATTATTGCCGCCCAACGATAAGGTGGCACGGTATTTAGTGCGACCCTTGTGGCAAACAAATGATTTTGGCATGTAGTCTGATCATCACACACGGATTAGAACTATGTTCATTTGCTAATGCCAGAAACTTTTCCAATCGGCTATGCATAAAGCAGTCAAAGGCGAACATAGGGACCACTGGCTTGGTACTTTGCGAACTGGCTAATAGTTAGTGATTGATTCCTTACACAGTCGCCTCTTCTCTCTATTATCATAGGGCAGTCTACAGCCCAATAAACTTCGTCTGCGATTGGTCGATCAGTAGAAGTAGTACAGTGACTTCCTCATCCGATCTGATGAGAGGGATGCTGGCACACCCCTTGCGGCTAGTCAAACACCCGCTTCTTACTGTTCGTATGTATGACGACGATGATATGTAATAAACGTCATGACCATTTAGAGCATAAATGCCACTTGGGAATGAGTGGCTACCAATTTGATAGCACATAAGAAATACCCTTGCGTGATTGTCTTTGTAGCAGAAATGTGCCCGCGAATGTTTTAGAAAGTCCGTTGCAATAGAAAGGGTTTCGCAAATAAAAATGGCAATTGACAGAACCGATAAATAAAAGCATGAGAACTTGTGCAATGAATCAGCCAGTAGATTCGTCATTTACTAAAGGAATTCACTGCCCATCAACCGGCGTACGATTTAAATCGGTGTGAAGGGAGCATTCTCTACGACTGACAAAATTGGCTGCGTTCACATGCATGTGGATGGAGTGGTGACGTTGACGTGCACCAAACTATTTAAGCATATCTAGTCATAACAAGGTATATCTATGCGTTCCAATTAAAAGGAGTAGCGATTCCGTAAGTAAATTTTTTTGCAGGCGATCAGTTTAAAAAGCTGTGATGTAATACGCTTGGCAAATGTTTTTATTTGTAAAAGGTGGTATGTGATTAGTGTGGGGTAGAGGTGCCCAATTCACAATTTATCAACGCCCAACCGCCAGTTTAGCGCAGTCATTTGACGCGCTGTTGGACAACACTCCACATAGAGTGGATGAGCAAAGACAAATGCATTGTGGAAATCAGAAAAGGGCGAAAAGTGTGCTCTGAACGAAGAAAGGAATAAAAAGAAGCAGCAAGGAACAGGACGGAGCCAACTTGATGAGCCTACATGCTGATTCACTTAGCTTATCAGCCTGAGCCGAAGGTTATATGTCAAGGAGGGGAGAACAGTCAATTTAGTTCTTATTGTACAATGGTTTGACAGAGCAAGTGCAACTCGGGCTGAAATAGGGGAGCAACAGGAGGACTACAGATGTGCCAAAGTGATAGTAATGGCCGTTTGCTAATGGAATGATTGGAGCCAAGTTGAATGGTTGGCTAGGTAACGAGTAGATGGTTTGCTGTGGCGAATTCTTGACCTTCGAATACGTGACAGGCATGAATATACAGCTGTTTGAAGTAATTATCATCCACTTCTAAAGTGGCGGGAAAGCAAATCTAAAATGTCTGCATTAGGGTCTCTGTTCTTGTGTGCGTGTGCTCTACGACTCACATAATTGGCTGCGTTCACATGCATGTGGATGGAGTGGTGATGTTGAAGTGTAACAAACTGCTTAAGCATGTCTAGTCATAACAGGGTATGTCCGTGCGCTCCAATTATAAGAGGTAGCGATTCCGTGAGTCAACTTTAGACAGGTAATTAGTTCAAAAAGCTGTTATGCAATAAATCTGACAAACGTTTTCATTTAAAAAGTTGGCATGTGACTAGTGTGGGGTACAGGCGCCCACCTCACTCCGTCGCTCTGCACCATACTTTATCAAATTCTGATCAACAGTTTAGCAGAGTTATTTGACACGATATTGGGCAACATTCCACATGGTGCGGACGACCAAAGATAAATGCATTGGAGAAATCAGAGAAGGGTGCGAAAGTGTGCACGGAGAGAAAAAGAAATAATGAGAAGCGGCGAGGAATAGAAAGGAGCCAACTCGGTCAGCTTGTATGTTAATTCACCTAGCTTATCATCCCGAGCCGAAAGTTATGTTTTAAGGAGGGAAGAACAATCCAGTTACCTCCTATCGCGCAATGGTGTGACAGAGCGAATGCAACTCCGGCTAAAATAGGTAAGCAACAGGAGGGCTACTGATGTGTCAAAATGATATCAAAGGTCGTTTTTGATGCAATGATTAGAGTCGATTTGTATGGTTGACTAAAGAATAAGTAGATGGTTTGCTGTGGCCAAATCTTTGCCCCGAATGCATGACAGGCATGAATTGACAGCTGTTTGAAGTTATTATCATCTTCCTTTAAAGTGGCGAGGTGGCAAACTTGGGATGTCCGTATTTGGGTCTCTGTTCTCGTGTGCGTAGAGCTGAACGACCCCGTGGCCGCTGGAGAGTGCTGATTAACACAGGCCAGTTTTGCTATTATCCTCCACTCATTTAGGCATCTTGACTATGGATCGCTTGGCCATAGCTTGTCAGGTCCGGATTCCAAGTATGGAAAAGCGAAAATGGCCAAGAAGTATAAAGATGAGATGGATAAAATTCAAAGTATTTGGCCTTTCGACTCAGTAGAAACAGTGCTTAATGCTACACCGTATCAACACATACTTAGGGACCACCACAAGCATCACGATGTCAGATTGCGAATAGCATGCTAATATTTGCGTAGTGTTTCGCCATGAGCACACATCGGTACTGCCTTACTATTACATTTGGAATACCACCATGCATTAAATCTAGGAGGGCACTGTTAATGCTGGTGCTGTGATTTGCAGCATTGTGAAGGAGCCAAACATTGGGACGTGAGGCGGTGTGGGAGGCTAACTGACTCCATGCGTGAATTATTTACACAGAGGACCGCATGCACAACGCAGAGCGGTCGTAGACAGTGATTTAGGCATTGATTGTCACCTTATGTCTGTGCAATTTTAAATATGAATACTAATTACGAGTTAAAAATCCGTTGCGATTGACATGAGAGCTGGCTTACCGGCAGACGCGCCGTGAACGCGCCACGAACTCGCACACCAAATTTGGCCTTACGTTGACCTAATGTGAGCAGCTGTGTCACGATGAAAGTACATCCATTCTTAACTCAAGGCAAATCAAATGCTGCCACATGTTTCAAGTAGATTCAGTGCCGGAAAATTTTCCCCTCCAGATGCATCAAATCTGGTCACATGATCGAAATCGACACAGTGGCGCGAAAGTCTTCTCCACTCCGCCTCAGTTGCAGTCATGATGGCAATCGTTTCTAAAGAGAAATATTCTCCCCTTTCTCCCTCCCTCCCATTCGATTTGCAAAAGCGAAATTCTCCTCTTGCACCACAACAACAGTCGTCACACGATTGATGTGGACCGAACAGCGCGAATACTTCCCTCAATGCAATTCAGATGCTGCCACTTTACCCAGATCAATTGATTGCAGAAAAATTCTCCTCTCGCTCTGCAATTCAACTGCACTCACATGATCAAAAGGGATTGAATAGCGCAAAATTTTTCACTCTCGCTATTTCTAAAGACAGAATGAGTGTTTGAGAAGAGAGCAGGGTAACTTTTAAGCTTGTCACCAAGCCCGCTTTTGTTTGGCTGTAATGCGGGTGTTGATTTAAGTTTAGCCTAAAGTACAATGTATGGACTGATTGCAAATTTTCTTGCATTTGCCACCAAACTTGGTAGCAGAAGTGCAGTACGCTTGCACGCATCCGGCGTTTTAGACCTCCTCTTATCTTCTGAGGATTTATAAGGCTCGGCAACTCCTTAGGAGAGTTTATGCATTATCAACTGTGGCCTATGCGTTTGGTTATATAATCCATTTCCTTTCTCTCTTCCGGATAAACTTAGCTTCCCTAATGGCTCTACTCCAATGACCGCAATAATAAATTGGCGAATGTGGCACGTCCAAGCAAGTGACTTGATTATCTGCGACACCAACATCGGTGTTGGATGCCTTAGGGCGCTTTTTCAGTCTGCGTTGTGGACAGAAATGTGGATCCTACTGCTTTGACAAGACCATCAAAGGGAATCTCAATTCACTTATTATTTCGAAATCGGGTTTGAGTAGAACTTAGCACGGTTGTTTCATGAGTTAGTATAACTGGAGCACTGTAAGCAAATGATCAGTGTCATCTTTGATATAGTAGGGGCTTCTGTCACTCCTGTTCATGCAATTACATCACCTCTTCCATCGCTCTCAGTCCCACCTCGTTGTCAACCACATCTGCCTTACATACTGCCGACCTAGAAGTGGTAGCATGGGCACAAAAATGTACGTATGAACTGGTAAATACTGTGCACCATGCTGCACTCACTTGGACTAACATTGGTCATTTGATTGTTCATTCCCTCATCTCTGCCCTCGATCTATGGCAATATCTACTACAAATCCTTTAAAAGGCGCCAAAATCCTGCGCAAGAATGAAAAATGGAATAATACTGCCGAGTTTCACTAATTCTAATTCAACTTTGCAGCCGATAGCAGCCAGTCCCATTCCATTTACCTTACAATGTAACATGCATGTCCACTGAACAAAACTGCTTTCCAACTGCAGCAAGATCTCCCACGAAAATATTCTTTTGCATGGTTGTCTATTTTGAAGCTCCAAATTCGTGGTTGCAACATGGTTTACGTATCTTGATTTGCTCCGATATAATTCAGACGGCCTCCATTCCCTCTTCGACTTCGCATGAATAGGTTTGGCATGACATCTACAGTGGTCTTGGAAATGAGGAATATATCTGGTTCTTTGAGGCTTTAATATCCGTCTGGTGGCACTGGTGACTGTTTTAAATATCCTAAAAGAAAACTTTTGTCACTTTATCACATTAACTGAACTTTAATGGCATTAAATTTGACCACTCGGCAGCAACGATAGTCAGCGAATGAAATGCCACCTGATTGGTTAGCAATATTTGAGTGCCATACACTTGACAAGTCGCGTATCATCGCATTGACAATTAACCTGTAGGCCCATCAATGGATTACATAAAGCGCATTGTTACAGGAGGTTAGGGCTCAACCAAATAGCGGCACATTTTACACTTAATCGAGAGGGCATTTTAGCCACTTCCATGCATTGGTAGTTGATTTCTCGAGTACTAGAAGAATCCAGTGAGTGAGATCAGTT
This sequence comes from Taenia multiceps, assembly GCA_001923025.3. Classification (NCBI taxonomy): domain Eukaryota; kingdom Metazoa; phylum Platyhelminthes; class Cestoda; order Cyclophyllidea; family Taeniidae; genus Taenia; species Taenia multiceps. The sequence continues at coordinate 13,698,802 of CM010314.1, forward strand.
TTAAATGATCTAAAGATTTAAAAATTCTCCCCAATTTTAAAAAGACTCTAGGAAAGGCCAGTAAACCAATTTGTGTCTCAAACTTGACACATTTCTTTTGTATTTTAGTAATTAAACACCACTGCTCACTTTGGTTTGCCCATCCCAAAAGCCATAATCCCATAAATTGATTTCGGTCAAAATCGCAGCACAATTTTCATTGCATTTATAATTCTTTGTGCACTAGACGAATAAGGGTGCATAGCTAAAGAATATTTTGTCAAAATTAAACATGCAAAATGCCCTCAGATTTACTCTGCAAAAAGATAAATAGGTGAGGTATAACTGATCATCATGTTTATATGGTGTTACCAATATATCTACCCATTCTAATTAGCAGAATACACGAGTATCGGAATTTCCAACAAGTTGCCGGATCAACTCTCGAAAAATGCGCACAAACACTTAAGCTTGTGCATCACAAGACACTTCCACGGGCTAATACCTCTGTAGGGTGTCATTCATTAGGTTTCGCATCTTCTCTATTGATTTTCCTGCATTTTAGACCAAATTTTATTTGTAACGTCAAAATTAAGCATAAATCTGCCAAAATCAGCATAGAGCAGGTAGAGTAGATGCAATGCTACCTCCAATTGGCCAGGAATGCTTCAATCTTACGTTCACACTTCCACTTTCGGGCTAGCGTCGTATACCTTTCAGCGACAAATCACGTCCCTTCTTGTTGGCCTAGGGGAAAAATGTATATTTTAGACGTTTAACAGCGACTAAAAGAGAAGGCCACGGAAGCATTTTGCGGATTTTACACACTATTCAAAAACCATATGACCAACAATGGACCTCAAAGAATCCCACCTCCCCATTTTCGGCAACAAATTAATGCTGCGCAATTAAACTGGCTCGCAGTCCATCAATGTAGCACCCGAATTTGAAGTAGGCAGATTACTAAGTCTTGAATGTGTGGTGATAGAAATTAAAAATTGAAATAACAAAGCGAAGGCATTTAGTTCGGAACCATTTCGTAGTAAAAACAATGCTCTAAAGCTTACGCCTCTTCTTCCCTGATTGGCGGGTGGGAAGTTGGGATTGTACTATCAGCAATTTAATGTTCTCCTACTTCAGGGACCAATGATGTAGCCAGTCAAAGGAATGGCTGCAAACAGTCCAAGAACAGCTACTGTCAAGTGAGTTATGGATTACGCGTACATTTTTAATAGCGCGCTTCCGTTCTGACAAATTTCCACCCTTCTTTCGAGAGCCACAGGTGAATCAACTTGATATTGACAGTGTAAGTTTACGCTGCTGTTTCTGCAAAGTGCTAAAGAGCATCGTTTTGGATAAGATCCCACTCACAACCGGAAAATGCAATCATTTATGATTCGCTTTGCTGTCCTAACTAAAAACACGATTTGGTTCAACCAGGTTTTTCATAAACCACTAGTCAGTGCGGGCCACAAGGAGTGTGCTGCGTGACAGCCAAAAAGTATTTGCGAAACTCCAGAGCAAGACTTGAAATGGAGAGCGTACTTAGCCTGCCTAGCAGTCGCTGCGTGTTCGCAGTCTGCCACAGGTTTTTTGGAGATTGCAATGGGGATGCTATCAGTGGAGGACACGATCTCGATGGCATGCTCCTTGGCATTATCATGCATGCGCTTCTGAGGGCAGGCGATGCTAATAGGCGGTTGCTACGAAGTACTGCAAACACCAATTTTTGTTCCCGGTGCATGCAACAAAGTACTTCTCTGACAGATTTTGAGATGAGGAAGCGATGATGCACTGAGTGAAACGAAACTCACTCATAACTTCCGATTAAGGAGTGAATGCAAGTAACGAGTTCAAAGGATCAAAGCGATGAAGGGTAAAATAAACTACTTAAAATAGGATTTCATGCATTCTTGATATTGACTTTCAGTGAGGTAATCAGGGTTCCAGGCGTCGCGCAGACCTGCACATGGGTTTCAAACTGACGAGGGATGACTTAAGACCAATTGATACAGGAACTTCTAAGAAAGCGGAGATGAACGAAAAGCGTACTTTATTTGAGGTAAGTGGCACGACGGACTCTTAGCCCTCGATGTAATCCCAAGTTTGCCATATCTTTGCAACTATGGGTGCCATTGCATGCAGTTCAGTTTCTACCTCTACCTGCGTCAACCTTATCTGGATTGTCACAAATGGTGCGCATATTGGCGAAGTGACTTGCTACTGCGTGGGGACTTTGTCAACCACACAATTCCCACTAATATGTGGATGGAAGAAGTCGCAAGGAATCTGAAGTGTGCTGAATTTCCCTTCGTAAACTACTGTCGTCAAAATAAATGTCAAAGCTAAATACGTGAAACCCTGTTTGTTGAAATCCATCACGTGATAAATAGTTTTCATCAAGTTAAGTTTCATACTTTAACTTCTATCCACAGATTATTTTTATAAAAGGACAGAGGCCATCCAAATCCACTGTGCGGTTTTCAATTACTAGGGGGCGGCTGTCTCTGTTGTTGCAAGGCAAATCTTGTTTTGAGCAGTGCCCACGGGATTGACAGTCAACTTGTCAGTATTACATGGCCTTGTAAAGGATCCTTTCCTCCGACTCTATCTCTACTCTTATCACTGCTAGTGGCAGAGGTAGCATGCGATGAGGTAGTCGAATAAAATGCCTTCGAAAGTAGGGGATATGTGAATGAACTACATGCTGGGCAGTGTCACCAATAACTTGATGATTTCTTCGTCATTAAGGTATTTACAAATGTTGATTCGCACAATCTTGGTTAGCCACTCCATCTTGGATACGGCAGTCAGAGCCACCGAACCCATTTCCAACTCAAGATTCAAGTAACTTGTGGCACATCAGGCGAACAAATCGCGGCAATGAGCGCACGTTATAGACCAGACCTAGATAGCGCAAAATGTTTAACGAGTCTTTACTACTGACTTGACCACTGTTTCCACAATTTTGGTGACAGTGATATCTACCACATCAAAACGGGTGCAAGTGAGAGATATTACAAAGGGGTAAAGAAAGGGACTATCAGTAATGGAAGAGTGAATCGATGAGAGTGGAGGCTGGTATGCTTCATTCTGCACAAATTTGTCTCATTCATTTTAGCGACCTCACTATTGCATCGCTTTTATTTAAACCGAGACGTGACCTCTTACTGAGACGATTGCTGCGAATGAATCAAATTTTGTCGACTTGACTGTGCGCAGCCACTTATCCACATCATTTGTTTAATTACTTCTTCAGCGACAGATCTCGAAGTAGGCCGTAAGATTCAAGGCACGACTGGGTTCCAGGTGGATATGAGTGGCACCTACCCATGCGATGGTGCTACTCGTAACAATATGTGATGAGGCCCGTCGGCTAATGGCCTTTTAAATATAATTTTGAAATTCATCCCAATCCGAAGCACGATCCCACTTCTAATGGACCGCTGATGTAATGCAAGACGAGGAGCTGAGAAGTACTGTTTTGCATTGCCCACATGCTGGGGAAGGTGAACCCGAAATTAGCTTATACTAAGGACCGTCTTTAACAACCGCATGGTCATCCACAAATTTCCCCTACTTCATGTAATTGTGCAAATTATGCTCCCCAGTGTCCTGTGGAATTGTACTTGAAGCCAATGCGCCTTTGAATGAAGTGGGGTTAATGCTTCTCGCTGCGTAGGATGCACTCAATCAACTAAGTTAACAAAGCGGTTGAGTGGTAGCATGGCACAGAAAGTCGATATTTTTATCCGTATCTCAGTGGAAAGATTTCGTCCTACTTCGATTATGTCGTCGCCACGGCCTGCAGGATCCCTAAATTATCGACAATTCTGTGGATTTCTCCAAAATCAAATCTCCACATAGCACCCAAATATTCATTTAAAGGTCATTCCGCGAGGTAATGGCTTAGTTCCGGCCATAACACCGGGGAAAATTGCAGAATTAACATGACTGCTAGATTACGTGGTCATGTACTTATATTAATGTTGACATCGTTATTGATGCCATTATTGGCGCCAGTTTTCACTGCGTGTTCAGCTAATGCGCTCTCACTACTCGGACAAAGAAGAGCGTGATTGGTGACCTGATAAAGCGCCATTCGGACTGGACCATATGGAATGAACCAATATGTCAGCTTCACAATGAGGTCAATCTGCCTCACTCCCACAACACACTATTTAAACCTCGACACCGTCCTCACGCCTTGCATTTGTGCTAGCTTCCGCCGGTAATGGTAGGTTGCAGTAGCCTCTATTTATGCCCTGTCATTTATTCACTTATCTTTGTTTGCCTCTCCCAATCCGCATTTTCATTTGTGCTCTCGACCTTGAAATCGCTCACGACCGCATTCCTTCTTAACAATCTAGGCACAAAAAATACTTCACAACGCAAGATCGATGATCTCACGCCCGAGCTAAAGCTGGAAATATGCAAACGTCTCAAATTGTGGGATTCGGCAAGTCTCATGGTAGTTCTTCCAGGCTGGAGGTGGATTCTGCTAACGCAGCCATTCTCCTCTCGCCTGTGTCAGCACATTAACCGGTTTACCTGGGTGGACAAACGCCTGTCCCATCTACTCTTCCCTCAACCCTCGCCTAACTGCTATCTAAATGCTCCTGAAGCCATCCTATACCAGAGAGAGCAAACAGAATCTTACTCACGCTTCCTAGCCACCTGTGCGTGTGCCCGTCGTCCCGCCATTGTCAACTTTCGCATTATGCCAGACTTTGACGCAAAGGCGATGTTGGAATCGGCTATAATGATGCATAGCAAATCACTGCTGAAAAGATTTATCAAGAACAATTTTATGACCAATTTGCCGATTCGGGTGCATTGGGCCTCTGTAAATGGATATGTTGCTGTTTATGAATCCGCTCACATACCACATAAATATTACGTGGAGAGCTCAGAGAACAGACTGGCTGGGTGTGACTGCGTTATCTACGTCGTAGATGACTTGCTGTTCTCCATGTCTGATTTAACAGCCACGGTGGAATCGCTTGCACTCCATCAAAAACTGATTATTGCTGTCGTTATCAATTCATCACTGGATGAGTCAAGTACGATGGAGTGTCTCGCCAAATTCCTCCAGAGCATTGGCGGCTTCAAAAGCTCCCCATTGGATGCCGTGCCATCGGATTGGCGACTATTTTGCATCAAAAGTAGCGAATGGAGATTCGTTGGCAATTTTTCTAGTTTGATTAAATGGGGATGCTATGATGTGCTCACCAAATAATCGCCAGCAGTGGGGACGAAAGTCGTGCGTCAACCAGCAGCTGATGCAAGCAAAGTAAACATTTGTGTACTTAACAGTAGTGAAGTATATTCCAGCGTTGATTTTGCACCCTTCTTGTTCTTATATGACAGCCTTGATGAGACTGCTTCAGGGAAGCTCTGAAATCGTAATCAAGGTCATTGGAATGGAATTGACCGTTGGTGGTCGCAAGGGAGGCTATCGGGCAATTTCGGGGCAATGTTACCAGTAGTTGGGACTAAAAGACTTTGATTGTGTAACATAACCACAATGCATTTGGTATTCTGGCATTTAAGTCACAAAATGCAAATATTGTAGGAGACGCAAGTAAAAGCAAGTGTCGATCATTCGTCAATTCCTATCGTTTTGACGATATGTACTTCGAATCGTATAGTGGCCTTTACAAAATGCAAGATTGAACTAAGCCTGGTGGATAAATGCATATGCGTCCCAAACCTGCAGCATATAAGGTAATGACAAAAAATTTGTTGAACAGTTGAATCTGAGACGCCAAACGTTTCGAGTATGAGAACAGCTTGATACTCACCGATTTTGGCAATTGATTGGGCGCAAAGCAACTGAACCGGTTATCGCAGGTTTTGACAATGTCGTCGCAGTACTATGTACCGCAGAACCACACGATTCGCACCTGTGTCGGTTCCCACTGTTTCTATACAGCATGGAAGAGCGTGCAAATAGCTTCTCCTCTTACCAGCACTTTATCACACAATGAATTGGCAAGAAGCTGACAAGCTCATTTCCTGCTCTAAGGCATCCCTTTGTCTACAAAGGGAAGATAAACCTATAATTGCTGATTTCGTCTTCGTAAATCAGGCGCAGACAGAGGAAATTTTGTTCACATCCGGTAAGACTGTTCGCGATTTTGCTAAGGAGACACACTTTACGACACTGTTCTTTGAATCGCCGCACGCATTCTCCGCATGGATTTGAAAATCCTCAGTTCTCACTAACCGACTTTAAATGACTTCTACACAACATTTGTCTCCTTTTTCGAAATAAGGCGGAATTCTTGAAGTTGGCCTGCTCCCCTACTAAGCGATGACAGAAAATTAGGCTTGGCACTGCAAATTAGAGCTGTTAAGATACTAACAATAATGTGTCATTTGAATTGAGTTCAGCTGAAGAAATGCCACTGTATGCATGCTATGCATTCAAATAGGCAACGTTTTGTAGCGGATCCCCGAACTGACGTTCCGTGCCACCACTGATTGGGAATAAGTGAGGATCATGACTTTAGCTACGCCTCATTGGTTGCAAAAAGGCATTTTCTCACAAAGTCATAACATGCATGCGAGGCAAAAGCTTTTGCAAGGCAGCGCAGATCACTTGTGCTCACTGATCGTTAAAAGTTAATTAAAATTTGAGGCCTATTTCCATGTATATCTGTTAAAATTGGGCCTACAATATTGCGGAATCTATAGCAGTTCGTATTTTGCTGTGCTGTAATTGCCTATGAAACGATAATTCTGATTTATTTAATGAATTTGAACGACTGCTATCCGAGTCCACGCACTAAAAGATAGCTAGTAAATGCGCATTGTGAAAGGGCAGGAAAATGAACAACCAGCCAATGTCATTCCACAGCCTGGTTTAACCGCAAACTACAGGCAAATCAGTCAAACGCATTTCACATTTAAGGTGCCTGTGCTTCTCCAAGCATTATTTTGTGCCGTTACTCAGGCGTGCGGTTTGGTCAGCACTGCGAAGCGAAATGTAGTAAAATCCCCCACACCTGCATCAACGTTCCCATATTTGGGTAGCGCTCTAAGAATGTGCTTTTCGAAACCAATTAGGATCGTCTTCAGTGCCAGCATCTCAGATTTCTGAAGTGTTGATTTTCAAGCCTTAAACCCAACATTTGCTGCCTCCTCACGGACCAGAATAATAAATGTCGCTAATGCACATGCCTGAGAATGGCGTCCTATCCATTATTTTACTGATCTGACTAGCAGGCACTTACTCCTCTTTTGAATTCCTTGCAGCAAATCCAGGCATTTGGATCTTCTGGATGCCCAGTCTGATGTCACTGCCCATCACCACCTCGTTTGAAGTTTTCCTTTAATTTGCCGTCTAAGAAGGACCAACCATCTCCTAGCCTAAAAAGTTAGGCATGCCAACTTTAGGTAACAAATAAACTACTTCTCTATTGGATCCCCCAACTCTCCTGCACCAGACGCTGCTGAATATACCGATCAGGAAAAACGAGTAAAGTGTGATTCGCACTGGTCTCTGAATGACTGACGACTCGAAACCTGGACTGATAAATAGCGAAATGCATTGGAACTGTGTTGAAACCGGAAAACATTGGGCAGTTAAAGCCCTAGTACTTACAAATGCCACAAAACAAGATTTGTGCCAATTTATGGAGCGCATTAATTAGCTGCCTCAGCAGAGAGGCACACACTTCCATTTGTGGTTTAAACAACCGTTTTGCCAGTTCCAATCAAGTAGATAAATTAGGTTTTCAATGACAAACCGCCACGTTATCGAATGGCAGCTTTAACGCGGCGACTAAATGAGAAAACCATCCCTGCTCTGGCAGTGTGTGGTGGGCTAATTCTTTGCGTCGACGACTAGACTCTAACACATGGGCATGACCTTAGAATGAATGGGGGACAATGTTCATGCAAACGTGACTATAACCGTCACTCTCTACCCCAAAGTCTTGCTATGTATTGGATTAGGGGACGGCGTTACTGGGACCTTCTCTACAGCTCATTGATCATTTCCGCTGACATGTATGAATCAGCATCCGCCTTACTCATCATCCTCTATACCAGTCAGGTCAACCTAGATAGTTTAGAAGCATCGCCTTCAATCGTGCTAACACAACACTTCCCATAGTAGGTCTTAACATTCAGTCGTACATCACTTAGTTGTAATCCGACCCAACATAATAAAGCAACCCTAATGAGAGGATACGAATTGAGCACGGAGCAATGGATCTCTACTGCTTATGCTAATCCTTAGAGAACACCGCCAATTTCGGTTCATCCGAGCAACTGCAGTGATTCTATGTCAGTTTGCAGCATCGTGCATCTAGAAAGACTTGATCAATCACCAAGCAATGGATTAACAACAACAGGCAATTGTTTGAATCGATGATTAACAAAAGCGTACAGCTTTATTTGCAGGAATCATCTTATCACCAGTGCAAGCGCAAATGTGTGGGTTTTCAGTTATTTTCGTTGAGTAGCCTGAAGCTGGATTCGCAGTACGCCTTCGTCCAGTCGCTAAAGTATAATGGCAGATTGATGTCACCAATGACTACCATAAGACTTGAAGTAGAACTGATCGATTGTTGACATGCAGAAGAACTTGGAGGCATTCCGGTGTGCCATACTTCCGTTTAGGGGCACGATAATGAAGTGGCCAAGGTAATGGAGGACAGAAGATCATTCCATGTAACACACACAGACGCCACTGACAACGTGGTCCACGAGGACCGTAGTCAAAACTACGAGGAGCTACACTTAACAGGTTCGCGTAAATACGCCTTCAGAGCCAATGTCGTACAGAAAAAAACACGCCTCATGACGCAGTTTATCAAATCTGCCACCGATGCCGATGATGAGATGGAGAAGTGTGCTTCAAACTGGCATGCAGGTCAGCAGCAGATCAGATCAGATTTGATTGCCACATGATTGCCTCAAGTGACGCCGATGGTTTTAAAGATTTGGCAAAATAAATGTCGATCAGCAGTTTCCTTTTCCTTTGCTTTTAGAAAAATACGCATTAGCTGTAAAGATTATCACCACAGCTTTAATCTCCCAATTTAAGGCCAACTTGCGCTGTTCATGGCCGTTTTCAAAGGGGTAAAGCTGCTTACTGCAGCAATGTGTTTGACGGTTATTTTCTTCGCTCTGGCATTTAATCAGCTGCAGCGGGTAGAGTCAACCGATGAGGGCATTCCTTAATGACAAGGTGGTGGTATTTAGCACAAAGCAAGATGATGATGCAGCGTATGGATCCGCTTTCGAGCGACTCAACAAACACAGATGAAATTCTGCACATTCGCACTTGCATTGGTGCAAAGACGAATTCCTCGATTGGCGCTTTAGGTGCCCTTTTTCTTCGATTGAACGTTCGACAGTGTAAAGTAAATGTCCAATAAATCTTAAATGCGAGACGAATGCACAATCTTAACAAGGAAGCAATCGTGGGAGGGAGCAGCACTGACAGCGGTCTACTGACTCATGACTGCAAGGCGTAAGACAGATGGCTTCTAATGCTTGTTCTGCAAACCAACATAATCCCATCGCTGTCTCAATAATGAGTGAAAAAGACGCCTTTCCGTTTCTGAAGCAATGATATCGCCATGAAGCCTCAGGCACTACCCCTTATTTGTGTGGCAATTGTGTTCGATTGGAGGGAAGGAAGACGCTTTTCTAGATTCAGTTCTCCACTGCCTCACTCTGTTGAGCTCGAACACAGTCAGATGACTCGTAGCTAGACATGAGGAAGTACCAGTGAATGTGCTGTGTGCGCATGAGTGATTGCAATGGTTTCAAGCTACTTAAGGCTCGTTTAAGTAGGGTGATTTGAATATCACTAAACCCTTCTTATGGACGCATCGTAAGGTTATTTAACCTCCAAAGTGAAATACAACCCTGACAGGATGTGTTCCTTGCGTCATTTGTCCCACAAAACGCCGCTTAATCGTGCCATTAAAATCACTATTGCACCATCTAGCCTTCAGTGGGCTGGGTGTATTCCGCACCATACCAGTAGTACGAATTCCTTCTGTTAGCCAAGCGTGAACATCCTGCTTAATCAGCATGCATCCTTTGCAACGCTAGACGCTGTAATAACCCAAGTCCGGTTTGCTTCGCAGCATGCGCTCAATATTTGCAACCGAACCCAGACCCCTAAATAGCCATTTAAGAAGGAAATGTGTGGAGGGACGCACATTGGAAAACGTGGCCAAACTATAACCAAGTTGCTTCCATTTAGCAACCACTTTTAGAAGGTAGTTTGCTAGCATTAAAAGCAAAGCCTCATTCAGCCAAACGAACTTATGTTACGAATTAAATTTACGTAGTGATCTAAATGCTTCTCAAGTTGCGATGCATTATTACCCGCAGGCAATGCCAAATCACTGTTGCCAAACATCAGTGACTAAAGCAAGCCCAGTGGACCCACTGGAGTCATTTGCGGCATTTTCTAAGGCTCTGCTGTCTTTAGATTCTGCTATACATCTGTGTAGGCTGAAGCCACCTGCGGACCTTAAAATAATTACGTCAAGCTAACTTCATTCATGGTTCAGAAGTCTGTGCAATATGCATCGCCTCCATACCATAACGGATTTGCAAATCTAGAACAGAAATGACACAACATGGAGAAGGAAGAAATGACTTCGCTTGTTTTGGTTTCATTCCAAGTATTTAATTAAGCCAGTCTGAAAATATGGCGGTTTGTGAAGCGCTGATATCAATCGAGATTCACGAGCTCGCATTTGCCACCAAGTGACGCCTTAACAGTAGTATTTCGGCATAAGGGCAAATCGACACTATGCTGCTCACACTTGGAAGACCACTCGCTTCTCCTCTACATTGAAGCTAGGATAACTTAGCTACAACTGATGCTGCGGATCACGGCATTTTGGAGGTGTTAAACATCTGGAAATGGAGTTGTGCGGGAGGCTAACTAAGTTCATGCGTGGATAAATCACTCAGAGAATTATGCCAACTATGCAGAACGTTCGAGGACATTTAGTTCGCCATCAAATATCGTCTTATATCTCTACGACGTTAAGTATGGCTACGAAGTGTGAGTGCAAACACGTTTTAGTGAAGACAGAAGGCTTGATTTGCTGGTGTGCGAATAAACCGAGCTGTGCGGTGCGTTGCACGTGACGTGAGAGCTGGCTGACTAGCAGACACGCCGTGAATACACCACCGATTCACACGCCAAATTTGGCTTTGCGTTGGCCTAATGTGAACAGCTGTGTCACGGTTAAAGTGCATCTGGTCGTAGTGACCACCGTTTAAAGGGTTAACGATAATAGGCGCGACATTCTATTATGTTGAAGGACTAGTGATGCCAATGAATAATTCATCAGAAAGTTCCATCAATCTTCTCAGGCCTAATTATTGCTAAACATTACCAAAATTTGAGCAAAAATGGCGCTCTTGCATTGCTTGCAACAATCCACCATTCATATTTCCCATGAGTCTACACATTATAGTGCAAAATCAAGTATCAATTGGCTTTGTGCTTTTGGGTCAAGTTGTCACCAGCCCATTAGCAGAGGAGGGTTCTCCTCCTTACTTTATGCGTGCACTTGTTAGCAGCTAAATTCGCTGCATGATGGTAGTACAAACGCATGCGGAGCATTATACGTAGCAACACAAAAGGCAATACCTTTTTAAGGCATATACAGAGGGTTGCGCCTCGCGTCCACTAGTAGCATAAAACACTTTGATTTGATGAACTTGAGACAATTTTTCAACGGCCCACTGTTCAGAGTGGTGGGATTGCCCCATGTCATTACCTTGTCGGTAGCCTTGCACAACATCCCTTGCTCTCCCTTGGGTTACAAGCAGTAGGACCCCCTACAATCTCACTACACGAGCGTCAATCCCTTGACGTAGTTCGCTGATCGCCTCACCTACTGTTGTTTCGCAGATGTAAGAAACGTATTAACCCTCCCTTATCACAAAGAGACGCATTCAATGTGTATTTCAACCAAGTCACTACGCCAACTCGCGTGTCATTTGTGACGATTCGGACAATGCTGACGTATACACAGGTGAGAATTCAGCTGTGCGCAATCGTCTCCATATTTGCAAAGAGGTAGTAATTTTGAGATTATATCAAGCGCTAAGAGTCCGTCGTGCTACTAACCTCAAATAACAGTGACCTATTCGTTCATCTCTGCTTTCCCTTCTCCGCTTCGTCAGAAGCCCATGTATTAAATGGGCTATTGTCATTCTTCGTCACAATGAAATTTATGTGCAGACCTAATTGACACCTAAGATCCTGATTATTTAGCTGAAAGATAAAGCCAAAGATGCACAAAATCCTATTCTACGTAGATCAATTTACCTTCCATTGCCTAATTCTTTGAACTCGTCACTTGCATTTACTTCTCAATCTGCTATTCTGAGTGCTTTTCCTTTTACTCACTGCACCATCGCTTCCACATCACCTCAGTATCCTTCAGAAGAGTTATATTGCATGCATCAAGAACGAAATTTGGTGCCTGCGTCATTGCGTAGCAACCACCTACTTAGCATTGCCTGCCTCATGGAGGCGTGTGTGTAACAACACCAGCAGTTTGCATCTGGGAGCTAGGGAGCATGCCATCAAGGTCGTGTCCCTCAGTAATAGCATCCCCATTGCCCTCGTACCATTTCAGGGCTTCTTCTTGAGTTTCGACCTTCTGTTTAAGCTTCTGATCGCAAACATCTTCCGCTGCCACGCAGCACACGCCTTGTGGCACACACTGACAAGTGACTTGTGAAGTGGTCTGGTTGGAACAGTAATATGAACTAAGAATGACAGCATCTTCTGGTTCCGAGTGGGGTCTTGGCCAAAACGACGCCATTTAGCATCCTGCAGGAAAAGCAGTATGAAACTGTGGTTTCAATCTTAGGCTAATTCGCATGCGGCCTTCAAAAGAAGGGTGGAAATTTGCCCTGGTATAGCGGTTTCACAGATATGAATGTACATGTGGATGGTAGGTAAGTGAATCCATCGATTTACCAGCATAGGCGAGTAAGAACAGAAGCACACGACTGAAAACGTACACGCGTTCATAAACACACTTAACAGCGACTGTTCTTGGATTAGTTACAGTCATCCGTTTGATAGGTTGCATCACTGATTCCTCAAGTCGAGGTAGTTATAGGTGGTGGACGCTCGTAATTTCTCCCAAGAGTGTGAAGCTTCCTAGCCGTAAATGCTTCAATCTCATACTTCCCTGCTCCTATCACAATAAATATGTCCCCTAACGCCCAGCCTGCCAATAGCAGGGGTGGGAGAGGGGGTGAGGAGGAAAGGGAAGGATCTGTAAATCGTTCAAGACTGATCGCATTTACTGGTTTTATAATTGTTATTTGCTTAGAGTCTGCAGTGCTCAAATCCGATGCCTTGGAATGTGGTATCTTCCCAACTTCTCCCTTTTAAGTGCTCGAGACTTCAGGTAGTAATGTATCGAATTGACTAAAAAGCCTGCCTGATTAAATTACGAAGTGTGCCGTTGATCACAAGGCAATGCCTTCTCGAATCAAAGCAGCGAAATCGTTACGCGTGTGCGTTGTTCTAGTGCCTGGCAAACATCTCTACCTCTCGTGGCAATAAGCTTTACGCAATCTATTGGTGGGGCTGCAGGCCAATCGTCAATGTAATGCCTGCGAGACTGATCCAGTACGCGTCAAGCGCATGCCGCCGCAATGTTATTAACCAAGACCACTGTAGATGTCAGGCCTAAATTCACAACTGCCTTTATTTAGTAGGCGTCATGTTCCCAGTCAATTTAACACCATTTTCCGAGCTAGCACTCCTAACTGGCACTGACACTGGTTTTGCCCAATTTAAGGGCTGTCCGGAAGACGTAACTGTCGCGTGTGTTGACAAGCACCACCCATTAGCATCTGCCATTTCGCTTCGGCAAAAGGCTTACATGCACACACCGGTAGTCATCGGACAAAAGCTAAAGCAGACTTTTTCATGCAACGTCGAAAATGGAATGAAGACCACCCGAATTTTGCTAAAGCAAAACAAGACAAGTAACCCACGTTGCAACTTCAAGTTCAGAGCTTCGGAATTGACAAACGCGCGAGTGAATGTCTTGGTGGCAGACCTCGCTGCAGTTGAGCATAACTTTGTGTCAAGATCTGATGTCCATACCTGTAATAATCTCATTCGGATGTTCATTTTAAGTGAGAGTAAAGAACGCGAGTACATTTCTGTTCATGTATAAGCTTTTTGATGGGATGAGTCGTATAATGGATATGAAGATCTTCTGTGTACGAATTGCCTAGTGATGGAAGAAGGTAGAAGATTAAAAGGAGGGGACACGACACGGCTCGAATCCACCATCGTTCCTATCAACTTGTTTCACACAAGATTGTCCAGGTAATTCTGTGCATTTGTTCAACTCGCCTGGTGTGTCATCCTCGGTCAACAGTAAATGTTGAGAAACAGGGGTCCAGGCCTGATATACGTCAACGACGGAGAGGCTGTCGTAAGGCATTTGCCACCACTCGAATGTAAGGCAAGTGGAAGGCCACATTTGAGGGTTATGTGAGTTGCACAGCGCGTTGAGATGCAATTTTACGCAACGACTACAGTTGCTATGTTATCGCGGCTGCGCGGTAAGAAACAACTTCTTATGAGGAGGCAGTAGTACCTCCCCTGCCATAGTAACAGAAAGTTCTACTTGAGTGTGCGATATCCGGAGCGATACGTGGATTGCAATCAATCAAATCGCCTTCTCCTAAGCTTCGTTTTTGCCATCGCAGAGATCAGGGTGACCATGTACATGGAGAAGAAAATGTGTTGATGAGGGAGAGGAGACAATAGACGGAGCAATATTTATGGCTGCAAAAGAGTATTTGGGGGTGCAAAAGTGCACTATCATTTTTGGGATGTTCGTTATTCAGGGTGGCTGGATGCAGAATAGTGTAGTTCAAGCCTGCATATCGCCAGTAATTGCAGTGAAGAATTTCCACGGCGAGGGGTTTGTAAAGATTACAAGAATAAAGGGCCACAGTTTGCTTGACTTCCATTGTTCTCCGATGAGCATTTGAGTCGATCCAGTCTTACCCATCCATTGGTAAAGCGTCCTGCATTTGCCTACTGCAGCACGCGATCGCTTTCTCCTTGGCTGGTTTCGAGATCGACACAGATTTGGTGTGATCCACAAACCCATGCCCCCACTGTGGACGTAGAAGGGCATTAATAGCTTCCATCAAAATAAGGCACTGGACAATCGTTGGTGCTGGTTAGCAATTTAGAACATAAATACCATATTACGTGACTTTTGACATGCTAACAATATTTCAATAAACTTGATTGTAAAAATGAGGATAACTGTTTCGATGGCATTGCGAACCTACCACCTTGGACAAATTTATACACAATTTACCCACATCACACGCGTTATGATGGACATTTCAGATGTGATTCCACGCTTAGTCAACCTCGAGATTTAACATTATCAAGTATATATGGCTCAAATCAATGCGTGGCAGAGGACATATGGAAGAAATCGTTTGACTGCTGAAGAGATCGTATTAATAACAAGTCAGCCTAGCATTTAGCAGTAAAAGGTGATCACTTTCCAAAATGAAGCAACTTTTGATTAATACAGAACTGAGCACACTGATTTCATTCTTGGCCTAAAGGCCTCAAGAGCATCAAATTAGTAGCTAATTATAACATCGCACGTATGGCATTCATATTCGCTGCTGGCTTTATCACCTTTAAATGCAACATGGTCGTACACCATTCTTTCACGTGGAAGATTTAATACGATAGGAAACATTAGGCAGCACAAATAATGATAAAAATTATCCTTGACGTCTTCCTAATTATCCAATCAGGATACAGAACTCTGTGCATACACCAACGGACAAGAATGCCACACTGTAAGGCAGATGGAATGGGAGTGGCCACCATCGACTACAAAGCTGAAAAGAAGTAGTGTAACTCAGCTGCATTATTTCGTTCTTGAGCAGGATTTGGGCGACTTTTAACAAAAAATGTAGGAAAATTTGATTTAGATGGAGAGCAAAGATGAGGGACTGAGGAATCAAAAGGGACGCCAGACCAAAAAATGAAAGACAACTACATGACCAGTGTTAAACCAAGTGAGGAGAGCAAGACACACTGTATTTGTCGGTTCATGCGCACAACCTTGTGCCTGTGCTACTACTTTCAAGTGAACAGTAAGTAAGGCAGATGTAGATAAAAACGAGTTTGAGTTGGCATCAACGGAACAGGAGATGGGATTGCAGAAAACAGGAGTGATAGGAACCTACACCAGATTAAATAAAGCAAAGGCCATTTGCTTACAGTGCTCCAATCATGCTGCATTATAAAACAACTGCATTAGGTGTTACTTGAATCTAATTTTGAAACACCAAGCAGGCCGGGAATCCTGTTTGCGACCTCGTCTAAGTGACGGTATCCACCTCCCTGATCACAACGCAGAAAAAGGGCTCCCATTTAAGGATATTTATTTTTATTTTAGTGCCTTGGGCAATCAAATCATTGATTTTTTGCATCCGATTCCAAACTATTTTTTGACAAACCTGATCTGATGTGTCGCTGCGCTTTGTAATTTAGATGTCATTGCCTTGAACGTGCTGTCTTCGCCAATTTATTGGTGCAGCCAATGTAGAAAGGCCATGCAGGAAGTTGAGTTTTTCTGCATTCCGCAAGAAGAGGCCTATCCAAATTCACTTCTTCCCTTTCACATCATCAATGCTCACAAATCAGAATGTTTGTTTGAGCGATAAGGTCCTTGTCAGCCTAAGTGTTTAAAAAGTGCATTCTAATACAGAATGTCTTTCTCCTAGTATTCAAAATTTATTCAAAAAGAGTCATGCTTTTAATTCTTAACTGCACTCTTCCTTTTGACTCTGTTTTACACCACAGGAGCGATCTCACTCTTGCACTTTGCAGTATGAAAGCACTGATCAACTAGCTTTCTAAGGATGCAACCCTATGCCAGGCTGCTATTTCCTGACTGTAAAAAGATATTGCTGCAAAACGGTTTTATTC
Organism: Taenia multiceps; assembly: GCA_001923025.3. Lineage (NCBI taxonomy): Eukaryota > Metazoa > Platyhelminthes > Cestoda > Cyclophyllidea > Taeniidae > Taenia > Taenia multiceps. The sequence goes on from CM010314.1 coordinate 13,715,792, forward strand.
CCTTTTTCTGTCATTTTGAAAGCATATTAGTGCAGAAAGTGACGATGAAGTATGCGATGGAGTTGAAGCTTGTCCCAATGCCTACTAGTCAATCCTTTTTAAGGTTTGATTGATCTGAGAATTACAGACGATGTTGGGTTGTGTGCACTCATTATGTTCTTCCTTCCTGCTACAAACGATACGCGTACATTCTGTGCTCTGAACATTCCGGATACCACTGCATTCATAGATACAGTAGCTACCGCCTTTTAGTTGTTTTTGACTTAATTTGATTTCTTGCCTTCTGCTTAGTATTCTCTAAAATGAGCTGGAAATGGGGTCGCCCCTGAGTACCGATATCGTACTACTAACTGTTCTTCAGTAGTTCTTGCTCATGCAGTTATTTTACAACGAAGACCTCTGCGAGACGTAGGTATGGCATGCAGCCGAAGAATTCATGGCTGCCTTACATTTGGATCATGCTTGCTGACCAATGTTGCCAACGCAGCATCCTAAGCTGTCGCTTTAATGTAATTGTTGATAGACGTCAGAAAGTGCATAGTTTTGACCTACCGTAAAGTTTTACCCACTAAGAACTAAGGCGTGGACTATACTTACCCTGTTAGAAACGCAATTGCAGCAATAGTACAGTGAATTCGCTGCTTTGGTCATTGCAGCCTAACTTCAGTAAGCTAGAAAGCCGCTACGAACTTCAAAGTGCTTATATGTAAAACGGACAAAGCTTCACTTTGGCAATGATGTGTTTTGAGGCGCAAAAATACTTAAGTATGGAGCCAAAACTGATATCTGTGTATGTCCTTCAGAAAGCCAAACGATTGTCTAAATGTTTGGTCTTGGATTATGCACAGCGTACTTTGCCTTCTTCCGTAAGTTTTAATTGGAATCCAAGTCTTGCCCTAAATGTATTATCACCTCGAAAAATCTAGAGAACGTCAATTATCATAGCCATCGATCAAACTAATTTGTGTGAACGACATAATAACGCATTGACCTGCCCTTATCTTGAGGCAGTACTTGGTTGCTCATATGTAAGTTAGCGTGGTTATTTTTTAGTGTTCAGTAGCGATTAAATCCATCTGAAAAATCTCATTATCACCATATCCTCATAAATCCTCTTGCTGTCAGTAGGGTTTAGGGTTGCATTGGGATTTGATAAAGTCACATTCTTAAAAATCTACACCTAATTGTCTTATCTAATCGCAAACACAAGCCATTTCCCCAAGATCTACAAGTAGTGGTCAACCGTGAACTGTCATATCATTGGTGTAACTGCAGGCCAAAACTCAGGGCATTGAATGTCATGAAAGGAATGTGATTGGCAGTTGGACTAAAGTGTGCAACTTTGGAGAAATTTCAAAGGAAACAGAGGGTGCGTCCAAAGCCAACTATCTGATATGAATGCTAGAAAGGTGAGAGAAGTGACAGCAAGGATAGAGGCAAAGATGACTGTGTCGAAGTCGCCTGAAAATGTTGCCGAACCTCAAAATTCGAATAAGGCAGTAAGTCCAAAGTCTTGGACGCCTGTTATGAATTTGAAGGTTATAGCAAGCCATAGAGCGACCTGAGAAGACAAAAGAAGTGTGTTTTGAGGACAGTGCACTGGCCTTGTCTAGGGCCAATAATTATAGCCATTCAAGTCTATCAATTGTGCTGCGATTCACAATCAGAGTCTTTCAGCAGCTTTTTGTCCAATTAGATGTCAAGTACGCACCGGTTCTATGGGAACCCCATTAGGACCCTGTCTTTAAAAACTAAAATTGAATTGCGCGAAAAATTAGAGATGGAAGCAAAATAACTGCGACGTAGGTCAGCTTTTTAAAAACACAGAAATATCAATTCTACTGATATTCATTTTAGTACATGGAAGTTGAAAAAGGAGTGTTGATTCTGTGTAGTAATGTAGTGATGATGACATTCCCTATTACCTCATAGCATCGTTAAATACTAATAATGGCTCCGATATGTGAGCCAAACCACTGCATCGGTAAAGACCATTTGCATTAAGAACCTACAGTGAATCCTTTGAATTCCATCCTAGCGAAAAAATACATGTTTACATATAGGTACGTTTGTAGAAACGAATATGCTAGCGACTACTATAAAACTGCTTTCGTGCATACGACGTACACCTCTCCATCACCTTGTACAAATGAACCATACCCATGCTACAGAATTAGGCGTCGAATCACATCAAATCTGCCAGCATCACAAACATTTCACTTTACACTCAGCGAGAATCAACACCTGCGTCTTAGTGACAAACTTAAATATCATTACCAAGCAGTCTAAATGTACAAACATCATGTAAAAGAGAAGACGGCTTTCTCCACATTCTCCTTGATCACCACTTCTGCCTTTGAAACAATCGTAACCTCGATTTGGACTATGCAAAGGCGTTGCAGCAACTTTCTGAGCAACGTTCATTCACCTGATATCCCTGTTCGCGATGTCGTTGCTCGGCCTGCTTCTCCAACTGCACTGCAAATGCCTCAACACCGTCTGCGAATCGCTGACGCGGCACCACCAAGTGACATTACTCTTGCCCTTTGACCTTTTTAAAACATCTCTAACGCTTGGTCTGATCCGTTTTACTACTAACCTGCATCACTGGACGTCTGTCCTCAGCAGTAGCAAATGCTCATGGCTCAAATCCATGTGTGATGATCGGGTAACTTGGGGTTACCGATTTGCGCCAAAAATAATGACAGCAAATATTACGTTACCCTTCCATTGAGTGGCAAAGAACAGTAGCATTCCAAATGAAAACAAATGACAAGGGATGCTTAGTGAATTGTCTAATGGCTGCCAGCGATTTCACACCTCAGTTCCATAAAAGTGTCATAATTTACCACTTCAACTAAACTTTTCCATGCTGCAGCTGACTCCTTCGCTTGTAAGGAACTTTAGACACGCAGCAATCCTCCATATCTAAGTGCAAATTCTTCTTAAAAATTGGCTATCTAGTTGTTAGTGGGTCCTAAAATGATGCCTGATTATCTTGGCACAATAAAACACCGATCTTGGCGTAATCACTGCAAGTTAGGTGAGACAAGAGTGACTGCTACCAGTCGCAAATTAGAGGAAGGGCTACTAAGCCTTGATAGTTTGGACAAGCTATTTGGTCTATGCAACGCATGGGCTAGCGCTTAGTGCCTTACATCATGGGCATGCAGGTCAAGGCCCTACGTATCCGTGCCCTATCTAGTGTTAGGACAGCTGCTATGCAGGAACACACGCCAATCATTTTTGTAAAACGAGTAAACGGATTTGATCAAGCGAATTATTTTGACAAAAACCGAACAGGATTTTGAAGGCTAGAAGTTCCTTTCTTCCACCTGTGAAATTTGTCGACTTTTTCACAAGATGCATGTTTAATAAATGCTTCTGGAACAAAGGCCGTAATCAGACCAAACAACTATACGGAGGTACATGCGTGCAAAAAGCAACTGCAGCAAAATGTTCCTTGGTGCTAGCAAACAAAGGTTCTATGTTACGACAATCTCAGAAGGCCCACTTGTCAGATCATGATTAAGCACGGGATGCAAATAAACCTCCCATTTAAGCCCTTGCGTTTCGTCATTAACTCGTCAAAATTAGAGAACATCAGTTGCATGGAGATCAGTGTGCATTGCATCTTTCTCGCTTGCGATTGTTCGACAATCTCCGCAATAACTGGGGCAGAAGTCTGAGGAGATCTATGAGAAAATGCGCCCACTTGCTTTTTCAAGACAGAGCTGCTTCGAGCCACTAGAGCGGCAATGGTGAACTCTTATTTAACGACGGGTTGAAGATCAGATAGGCAAAACATGGACGCGTAAATACACCTGATGTAGTAGACAAAAGCTTAAGCAGTCAAAATTCCACTTTTATACGTGTGAAAGTGCTAAATGCCTATGTGATCTAATTGCGCTTTGTAAAATTCTCAAATGTCCTTCAGGCAAAACATATAATCTTCGGCAGGACCGTCGTGCCACGTCCATAATTGCGCAATCACCCCGCATATCAAATCGCTTTTTAGAGATTGTTTTTGAAATGCTAAGGCTGTATTGAATATAAAATAGAAGGAATACGATGGAACTAGCAATTGAAATCCAAAGTGTAGAAAATAGCCAGAATCACAAAGGCGCTACTGTGCTGGGCGTGATGGCCTATGGAACAATACGGCAGCTCTCCGTTTCTTCGTACCCACACCATGTAATCGCTGGCTCTCCTTCCACTTTTGTTTTTCAATTCCCGCCTTTTGTCTTCCAATGCCTACTTCAAATTGCTTCACTTCCATCTCCATATCCACTCTTCTTTTCATCTTCATCCATGCTCTACTTGCTTGTTCTCATCATCACACTTCCTTTCTTTCCACCATCCTTTTTTATCTACATGCATCCGCTCATCCACCCCATCCTTGTCCCGCCTTTTGTACCCACATGAATACATCCAACCACACAGCTCCTACTCAGTCTTTTCCGCATCCTCACATTCGCACCTTTTTCTCTTACCTTTACTTTATTCGCTCTCCCCTTTACTCTTTTTCACTTTTTTAGCTTCATCTCTAACCTATTTTCTATACCAAATGTACTTGTCCATGCATTTGCAATCGCTCGCTAAATACAGCCTATCTCTAAGCATCGATGCCGATGTAAACGTGTATCTGCAGGTGGATGCGTCGGTATCACTACGACCACAAATGCAGTGCCACCAACAGCATTAATTCTTCAAGAAGTAGCAATGCCTAGTTCAGTGGACTTCACTCTCTCAAAAGGCCATAAGCAGCGCATGTTGGCTTTGAAACAGCAAAATCAACCTATGGTTTGAACCACTGCGTCACATATTTATTCGCATCGAACACCACTTTATCTATAATTAAATCTAAAGAGAATTTTTAATTGATAAAATCTGTATTATTGCTCTAAAGCCATCAGGGTTATTGAGGGCACTCAAATGGCATGGCAAGACAATTATTTTCTTTATCTTCATCCATTGCAATTTTGTAAAGGGCAGCATAATCCAATGGGAAGGTTCAGTGTCTTCTTTGTTAATACTATAGATAATAATAAGTAATGGCGATTATGTAAGTTTGCAGCACACATCCTCCACCTCAGCATCGGTATCGTTGGCAGCTTTAATGCGTCGTGTCACGAGATTCGTGTTTCTCGAAAACCATTGACTATAAAGGTGCATTCACGCAAACGTATAAGACAGCTTCTCATGCATTTGAGCACCGTTCCCGAAAACCATGTCATCAGTAATTTCTGGACGTGCTACATGAACTAGACTCCTTCCCTCCTTTACTTCTTCGACTCCATTTTCGCTCTTTCGCACGGATGCACGGTACAGTGGTAGGCTTACAAGTTATACGACACCACAATGGCAACTTGTCTCTTTGATACAACCTCAGCTTCCAAAATAATCTTTGGTGACGCCATGATGCATCACAATCATTGCCAGTACAATTGAGCGACTGGGTGACGACTACTCAAAGGTCATGATTGGCGATTTATGCAGTTGTACTTACACTGATGACAAAGTGATATCTTTGGACAGCTTGTAAGCGCCCTTTAGTTCACGAATTAAACGCTAACTTATTGTCGAGAAATCGTTGAATGAATTTCAAAGTCTTGCCAATTGCGCAATCCTAACGAAGAAGCATTCTTGATGGGCAGCAACACTGGTTTACGACTGCGAAGCGGAAGACAGACGGAGCTTCTACTCCTCGTTTTACAAGTCTACATCAAACCCTTGCTGCCGCTTGGGCAATTGAAACTGGACATTGACCTTGGATAAGGAAAAAATCACCACAGATCCTGTAACACTAATCCCCAATTGAGTAAGTGTGTTGTCCAATGGGACATAAACAGGACATCTCTCCATGCTGAAATCTCTACCATCTCATCAGGGCCGTCTCATTATGCGAGATTTGACCACATTCGGATAGTTTGTGACTCAAACTGCCTTCTCCTTAGTCCCGTTTTTGCCATCGCAGAGATTAAGATGATCCTGTGCATTGAGAAGTAAATATGTTGGTGAGGGAGAAGAGCCGATAGACGGAGCAATTTTTATGGCTGCAAAAGAGTATTTGGGAGTGAAAATGTACACTATCATTTTTAGGATGTTCGTTATTCAGGGTGGCTGGATGCGGAATCGTTTAGTTCAAGCCTGCATATCGCCAGTAATTGCAGTGGAGAATTTCCACGGCGAGGGGCTTGTAAAGATTACAAGAATAAAGGGCCACAGTTTGCTTGACTTCCATTGTTCTCCGATGAGATTTTGAGTCAGTCCAGTCTTACCCATCCATTGGTAAAGCATCCTGCATCTGCCTACTGCAGCACGCGATCGCTTTCTCCTTGGCTGGTTTCGAGACCGACACAGACTTGGTGTGATCCACAAACCCATGCCCCCACTGTGGACGTAGAAGGGCATTAATAGCTTCCATCAAAGTAAGGCACTGGACAATCGTTGTTGCTGGTTAGCAATTTAGACCATAAATACAATATTACATGAAACGTTTTCAAGTGTACAACTACACGTGCATGATTTACCAAGTAATTTTTAACATTTGAACCCATCATCATGAGCGTATGGAATCATACACAAATTTCATGCCTGTTTCAAAGTGCAGCTATTTATTAAGGTTACTGTTAGATTGTTCTTTTGCAATTCTCTAAGCTAACTAAATTGCCTTTCATTTTTAGGGTCATAGGAAGTTGAATACTTTTTGTCGGAGAATCGGGTCTCTGAATTAATTAGAAAAGCAGATTTTACCTAAAGGAAATCCATTCTTCCAATCATGAAAAATCCAGCAAAATCGCTCCCGTACTCTCGGCGTCAATAATGTTGTGGAGTCCAGGGAATTCGGCGATACAAATCCCACTATTTCAACTACGAAATGTCACCCATAATCGCTCTCATACGCTTGATGAAAATGATGTCGTGGACCTCAAATTACATTAGTGTCTATGGGAAGTGACCAACTATTTGTTGAGAAAAAGGCATTGACGTACAAAACCAAATTGAATTCCATCTTCGCTTTTGCTTTGTACATTACTCAGGTAGGAAAGTATCGCATCTTAGGGGTTGTCAACATACCTTTGTGCACTGATGGATCAATGGGTCATTTTGCTGTTACGATTTACCGTTAAAACCTCCATGTTCAACAACGACAGCAGCTTCATCATTGTGACTTTTACAACACCCACGTCTGTGGACCATTTTTGGCGTATCAGACAAGCCGCATTGTTACCAAATTAAAAAGAGTGGATAGGTGTTGATGGAACGAAGAGGGATAAATATGGAACCGAGAAAGTGCCGCTCTCCTAATCCCAAGACCTTTGAGTTCGAACCGTTTGGCTTCAAGCTATGGCTGGTGGCAGTCCCTTGCAAAATACTAAACAATACCATCAAGGTTTGATTGAATAAGCTTCGTCAAAGGCAGGAGAAGGGTGCATGGATAAGGAAACGCTGCGCCGATTTGATGCGCTTTGACCTCAATTGCATCCAAATGAGTCCATGGCTGTTTGTTTTCTTCAGTGCATGCATTTGCAGATCTCACGCAAAACAGCTTTTCGTCCCATGGGCAATCCTGTGAGTAGGATTGCGGTGTTTTGTTACTCAGCACAAGTTGAACTGTTTCCCTGATTCAGTAGTCTGTATTATGGTTTGGTTTTCTTAATTTTGCTATTTTTAGTGCCAAAATAAATTTGGATTCAGTTTAATACCTAATACAGGGAAGAATTGTATTGGTACCCAGCTGTGCCTTTTGTTTTCACTCGTGCATTGTGGGATAGTTTTAGCCAAACCATTTGATATTTTTACGCTTGATCAGCCTCTTGGTAGACATGACCATTATGGTCTGAGGAAACAGCAGCCGTGGCAGCGCCTCACTTTATTGCTCATCCGCTTGTGACGATACCTCTCCAACATTGGCTTCTTACTTTTGGTTTCCATTATCGCCTGACTGTGCAATGCCTCCTCAAAAAGAATGGCGGTTATCTTTTCCAAGCAGTTTGCTGATCAACCATGGCCACGAAAGCCAAAGTATTAAAAACAAATAGCCTTGTGTTGTATTTTTTTCCATTTAGAGCCGAATTAATTATTTTTTACTCCTGATCAGTGGTTTTATATCGTTAGAATGCAGGCTAATTCCCCTGCAGTACTACCATTATTCGGTTCGTTGGCCTTGTCTTGGTTCAAAGGTTTGGATCAAACAGCCAAGATAGTTGAAATCAAGGACACTTGACACTTCAGAAGGGATACAATATTTGCTAACAAGCCATGGAATACAAGCCAAATCCGTTGATACCCAACATGTGCTAAATCGTTGTTACTCCTGCTAACTGAAATGTTCCTTATGAATACTTTCATGAGAGGTTATTTACGTATGAAACAAACGCTTTCCCACCAATCCCTTTGATCAACACTAGCATGTTAGACAAATGGGTATGTTGGCGGCAAAAGTGGCCCAAAAATAAAGTAAACAATCGCCTTTTATTCTCTCACTTCCAACCACCATAATTGATGACTGTGGAATTCGAAATGAAGAGAGGCGAAAGAGTGAGTGGGGTTTCATACTGCTTCATGCGTTCCTTCGTAATCATACTTCCTTCTACATAACTGGTGCTCGACTTATACAGTGCAGCCCGTCAAGCTGCGAGCGAGTCTCTCATAACCACAACCGAATTCCTTTTATGTTAAGCAGACTTAAACAGAAGGAATGGCATTGTTTAGACTTGAACGGTATGAAACGTCGTAAAGGATGTATTGGTTTCATAGTGAGGGACAGAGAGGCTAGAAAGATGGTGCTAATGCTACTCAAAGACGATCGTACAGAAGCACTCCATAACTTGCCCGCAAACATTCGTGGTCAATGTAATGTGGAGCATAAGCGCAGTAATACTTCTGCCATGTGGCCAGCAGTGATCATCCAGTCATCCTGCTATACAAATGACTGACTGCACCTGTGATTTTCTAATTTGAAGATGGTTTATTCGCTTGGTAAAGGGACTTTACACAAACCACTGTTCTAAATGATGTGTGAGTTCCTTAAAAATGTTAGGACGTTTAATTACTATAAGGTTTAATAAAGACGCCTGCTTATCTGCCACTTTTGGGCACAGATCTTTGCGTACTTACTGATGAACAGGTACGCAATACTGGAATTCGGGTGGAATGAAAGAGATTGCTGTGAATCCCAAAACAAAACAGGGACTAACAAACCTGACGTTTTGCTTCATTTATACTTAAAAATCACGATGACATTTAGTTAGGGATTTCAGGAGATGCTGAGTAAGTTAGGGTTCAAAGACAAGGTGGTGAGCGAGCAAAGAGGCATTTGACCAGAAATGACAGGTAAATGAGTGGCTAATACTAGTCTAGGTGGGCGCAACAAGGAGCAGGGTGTTTGCCTACTCGTGCACAAATTTTTGTGTTTGCAGCGCTATGTTGAAATTGATAGTAGATAGAGCAGATGTAGCTGACATCGAGGGATGTACTCAAGTAGGGGTGGAAGAAACTCTTCACCATGTCAAACAACATTTCAATATTCCCTCAATTACAGTATGTCATGGAACAAATGCACAAAGTTTGACTCAATCCCAATTTCGAGACCCTATTCAGACTAGAATTCTTGCTGAAGTCCCAATATGTGTGACAGCCACCAGATCTCTCACCCTGGTGCAAACATTAACAGTGGCCTGGGATGGAAGAGGCTTGTGTTGATCCCGTTGCAAATACGAACAAACCAAACGAATCAGCTAGCAGAGGCGAGTGTTTCACACGGTGTTGATGTCAATTAATTTGTCGATATGGTTATTCAAGAATGTGTTTAAAACCATTAATAAGATCGCGAATAAATCTAGGTGCCCTTCCAACTTCATTTAAGCCAGGCGTGTAAGGTTAATTAAGCTGCTCTGTTTACTTAAGAAGGGGAGTCACTGGGTCTTTTGGTGGATGCAAACTACATATTCTCGGAACGATTTGGTCACTTTCTTACTTCAAGATGCTTAGTAATTGATAGCAACTTCACAAATGCCATGCTTACCCTTGGGCTTTGTGTAGAATATAGGGGACGAATGGGACCTTCAGTTGCAAAGGAGTGAATGTGTTCGCGAGCACCTTTCTCAGGTAAAAATGCAGCCAGTTTTTTCTCGAGGATCCTTGAACCTGCACGCATTTATTGTTGCATTGCAGGCAACAGCAGGTCTCTTTGAGTGTGAATGCGATTTCTCAGTGAATACTTCGGCTGCGTAGAAAAATTTAGTCCATCTTGTAGGGTTGTGATGACCAGTGTATCCACTGTGCTCTTACTTAATAACGGAGCATTTGGTTCTAAAAATCATTTTGCTTATAGCAACGCAAATTTTTACACTTATTTTTGAGTCCCCTAAATCTTGCGTTCAGACAACGTGCGGTTAGTCACAGAGGTCATGGTTAATCCATATTGTTCCTTGATCGGCTTGCGCCCTGATGGAGCATTTTGTGTAAGTCTTCAGATTTTCGAGACGTAGTCTTATAGATTTGATGGCCGGGACATATTTAGTTAATATGATGGAGTTCAATTTGCCCTCTCAAACTTGAACATAACAAAGCTAGATGGTTATTTTTAAAGGATCATGCCGAAAGACATGTATGCTATTATTCTTCAGCACCTCTGCACGGAAACCTCAAGAGGCTGTAGGAAGACATAGAAGCTTCAACCTGCTTAGCTTAAGTGATAATTGTACCCATACAGAACTTAAAGGCTTTATTGAGGCGCAATTAACCTGAATCTTCCATTCTGATGTCTTTGTAGCAAACAAAATATTGAAATTGCAGCTGGACTTCCTCACCAAATTACTGGCAGCGCATCTTGCAGATCATATTTGCAAACTACTTGTAAGAAGCTCCATTTTTTGAGATTGCGATTTTCATTGAGATTTTCACATTTTTGCTAACACCTTGTTAATCATACTAAAAGATATTCCTTTAGCAACGCAAATCTAAGCTTGATTTTGTAAATAGTTAACCGAATAACTAAGTAAACAAAAATGCAGTCAGCAAAGCTCATAGCATTCCTTGGACGAAGAATGGAAACCACATTTAACGCAGCTGAAGGCCAGGGATCAAGAGTATTCCACCTTTATCACCGAAGTTAAATAGGTTTGGTTTGACACAAAATAAACAAGTAAACGCACTTTGATAAACAAATAAGTAGAAACGTTACCGCTAAAGCACACTCCATGCTAAGGGAGTGGGTTAAGTTTCTATTGTAATGTCGGCCAGTGCCTTTTGCACTTTAAATCGTTTACGTGGGGTTACATTTCTAAGAACACGGTCTCATGGACATCTCATCCTTGCATTCAACGGTTTATTTAACGGCAGTTTGTCCAGCCTGTTAGTTTAACACCAAAATAGGATTTGTTTGCACTTTTATGAAAGCGTTTTGGGAGATTCCATAGCGTTAGCATGTTTACAGTTGATTTAATGCCAACTGGTTTGCAGTGCCATTAAGTAATTCCTCTCTTCAAGAGAAGAGCGCCTAGAAGTCATCGACACAGGTGGGCCTTTTAAGATCCACTTTGATGACCACCACGTTCGTTGCCAGCCGCGCACATTATGACCTTCCAGCCTGTGGGTGGATGGTAGCGTGAACCCATGTATCGTAAAGAGTTTGGTTTCGATTAGAGCCTTGGAAATGGCTTTAGGTAATTATGCCTTCTTATGTTTCTCAACATTGGCTGTACGGGCCAATTTGGCATTGCGCTAATCGTTGTCGTGCTAGAACAATACGCAAACTGAGCTTTGATGATTAATGTCCTTCTGGATCTCTGCTGAGAAGGTGGAAATGTGTGGTGAGAAACACAAGATCTGCTATCCAGCTCAAAAACGTCTTTAGTGGCGATATTTATGAACGTGGGTGGGAAATGGAAGTGCGTGTAACTGCACGGCCCCTCTTAGGAACCCAATTTATAAATCCATTATTTTACGTGTTAATCTTGTCGGCTGTGATTGCACTTAAGTAGTATCGTATTAAAGTTTTCGCAATCACTGCATCTATCACATTCGCATGTGTATTGCACATTCACTTCAAGTCGCTCGGCTGACAAAGGCGTGTGTATATCGCAATAAGGTCATTGCATTATTAAACTACCAGAGGTTTGAGGATTCCCATTTTTCGACGGCAAAATAACATTGCGTTCTCCTGGTTGTGGGGCATAGCTATGGTCTCAACTGTACCAAACTCTTCCTGTTCGGAAATTCGCGTGGCTGCTGTCAAATAAGTAGTGTAGCTTTAGTTTGCCAAATAACATTCTTGGTGGTGCTATTGTTTCTTGCAAAGTGTTTTGTTTTTAATGGTATCTTAATTTGGAAGATAGGTCAATGGCTCAATGTTTTACGCAACTCTTTAGTTCACTGCGAAAGGGGACTAGGTGCAGGCACTAGCACGACAAATAATCAAATGTTAACAAAAGCAGATTCTTTGTGACAATAGTATCCGTCGTCTAGAATTGGGAAAAGGTATGAAACCGCACCCTTTGACCACTAGATAATCCAAATGTAAATTTCGTATTGGTGCAAAACAAAGAGATTGGGATGTGCCTTTGTATACACCCGAGACCAAAATCATTCTTAAAAGAACAATAAAGACAAATCATCAGGCTTTACTCAAGGAGTATTTGTGAGTGTTCCTAACAAACGCATTGTTGCATATTTTCAGCATTATTAGCGACTTTATAATGAATACCAAGTCATTTTAAGATTTAGTCTTGCCAAGATCAGTGCGTCCCATTTAAGTGCTTTGAGCAATTAACTCGAAAACACTGCTTACGCATTTATAGCCTTATTCCTAATAAATTTTCCTAATTCATAATATCAAAGATCAAAATTTAATTTAAGCATAATTTTAAAAATACATGCATGGAAATTTATGCAATATTCTAGGAATACACTAACTGCAATTACTATGCCAGTAAACCAAGACACGAAAGCTTTATGATCATTTACAGTCATGTTTTTCAAAAATTAATGTTGGAGAACAAGTACTATTTTGGCATTTTAAAAACTAAATTTATGCTACAGGTCTTTGTAATAGGAGCCTCTACACTAAATTGGCAGTTGCTGCCCAAAAAATCACAATAATTTCTTCTATTAAATGGTGACAGTTTAACAGTTCTATACGAATGTAATAATGTAAGAATTAAACCCGAGTAGCAACGCGACTTTTGGCATGGTAACAATCCTTTAATAAACTCATTTGTAAAATGCGGATAACCGTTTTGATGGCATTACAAATTTACCGCTTCGGACAAATTTGCACACAATTTGCCCACATCACACGCGTTATAATGGGCATTTTAAATGTGATTCCACGCTTAGTCAACCTCGAGATTTTGTGGTCTGCGAAACGAAACAAGTGGAACAATAAGTTGCTATTTTGAACTTGTGAAAGAACTCAAGGAGTGTAAAAGCTGCGCAGCAGAATGCACGAAAATTCAAGCATACGAAACCAATTTGTTTTGAGCCTACCAGCTTCTGTCAGTAGAATTATCTCATCAACCCCCGTATGCCTTGCAAGGAATAGGTCTTTGGAGCTTCTTTGATCAAATTCATCCAAAATCACCCAACTCGACATGTAACACCCACTCCAATGTTGAGTTTTTTTGCATTGCAGCATCTGCTTCTACTTCAACATGTTTTTATGATTTTTGCAATAGCCGCAACTGGGACGCTGTTTCACGTTACTGTCTCAAGTCGTTTTACAACGCTTTGCCCTGACTTGGACTAAATGTTTTTATAAATGGACACAAAGCTTGAGCTGCGTCAGGCTTTTCTACTCTTCCTCTCTTCCATTTGAACGAATAAAGACGGCGGAAACCTTCAGCAAACCTTCACAAGCTCAGACGCAAATGGACGGTGACAATTTTATAGAAGTGGAAGATTTTGCAACGTCTTAATTGCGCCGGCGTCACATGAAGGCTATCGCGAATCACCCACTTGGGAGTAGTCAACAACCAAAAGTAGGCCAAAGATGATGCCAACACATTGCTTCAAACAATCCGGTCCTCCTTTTTCCACTACAATAGTAGATCCTAATGCAACACCAAATAATTCGATAGAGGTGTCGCATGACCACCATCGAAGGGGCGTTTTTCTACCTCATTTTATGCGTACATTTGTAAACAGTGAGCTGATTACAGATGTCTGCAGAAGGTCGTTTCTTGCATGCACTATGAGCCTAAAAGCTTTGATTCCATTAAGTTAAGTAAACCTTAATCGCACCCACCCCCTGTAATTCTGTTGTTTCCAATGCTCCAGCCCTTCATCACTCACACCTCTATTTTACTGTGCAGGAACAAGATCTCAATAGAATTCCGCTACAGACCACTTATGCAATCAACAGCTGCATGATTTTCACACCAATGCTTTGTATATGTGAGCGCGGGTCAAGGTAGATAAGTAAGGTGCGAGAACTTAAATAGTGGAAATGGCATCATGCCTTTAACATTGAGCATCCAAATGCAGCTGATTGGCTAGTGCCATCATCAACTGGAAACAATCATAGACAATGGAGAGGTGAGAGGTGGCACTTTGGCAGTCACGGAATGTCGAAGAATTTGTGTATGAATGCCGACTGCAAGAAGCATTAATGGTATGAGGTAGCAAAAGGCTTGCACTGGGAGGCGATGACAACGAAGAGGCACGAAATCAACGCCATTGCGCACGCTTTATCTTGATCGGTCATCTGGATCGGTATTTACAAATGCATATCTATTAAGCCCCTGATCGACTGAATCGTATAGCAACATGACTAGTATTTAGCTCGATGGGGAAAAAAATTAGTCCGCTCATGTATTTATAATCGTAGGTCGCAAGCCTAAATCCACAAGCTTAACTTTTTGAACGAAAGCAGGCAAACTGTCTTTGCGACGGGACGCTGGTTATGACTACAAGCATGTGTTTGTCTAGTGTCGCTTCCGTAGACTTCCTAGGTCACAGCAATGCTACAAGCGATTGGCAAGGTTGACATGCGATCCGTCAGAGTCTGCTTGAGTTCTGCTTAATTTCACAAGGACCTGTGCACCAATTTATACTAACTATGACAGCATAAACATTCAGCGTTGATTCCTCCAAGGTGCGCAGCTATTTACTGCTATACGAATTTATGGAAGAGCTACGAGCGGAAATAATTCCAATGCGTGGCAGATACATCAGTTTAGGATGGACTCTACCCATTCCCATTCAACAACTGAAATGTAGCAATGTGCAGAAATTGGGCTAGAATAAGAAACTTTAGTGAAATGCTGCCCGGGCAGAGTAGCATTTTTCCTTAAAGCCCTAATATCTGGGGCATAAATCAAATCGATTAGCCAAAAGCTGGTCAAACCCGCAAATAATCTTTTTGAACTACTACGTCTTCCTGTTTTTCACCGGTACGTGTCTCAGAAGCTTTCAGGCATGCCATATTATTTAGCTGCTAAAAAGTGACAAGAAGTACTTTCACATCACAACCTTTGGTCGGCGGCCGATCAAATGATTCGCTAGCCTGAATAGAACCTTTTCAAAGGCACTACTGCGTTGCCAACGCGTGGCAGTAGTCTTTACTCTTTGAAGACTAGTGAACTATAGCTGACGTGGCTCGCCATTCGTGTCGCAAAACTTCTTTATATTCCTTGCAGCCCTTTGTTCCAGTCGATGGCTTCCACCGTTACCATCGCGTCGTACATGTGCATGCAAAAGAGAATTTCCTTAGCCATAACAAATGAGTTAAAAATCCCTTTTTGTTCCTGGGAGGCAGAGCATCAGGAAGGTAACCTTGCTTCTTCTAATCAGAGGAAGAAACACACTCGTCTTCTCAATCGTTAGTGGATTAAAGTCTCCCCACAATTCCGCCATGATTCAGCGGGATGCATAAAATGTTTTTCGACAGTAGCAGAATGAAGCTACCATCGGCACGTTCCAAAAAAGCAAACATTTAAAGCAATTGGATTGAGTTCAGCATCAAACTCTTAATTGTGTGCGCTTCTGACAAATAGTTTTAACAAAAACGAATTTTAGCGTAATAAAAGTCCCTATGGAAGCGCTTTTCAGGTGGTCAAGCATGGCCAAAAACGCAAACTTAGCAAGTTGTGAACACAAGCGTTATGAACAACATGCCGGCATCTAGGTGTTAGCGAGGGCACAAATGATGACCTTCAATGCAGTGGCGGTGTTCTCCATCAATTTTTGCGGTCTCTTATCGTCTTTGTTTACCCTCTTGTGAAGTTTAGTACTGATTTAGCTTTCGGCTTGACCCTAACCGACCAACGTGAGACACATTGTTAAGCCCTCATTTCGAAGACTCGAGTGTGCTCCATTCTGTGATGGTCATCAGCTTAGTGATCAGAAACGCTAACACCGAATCTTTTATGAGATGGAAGGCATAGAGTGGTGCGCTAAGCCCTCGTTAGTGTCGCAATAAGCTTAACTAACATGGAAGAACACACTGCCTACGACTGCGTAGAAGGTAGGGAGACTATCAGCATTGGCCGATGGTCATGCTACGACTTGAAGGCATAGCCTCACAAACCGGCTTGGTCATGCAGTTAAGCGCACAATAAAAGGAAGCGATGGGTTGCAAGACGGGAACTTTATTCCATCAAACTGTAGCCATTTTCGAAGTGAATACTGAAAGATGTGGTCTATGCAAAAACTAAGTCAGTATAGAGGTACGCAATGGGAAATGCAATTATTGCCTCCCTCAAGGCTAAGCTAAATCTATTTGCGCCAGATTTGGAAGTGGCATAACTTCTCTAATGCTGCTGGGCTTTGATGCAGCTGTTGCGGTTTGTTGTGTACTTCAACCTTTAGCGCATTGTCCCTACTTTCATGGGCAAATATGCACCGACGCCACCAGTGACACTGCTTCCAAAGCCTAAAGCGAAGAATTGCAGGCTACAATGCTTACGACAAATAGAGGCATCAGTGCTACCACGCATGCATTATTTCCATTTCTCAGTGTTGAGCGAGTGGAATGAAATCAACATGCCCTCTGTGCCTCCACTATATACGGCTGCTAATTTTTAAAAGTCCACTCACGCAGTGTGTTGAAGCGACGTCCGGAAACAGCCCTAAATGAATCGCCACAATGTAGATTGGTAATGCATGAGCTTTTCTCATCGTGCACCCCGGATCTGGCTCCTCTCGGCTGGTCGACCAATGGAGTCTTTTACCTACCACTTCCCCCTAGTTTGCCCAACCGTTGCAATAGGTAAGACATTAGCCCTTCTTACCAAGGTCGCGCATGAAATGGCTCGAGCCCGACGTTAAATTGTGCCTATAGCTTGGATCTAGCACCATGCTCTTTTTGCGAAATGCTAAACAGCATCAAATTGGGTGAAGCTCTAGTCGAACCTCAAGGATGTACTCATTGTATCAGCTTTGTCCTCCAAATGCAAAATACAATTTAGTGCAAACCGTCTTTCATTAAGCTGTTAGCCAACACCAGTTACCAAGATTGTGCTGTGTGTTCATATCAAGTGAAATGCAGCAACGTGAAATGTGTGGGGTAAAATGGGAGAAAAATAGCCCTGAGCTGAATAGAATGGGCTTGTAGGAAGTGTCTGACCGGCTTGCTAAGAAAGATGAGCGGAGAGGTGTGAGAGGGGAGGTTGGTAACATAGGTGCGACATGGATGCCAAGTGCACAGAACATGCTAATGTGGGCCCACTATGCGTGGGTCACGAATATAGGAGTCCGTCTCATTTAGTCTTTGTAAACTACTGACTTGTAAACATCTAAGACTGTCTTGAAACTATTCCAGCCTCAAGGATTAATTCCATTATCCCATTGTCAGCCTGAATAATTGAACTTCTATTCGAAGATTTTTGGCAGCCCAATCTCAATCCAGAGGCACACTTACTTGACCGTTTTATTTTACACATGTATGCAAGCGAAAACAAGAACTTCACCTGTTGCATCTAAGGTGCTTTTGTGGGGCTGACTTGCCCCATTGTCCTTGCTTAGTGTGAAAACGGGTAGAAATGTCCGAATTGCGAATGTAAAACTGATTTTCATTTTCGTCTGACCCAAATTGTGGCATCAGGTTGGAGGGAGCCGTAGGATTAACCTGAGATATAAAATGACTTAATTTGGTCACAGATGCTGCAATTCAAGTCCACCTTAACGTCAGCTCTGTCATTTCTGATGAGGCTAGTAAGATTCCAGACCTACACCAGCAATGCACAGCACAGAGTATTGAAACCAAAAGATTCGCTCACCTAAGGAAACAACTAATTCACACCCTGCTATGCCGCTCCAAACGCAACTGACACGTGGCATTGAGATTATGAGAGGAAAACAGCACAGTGCGTTGTTTTGGATCCTGCCACAAATTAGATGAGTAACCACACAGGCAGAAATATGTAACGTGGATATGATTTTCAATTGTAGTGAGTGAATAGATTTAAGAAGTCCAGTGAAACTTCTAGGCTGTAAAACATTGCCGCAGTGGAATCGATGTCTGATATCTATCAACCACGATGCAGCAGCACAACATTTGCAAAGAAAATTGCTTATTTAACCAAGCTTTGGAAGGAGAAGTTTGGGATGTTAAGAAGCAGCTCATTAAATAACAAGGTTGTTCTCTTTTTATTGCAGCTAAATAGGCTCACAATTCCGGCCAAAAATGGCAGCATTAAGACAAATTCATCCATTTGAAATTTGCTGGTATGATTCGTATCAACTCGGAACGGAAGATGAGGCACTATCCTACTTATCTGCATTGCTACGGCGATAGCCTTTGGGATCGAATGCAGCACGCAGAAGACGGAGGCGCAGGTGGTTGATGACGTCTCGTTCTGTGGGGTGCTCCTGTTCTGTGTGGAATAGCACCACATCCAAGCGGTCAAAAGTGAATCCACAGATAATGCAGCGATAATCTTTGTTGTGCTCTTCTTCAGTAGAGCACCTCTGTGGCTCTTCATGCACATAGAATTGAGAAGGGTCTAAGCTCTAATTACTTTCGGGCTTTTCCAGTACTTGCTGACTTGGTGCTGGCAGTTCAACTTCATCTTTAGTGTAAAAGACATGTAAAGCGTATTTCTTTTGCTTTCCGAAAGGGCAAAGAGCACTGGCTGCAGTCAAACCTTACCTAGGTGTGCCATTGTGTGACATGCCGTTTCCGCAAGTGTGCTGAAACCCTCGAGGCAAAGCACACAGTAGTAGAACTTGCAATTACTGTGTCGCAGGAGGTGTCGATGCATCCGCTTCAAGTGGCTGTGCTCTTTGCTACACGCGGTACATTTATATTTATTGCCAGCCTTTTCACCTTCCGCGGAAGAGCAATATGAGGGATTAAACGAATTGTACAACAATAATAATAAACTTTTCTTTAAGGATAATAAGGAAGCAGTAAGTGTTCAATGCACTATTCTCTAAATATGAGATGGGCTTAGCAAACATTAAGAACGCATGGCTTTATACCACAGATGCGTACAGAACAGAGCCATGAGATATCTCAGCTGTGTCTCTTGATCAGCCACATAGGGATTCTCGATGGCGTCCCCATAAAGGACGTAATTTAGACGGGAATCGTTGTTCTTGAGCATCTTCTAGCGTAAATCCGTAAAACATGAGAAAAACAAATGATCGATTTGTTTGGAGGTATGCAATGAATAACAAATTCTACAGTTAGCTCCATCCTTGCAACGAACCTCATCTCGTCTTCTGGGTAGATAATAAGTGCTTCGAGCAGCACTGCTGTGTCTTCCATCTCCTTACTGGAACTTTCAATTGGGGCATCTAGGGTTGCTGTTTGATGTTCTCATCCTTCCTCTGAGCCTTCAAAATTACAAAAGAACATTATGCTCAGCCTTGAAGCATCTTTATTTGGCATAGCTATATTGTCTGATACCTTACACTCCTTCCTCATTTCCTTTGAGTTTTAGTGAACAAACGTCATCACAACCTCCTAAGAGGTGATCTTGTGAGCCAGTCTCACTCATGGAACGTAAATCCGTTCCATTTCCTTGCATCTCAAAATATTCTGTGGTTTTAATGCACAAGGATGCACAGTGAGGAGATGCATCCAAAATTAGGACGGGGAAGGTGTCTTTACCCCTACCACGAAAGAGGCTAATCATCTCAGAAATGACGGCCTTGCAAGACCACGTGTTAAGGTCAATAACCTACTTGTACTGATTTCCTCTTGATGGAGTTGGTAAGCTAGCTATATACTGCATTATTTAGCATATTCTTTTGAGCTTCTATGAGTAAAGTAGCACCAATGGCACCAATGAGATTGCTTCCAAAGACTAAAGCGTAAATTCAAGTCTACAATGCGTAAGGAAATTTGAGTATTCTGTTTACTACGCATGCATGATTCTTATTCACTTGTGCTAAACAAAATTGAGTGATTATATTTCCAGCAAGAAACATGTCTTCTGCACCTCCACTACAAACCAATACTAAGTTTTGAAGCTCCTATCACGCAGATAATCCAAGAGGTGGCTGCAAACAGCCCAAACTAAGCCGCCGCAGAGTAGTTTTATTAATGTATGTGCCTTCTTCATTGTGCACATCGGTTCTGACTCGTCTGGTTGGTCGACCGATGGGCTCACTCACTCGCTCATCAAGCCTAATTTCGCCCACCTTTGTGCAGCCGTTGCTCTAGGGAAGATTTCAACCAATCTTAACATAGCTACAAATAGATGGACTCAAGATATACATTTAGATCTTGCTTATAGATTAAATCGCAGTGCAATGCTCTTTCACAGAGTGCTAAATAGCATCAAATTTTTTAAAACCATATCCCAACCTCACTGGCCGCCTCATATTTTGTCAGTTTTACCTTTCTAGCTGCAAAATACAACTTAATACGAATCGACGTATTAAATGCTGTTTGTCAGTGTCTATCACGCAAAGTGAGCTGTAATAACAATAGATAGTTGTCGAAGGAGAATCACTGCTTGAGTTTGAGGCCTGAAACCGGACGAGTGTCCTCAGCCTGCCTAGCAGCGGTTGCTTTCATGCGCTGCCACAGGATAGCCCCAACTGCAGTGAGAAATGCTGTTGCACTCGAATGCAACTTTAGGCGAGTTCCCCTTAGCCCCTAGATGCGACAGGTTGGCAGTAACGTGTTTCCACTTTCGAGGAGAAGGCAATGGCAAATGCGTCGTCATTAGGGAAACGACGCAGATGATTAAAGCATCTAGTGGATTTAATGCAAGTTGCGAGGGATTAGCAGGTTCAACCACTTTGTGTTGATGTGGAGTTAATGAAAAGCACCACGAATTAGAAAAGAGAAACTTGTTCTTGCATAAATAGAACAATGAGGAGCCTGTTGGAGCGCTTGTACATGCTTGTTTGCCTAACGAATATTTGTGCGTAAACACTCGGTTGACTCCTCGTGCGAGTTGTCGCAACTGCCACCAATTTATCTCCTGGCCGTTAGAGAAGTGCTGGTCCACTGCTCGCTGTTCTTTAAGTAAGGTGCATGTAAAAGTAAGCACAGGATAAAGTGAAGGCACATACTCCTTGCACTATTTTACACCACATGCTGGCGTTGTGTAGTGAACGGCATGAGTAGAATTAAATTAAGAATGCGTTCCGTCAGGTGCAATGCGGTAAGCAAAGCAACCATGATAATAGGGTAAAGGGTTGCCGATGCTTAGACCGTTTTTACTATTTGTGGAAACGTTTGTGCGAAACGATAATTTGGCATGACTGAAGACTGCCGCCACGAAATATCGGAGAGCACATTTGCAGCATGCAGATAGCCCATGTATACTGCGAATGCCATTGCATGTAGCAGTTAACGAAGCAGGTGCATATATGGAAAATGAGCTTGACAACGAAGTAAATCCCATGCAACAAAAGAAGTTATTTTGCCAAGCAAACGGGATTCTTCTATCAAACAGTTTCTGCGTAATCACGTTTTCGTAGTTCGGTCTGCGTTGGTCTTTAGTTGCAAAATGATACGACTGAAGATCTCGCAATTGTCTATCCCCAGCATAAAGTTTGTAACGCGCATTGCAATTTGACACAAAAGCTTGCGCGTGTTTTAGGTTTTAAAGTGTGCCTTCTACTAGATTGCCTTTAAAAAAGATGTACATTTATTACTCGACACTTTTAATATGCGATGAACGCTGCAGCCTTGAGTAGTGTGGCCGCTGACACAATGCTTATAACGTTTGATAGGACTAGACAAGGGAGACATTGCAGACAGTAAGAGAGTCACATTAAACGTTGGCTCAAAACATGCGACCGTCTTCTTAAGGCACTCGCCTAAAAGTTGCCAAAAGCGAGCGCACTGATGCTTCAGAATCAGGCCTAATAAATACAATTGCTATGCTTATTAGGGAGAGGCTCTTAGCACTCGCAAAAGTCAAACTTTGTAGGTGCCTTCATGATGTCATCAATGCCTGCGGCGGAGTCCATAATGTGAAACACTTAGTGGGTGGACGCAACACTTTGTCGTATGGTGATGCTTGTCAACACACATGACAGTTATCTGTCTTCTGGACAACCCTAAAATTAAGCAACATCAATGTCATTGTCAGGTAGGTCTGCTAGCATGGAAGACGGTGTTCCATTGGGTGGGAACACGATGCCTACTAAGTGATTAGGAGTTGTGGATTTCGGCATGGCATCTGCAGTGGTCCTGGAAAAGAGAAATATATCTTGTTCTTCGAAGCTTTAATGTCCGTCAGGTGGTATCGGTGATTAGTTCAACTATCCTAAAATAAAGCTTTTATAACTCTGTCACATTAACCGAACCTCAGTGGCATTAAATTGGACCAATCAGCAGTAACGATAGTCATTGAATTAATTGCCGCCTGATTGGTTAATATTATTGCGGTGACATACGCTTGACACATCATGGACTAGTCTTGCCGGCATTGCATTGACGGCTCGTCTGCAGAACCATCAAAAGATTAAGCAAAGCGTATTGTTACTTGAGTTAACGATATCTATCAAGCACTGACACATCGAACTTGCTTTCTCGAGTGCTTAGAATGGAGAGGTTATGGAGACAATATATTCCGATGTATGGGATGTGGACCCTTTGGACTAGAAGTAAATGGTCAATCGAATTCCTTGAATGTGACCAGTCTTAAAGGATATAAAAATCCTTCTGTTTTAGAAAATCAGTTCTTCTCTGTCATCTTGAGATAAGACCTAACTTTTGTAATTTCTTGAGCAGGCACGGACATTAAATTTGCTTACACTGTTCCTTTTCATTTTGACATCCACTTAAGCTCCCAAGAGCACATAGGAGTCTGATTATCGCATCGAAAGATATAGCAAGGATGCATAAAAGCTTGACCACCACTTCAGGCACATAAGTTAACTCCTGTCCCATGTGCATCATTAGGAATACTCCTTTTCGGATCTGATCCGCAAAGAAATCGCAGTGTAAAGCATGCAGCCACGAATATTTGCCAAGTGCTACATGCGAAATGCCGCAGCATAATTTTTTTTACTGGCAGCAAAACACTCAGTATGCCTAATGGCAGGCAAATGTAGAGGCGCAAAATCCATTTGTTTTACCGGTATCCAATCGACGTCTCTTGGAATGATGCATCAGACCACGATTTCATCTCGACCTTTACTGCCATCGCAGACAGCCTGAGTGCAAGTCGTATTGTTGGTGGAGTGAAGTGTTTGGTGCCGTGTTAAGTTCGCACAATGGTGCGCCTCTTCAAAAGCACCAGTATGGGCTTACCGATCATGAGCATTCAACTACTCTTCAAAAGTTAACTTGCGCTTTGATCAGTCTGCTGCAACGTTACTGCAATCTTTGCGGTCGCCAACTCAAACTTTAACTGAACGTAAATAGTGCTGCCAAGCCCAACTGTCCGAAGGAAGCTGATGGTGTAAAACTCGACTTCCATTAGGTAGCTCAAGAATGCTGCTGCGTAAATAGAAAACCAGGCTTCAAGATAACTGCGAATTCTGAGGAACGCATCCTCATAGATTGGTTGTTCTCTTTTTCGCCATGTTGCTACTGTCTCACTTAACGTGAAGCTGTTGCTGGCGTGGATGCCTGAATCTGCGTTGAGTCACAAATGAAGAGTCACTAACAACAGCTAATTGTGCCAACTATCTCTAAAAGGATCACACACACTGCCCAGAAGAACCCTCCTTCGGCAAATATAGGGATAGCAGGGATCTGTATTAAGTCTATGGTCTGTATCAACACCAGTGACATGACAGCTTGCACAAACTTGTTACAGCATCCTATTTGTTCATTTTTGTGGTTGACCACTATTTATAGACCCCGAAGAGATGGCTGTCTGCAAGTGTTCAGGCGGTCTAATGGTTTGTTTTCACACTCGGTCTCTGTCCTCACTTTTGTTCCATAACAACTTTAAAACACCTATTTACGAGACTGAAACACCACGAACTCACCAGCGGTTCGCGTGCATGTGCTATGATCTGCCAGCCCGTTTCAACACTGTTCCATGACAGATGATCAAGGCCAGTGTTAAACGGTTAATTTAAAACGGTTGGGAGGCGAAATCCTTATTCGGAAAGACTAAATGAGACGGACTCCTATATTCGTGACCCACGCATAGTGGGCCCACATTAGCATGTTCTGTGCACTTGGCATCCATGTCGCACCTATGTTACCAACCTCCCCTCTCACACCTCTCCGCTCATCTTTCTTAGCAAGCCGGTCAGACACTTCCTACAAGCCCATTCTATTCAGCTCAGGGCTATTTTTCTCCCATTTTACCCCACACATTTCACGTTGCTGCATTTCACTTGATATGAACACACAGCACAATCTTGGTAACTGGTGTTGGCTAACAGCTTAATGAAAGACGGTTTGCACTAAATTGTATTTTGCATTTGGAGGACAAAGCTGATACAATGAGTACATCCTTGAGGTTCGACTAGAGCTTCACCCAATTTGATGCTGTTTAGCATTTCGCAAAAAGAGCATGGTGCTAGGATCCAAGCTATAGGCACAATCTTAACGTCGGGCTCGAGCCATTTCATGCGCGACCTTGGTAAGAAGGGCTAATGTCTTACCTATTGCAACGGTTGGGCAAACTAGGGGGAAGTGGTAGGTAAAAGACTCCATTGGTCGACCAGCCGAGAGGAGCCAGATCCGGGGTGCACGATGAGAAAAGCTCATGCATTACCAATCCTACATTGTGGCGATTCATTTAGGGCTGTTTCCGGACGTCGCTTCAACACACTGCGTGAGTGGACTTTTAAAAATTAGCAGCCGTATATAGTGGAGGCACAGAGGGCATGTTGATTTCATTCCACTCGCTCAACACTGAGAAATGGAAATAATGCATGCGTGGTAGCACTGATGCCTCTATTTGTCGTAAGCATTGTAGCCTGCAATTCTTCGCTTTAGGCTTTGGAAGCAGTGTCACTGGTGGCGTCGGTGCATATTTGCCCATGAAAGTAGGGACAATGCGCTAAACGCTTCAGCGCATAACGGTTTCTCCAACTCTGCTCATAGTAAATCTGTGAATGAGGGGTTCTAATACTGACAAATAGTCGTGGCAATCTGTCATTTCTGAGCTAATTAGCTTCTACCATAGCAAGTTTAAGTGCACACAACACAGCTTAATTTTGCATACTAGTCCTCACCTGTGCAATTTCATTCATTACACTCACAGGATACCTCAACATGCAAGTAAATTCCATGGCATTTTAAGTTGAACGAATTTGTGCTTTACGAGTGAGATCGGCTCACGGGATCAGCTATCGAATTTTGGAATGACATTTGTTCACTAAAGCTCAGAGGAAATGAGCCAAGGTCGAGGTGCGAAGAAGGAGGGGGAGAAAGAGGGGGAGAAGGTCGAGGGTAAGGCAGTAGCAGCATAATTGTGCCTAATAGGAGATGCTTCATGGCTAAGCGTAGGATCTTCCCTCGATTTTGAAGATTTGAGGGAAATAACGAGTGACCAACTCGCGACCCTAGATGTCCCAATTGTAAGTTGCAACGAGGAATCGGAAGACGAAAGAAGGCTACTCGATGCAATTATTATGGACCCGGACGACGAAATCAAGCTTCTTGCAGAGATAGAGGTAAGTGTGTCACTTGCCATTAACTGCGCGCCCATAAGAATATCGCGATTTTCTACCAGCACTCTTATAAATTTGCTGCAGGAGATGATCGTGAAAAATGATTCTCGACTGAAGTACGTCCTCGATGGGCAAGCCATTGAGAATCCCTTTGCTGTAGATCGAGAGGAGCATCTGAGATGTCTCACGGATCTGTTCTGTAAGCACCTGTGGTATCAAGTCGTGTAACCTCAGTGCCTATCAAGTCCATCTCATGTGGAGGTAATAGTGCTCCATGGAACTATGCCATCTGGTGCTTTAGCATTCACCTCAAAAACACTCACCATTTTATATGATTCGTCTGATTCTTCATTTTGTTGTGCTGTGGAAGGTGAAGGGAAGACTGATGGTGGATACAAATGCACTGCGTGCGATGAAGAGCATAGCGACTTGGATGAGATGCTTCAACACCTCCTGCAGCACAGCAACTTCAAGTTCTACTTCTGTGTGCATTGCCTCGAGGGTTGCAGCACGCTTTCGGAAATGGCGTGCCACACAATGGCACACATGGGTAAGGTTCGTCCTTCCCATATAGTTAACGAAACACATCTCATACGTTCTGTCTCCATTAAAGATGAGGTTGTACTGCCGGCATCAAATCCGGAGTTATTGGAAAAACCCAGAAGTCCTGAAAACCTAGAGCCTCCTCATTCCTATGTGCCCCAGGAGCCGCAAGACTGTCCTGCCAAAGAAGAGAGCAGTGAAGAATACCGCTGCATTATCTGTGGATTTACATTTGACCGCTTGGATGTGGTGTTATTCCACACGGAACAGGAGCATCCCACCGAACGAGATGTCATCAACCGATTGCGCCTTCGTCTTCTGCGTGCTGCATTCGATCCCAATGGCTACCGCCTCAAAATTGCAGATGAAAGGGAGAGTGCATCACTAGGTTTGTGTTGCTAAACTTGTTGTAATGTTTTTGGATGTGAAATAAAATGCCAACCTTGATATTTAATGAGCAGCTTTTCACTTTCATCAGAGTCTTTATACTGGACTATTTTATATTTGTTCTATTATTGAGGGATATCAGACATAGGTGGCGAGAAAAGCTTTATAGTTTCGAATCTAGGTGAAGTCTGGTGTGTAGAACAGGTGAATTTAACACATATCCACCAATGCAAATCGAGTGCTGTTGATGTGTGTTTGAACTGATGTGAGAGAAATAAGTGATGGGTGATTCGAGAAATGCAGTCTTGCAGAGAGGCTGACAAGTAGTTATTCCTTTGCGATGCAGATGCGGATGCTCTCTGACTCGATTAGCAGATTGTAGCGAGCCGTTTCTGATCTCTCCGTATAGAGCTCACATAGCACTGCGACGAGCTACTGAATCAACGAAACGTTTAAATGCCCCCTCGAAATGCTTTTTCTTGAATTACTAAATAATTTGAGCAATAATAAAACATTGAGGGGCATGCATATGAATGTGAACAGGAAAGTGAGAAGGGAATCAAACATCCTTGTACCGTAAAAGCAGAATCCGCTTTTGACGCTTTTTCTGGATTTGGCATGTGAGTTCTGTTCTTTACAAATTTCGTTGCCCTTGTTATATTTTGCGATAACTGACCACTAGGTGATGCGAATTAAAATGAAAACTAGATCAACATGAAGCTAGCCGATGTGAGGTCTGCATAACTCATCAAGCCGATGCGAAGTTTCATTGGGTCCATGTTGCCTACGGTGCAACAAAGGACGACTTAATATAATTTACCAATGGAGTCTGGGCTAAGACATCAGGCCAAGAGGAAGAATGAAGTTTGCTAGGCTAAGGTTGGAAGATTGATGCTTCACCACAATGCCCCACTGTCACTACCTTCTCAATTGCATTAGTCGTGACTACGTAAAAGTGATTGCCAGTGGCCAGTGCAGATAAGGCTGTGAGTATGAAGTGAGCGACATGGCACAAGACAAATGCATGTGCTGCCCTAGCAACAGGTATTTTTGTTGCGGTGGCAAAACTGAAGAAAATTAACGGTGACGATTATGATCCATCTGATTTTCTGCTGTCAGGAGTTTAATCTATGCATTGGAAAGGATGAACCAGCCATCGATTTAAGCTCGTCTGCCTTTACTCTGGTTAAAAGCTACTTCCACAAGCTGATTCTGTGCAGACTGCCTGCAATTATGTCATTAAAGCTAAAAAGCTTGAATGTTTTCTCCAAAGCCTTATCCCACTATGAACCACTAGTTCTTAGGAGCCTTTACAACATGCAACTAGAACTGAAATTTGAAACATGCAGTGATACTAACCCTCTGGTGCAAGATTGAAGTCGATTGTTCCACAATTCACAAAGGATGTCCTCTTCTCCACCCAAGTCGAAAGCAATGCCTAGCACTGCACATTGCCTGCAGAATGATGGTTCATGGGAGCAAGCTAGTCAGGTAGTACCATGCGCATGATTTCACACCGATCATCTATGTCAACACAGCGTTGTCAACTGCTGGAAGGTAAGCAGTGGACTTAAAGCTTACAACTTACACTTTTAAGGTGGTCAGTGTGCGCAGTCTCTTCGCGTCTGTTCTCTGCAGTTTGCATTCATAGTTACTGTTTAACAACAGGACGCATGTCTTCTCAGCGATTCCCTGTAACAACGCAGACATTTGCAAGAGACAAAACCGACTTGGCCAAGTTATTGGCGAACTGCAGCACAAAATATACGCCTAAATAACTTGCGCTTTTATCTGTCTATGCGTTGCATGTTAGTTACGCTTTTGTGTTAAGCGAAGTTTATTCGGCTTAACCGGGGTATTCTAGGGTAATCGCTCATCACGATACGTCTTAGCGTGAATGCAATCCAGCCCATCCACCAGCACAGTGGATGAGTGCCAACGGTTCGGCTCATATATCATGTGTTGTGTTCTACTGGCTATTAGAGCGACCCATTTGTCCACAAAAACAAACATTCTACGAAGCAGTTTGGCTGCCCTCGTGGTCAGGATATTCCCGCACCTATGGTGCTGCTGCTACTGCACCAAAGAACAGGGATACCACTTCACAATGCAAGGACCTTTGCAACTACGCGTCCTCATGTTACGCACCAAGTCCGTCCTGTCTGCATGCATTATATCTGGCACCACTTTGTTTTCGTTTAAACATGACTCGTTCGAGTCGACTGCAAGTAGTCAATCCAAATGCATCAACTGCACTTAGATTTGTTTTCATTTTGCATTTTGGGTCGGGAAGTGTGGCTGGGTGGGACTTTGCATTTCAGGCGTCGTGAAAGGAGGGTTTGCAAGTCATTTACGTATTCTGAAAGGTATCATTGCACGCCTACTCTATCCTGGTAGGCTATGAAATCTGCCCAGTCACGAGATTGATGGAGTCCAAACACTGGCTACCCGGATCTCATTGATTTACTAGTACATTTAGGGGGCGAGGCGCTTTGCTCATTTTCGGTTCCTTGGTTTCAGAAGACAGTAGAGAGCAAATCGCATTATTTTGGCTGAGCATTATTCTGTACGTTTGTTTTACATTGCAGTTCAGCGTTTGAAGTAATGCCACCGGCAGTGTGTAGTCCTCTCACAGTCGCCTACTTTCCTCCATCAGTAGCATTTGTTTTAAGTCCGAAGTGTTCATTCGTAATATCATCAGACTGCTAACCCTCGTTCCACCTATACACCTCTTATTGGATTTTACCAAAACCTGCTTTTGAGTGCCAGCGAAATAACTCTAGTTTTTGTTGGCTTTTCTTCACAGCAGAAGGTCGGCTGCACCCGAGAGGATTAGGCCAAACGCAACAGTCTTATAGGGGATCAAGCACTCCTGAATAAAAGTCTGAACAAAATGAAATCAAAAGTTGGTGTTCAAATTGGTTCAGCTAGGCGCAGTGGAATGTGTCAGCAGGCGTTTCTGATGAACGTGCTGAACTGCATGCTACGAGCCTTGCACGGTTCTCATGCACCAGCAACTTTTATAGTGCCTGTCATAACACGTTTTCGTTTACGGTTTAGTACATCAAAAGAGACTCACTCTCTCTCTCTTAAAGTGCACTTGTGATTTAACTGCCACCATTATATCAGGCAGTGCACCCTCCTCTTCGTTAGAACTTCATCGAGTCAAATAAATTGTGCGAGTGTCCTGTCTCGGACATTTGACTTAGGCTCCTCTCCACCCGCACTCGTCATGTATGTCCAATTTAACGCAGTGACCCAGGTTGCAAAACAGTTTGTGGAGGAGTTGACGCGTATTGAAGCCTAGGCAAGTCCATGCACGTGCAGATATAATTACAGGCACCTCTCCTTTACTGCCGCTCATGCAATATGTTGGACTCCAGTTGATCACTTGATAGGACACGTTAAGCAGTATCATTTTGCCCCTCCGCCTTCACTATCGCCACCGATTCTCATAATACGTGCATAGTCCTGCTTATATCAACTGACCGCGCTACATATGACCTCGTTGTTGCCATCCACATTGCCACCCGCAATGGACGCAATGCATGCCGTAAAGATGATGTAGGTTGGTGTGGCTTTTATGTCTTGACTTTTCGTTTAATCCAAATGCAAACGTATTCAGGTTTTTTGTGAAGCAGGCGCCATGATCTAACAACAGTGTTTTGAATTCTCACCACTAAACCTGTGCTACACCAATATATCTCAATGCGTATTGCTGTGCGCAATTCGCACTTAACTACTTTATACAAGGAGCACTACATCAGTTGTTCTAGAATAATAAAACAGCAGCAAACTGCTCTTGGGTAAATGGTTGCCTATTTGCAGAAGGTAATCGAGATTTTCTGATGGTGATTGCTTTTATGACGTAACGAGCCATTCCATGTTTGTCTACGTTTCGCAGAGCTTTCTTGATCTAATCTTGATGCACAAAATTCAGCATTTGATAACAGTGCAGGCTGCAGCTTCGCATTTCGAAAGGACTGCCAAATATATAAGAAGGCCAATGGTACTTCTGTTTGGTAAGGCTTCTGATGTCCCAAGTGGAATCGTGTTGGCATATTTCTAGTTGCATATTGCACAGCTCAGTCCATTACTTTTACGACACCGTTAACTTGCACCATACTACAAACTTCACTAATGTGCCAGCCATTGGTTGAATGAGAACATGCACATCCAAAGTAAAATGACGAGTTAAAATCCTCATTTCGATTGACACATGCAGAGTGTGGTGCCCTTCCTGGTCTTCCACCCACTTCGCTTCAGTTGTTAAGGTGTAGACATTTATTTCCGTCAAGTTAGGCAATCTGATCTTGTAATGCTGTGCTTATGTTGTAGAAGTTGTTGCCGGATTAAAAGGTTTGTGACTGGTTCCTGTTTGGGGTGGAAACACGGTTTCATTTGATAGTTGTGGTTTCAGAAAAAACATGCTTATCTATGGAGCGAACATTCTTGCTGATGCTTGCATAGTGACCTCAGCATGGTCATTATACATCAGGCAACTTTCGTGGTCACAGTGCAAATGCATATTTTCACATTTCATTGAGTAATCCGCATTGATTGGTAATTACGCAATCGGCACTAGAACCTTACGTTAATCACATGCGGTAGATTCACAGTGTAGCTCTTCCTCCTTGCTCGTCGTATAATGGGACTGACTTGGTGAGGGCACATCTGTTGATAATCAACGGAGTAGTTGATTCGAGTCAGGATTCATGCGGTCTAAATTTAGCCTACATCAAAGAGGCTTGGCAACTCATCTGCTGCTAGATCCATCTTACTTAAAAGCCTCTTGCCTCAGAAGAACATTTATGTGTGGCGTGAATTACCCAGTCCTTTCGTTTTCTCGGGACAGTCGTTGGTCCACAGCACACATGTCAGTTGTTGGAAGTCTAGTGCTCAAGAATGGGAACGCACGAAAACTGACTAGTCGGTGGTAGTTTGGTGACCAGACAAAGAATCACACTGCCACATAGGACTGATAATCCTCAAACGTTTTTCTGACCATTGCGCTGATATGCGTTTTATAAAAACCTAGTTACCTCGTTTTCTTCTCGAGACAGTCATTAGTCTTTGCCTGATTTCGTCCTTAGGTGGAATACAATGCAATAAGCAAGTTGAATTGAAAAAGGTGCCTCTGTAAGGATGTTCACGAAGGGACTCTTCGTGCAGCCTGTCCTCACAGTAGAGGTACTACTTAGCGTTCAGTCAGATTTCATTACCGAAGCTGGTAGTATGTTAAGTGCTGGACAGTGCAAATTTAAGTCAGTGCTCCATCAATCGTGTGTGTGCGAAATAATAGAGACGAAATGAAGAAGGAATGCGCTTTTGGTGTACCTACGTCAAAAGCCATGGTAATTAATCCTTATACATGCACAAAATTACTTAGAGTCACCACAGATCAATGGAATGCATTTACTCAGCCTTTAAATTCATGCAGTTGACGGAAGAACTTCGGATTTCGCGTGTCAAGGACACTGCTTTCTGTGATAAATTAGCAGGATTTAGGTAAATGATTGCCTTGGGAATCTAGGAACAGGGAAGATAAGTGCTGTATATAAGTCAGCAGCAATATGTTTCCATGAATTGGGTTTACATGAGAGATTAATAATCGTTTGTGGGAGCAGTGCCTGTGCAAATAGTGATGCACGCATGTCAAGTTAATGCCACTTAGGTGGGAAAGGTGGAGTTCAATTGCGTTAGAAAGGATAGAACAAGGAGATTTATGCTTAAAAAGTGAAGTGAATACCGCTGGTTTACATTGGTAATGCAGTAGCTGCTACTCAAATCCTTGGTACATGACGGGTCTACCCAGACCCCTGCTATGACATCAAGTAGCAAGTCCACCTAGACTTCCTCAATTACACCAAATGGCAGATCCACGCAAGCGCCTGTCTTTGTACCGATGAATTGACCCATTTCGAATGCTGCACTGATCGGTTAGCAGATTCACTTCCCAGGGCTCGGTATCACCGCGAGTGATGAAACTGCCTCTCATCCTACTTAATCGATGGATGGTTTCTGTGATGCAATATTATAGTAGGAGCCGTCATCCACGTAGTTAAAAGTGTTGCGTAACCATATTCATTTCAACAATCGCTATTCGTTCTGGGTGCTAAGTCGGATACAGATGATCATTTGGTATGCTTCGTGACCAGTCTTTGCACGCTAGACGATGGCACTTTCAGAGGGGATGGCGGCTCTTCAGAGAGTGTCGACTCATACAATTAGCGTAAATGCAGCGTCTTCATTGACCAAGTGAAATAGTCGTTAACATACATGAAGCGTTTTGATAGGCCCTGCTGTATTTCCCACATCTCCCTTACCAGTGAGGTCATTAACAAAGGCGAAAATAGTCTGTCCTGGTTGTAAAACTTCGAAGACATGGCTTTGAACTGGGGGGAGATCCACCGTGTCCTGCTATGTGGAGTCAAGGTTCCGGGCCGTCGGACTTGAGTGGTGGATCCCATCTCATGTACACCATGTAGGGGTCGACTACATCAAGTTCCACATTTTGAGGAAAGTCAAGGGCTGCATGGCTAAAAATACACAGTAACTCAATGTTACCGGTGCCTCTAATCTACCCACATGACATTCTCGCATTTAATAAATGAGGCTAGCTGGTAAGGTAGGATCACCACACTTCAGCAAGACCCCAACATCACCAGTTTGGCTTTTTATGTCCTCGATCAAATGTGTACGATAATTGCAATCAATTAAAGTCTTAAAGGGCATTTGCCTTTATGCCTGTTTTGCACATTTAAGGGTAAAATTGAATTACTTAAACAAGGGTAACATAGACTTAACCTTTTAACCTAGGAGGAGACGGAAGCACCTCTGCTCGCGGCTTGACTGGAAATTAATAACGCATAAAGGTTGACTCCACCCGCATCGTTCCAATCATGTGCGGGCTTTGATTGATTGGATCCCCCATCTCTCCTGCACCAGACGCTGCTGAATATACCAATCAAGAAAAACGAGTAAAGTGTGATTCGCACTGGTCTCTGAATGACTGACGACTCGAAACCTGGACTGATAAATAACGAAATGCATTGGAACTTTGTTGAAACCGGAAAACATTAGGCAGTTAAAGCCCTAGTACTTACAAATGCCACAAAACAAGATTTGTGTTAATTTATGGAGCGCATTAATTAGCTGCCTCAGCATAAATGCACACACTTCCATTTGTGGTTTAAACAACCGTTTTGCCAGTTCCAATCAAATAGATAAATTAGGTTTTCAATGACAAACCGCCACGTTATCGAATGGCAGCTTTAACGTGACGACCAAATGAGAAAACCATCCCTGCTCTGGCAGTGTGTAGTGGGCCAATTCTTTGCATCGACGACTAGACTCTAACACATGGTCATGACCTTAGAATGAATGGGGGACAATGCTCATGCAAACGTGACTATAACCGTCACTCTCTACCCCAAAGTCTTGCTATGTATTAGATTAGGGGACGGCGTTACTGGGACCTGCTCTACAGCTCATTGATCATTTTTGATGACATGCATGAATCAGCATCCGCCTTATTCATCATCCTCTATACCAGTCAGGTCAACCTACCCAAGTGAACCTTAGGTAGTTTAGAATCATTGCCTTCAATCGTGCTAGCACAGAACCTACCATAGTAGCTCTTAACATTCAGTCGTACATCACTTAGTTGTAATCCGACCCAACATAATGAAGCAACCCTGATGAGAGGATAAGAATTGAGCACGGAGCTATGGATCTCTACTGCTTATGCTAATCCTTAGAGAACACCGCCAATTTCGGTTCATCTGAGCAACTGCAGTGATTCTATGTCATTTTGCAGTATCGTGCATCCGGAAAGACTTGAGCAATCACCAAGCAATGGATTAACAACAACACACAATTGTTTGAATCGATGATTAACAAAAGCGTACAGCTTTATTTGCAGGAATCATCTTATCACCAGTGCAAACGCAAATGTGTGGGTTTTCAGTTATTTTCGTTGAGTAGCCTGAGGCTGGATCCGCAGTCCATCTTCGTCCAGTCGCTAAAGTATAATGGCAGATTGATGTCACCAATGACTACCATAAGACTTGAAGTAGAACTGATCGATTGTTGACATGCAGAAGAACTTGGAGGCATTCCGGTGTGCCATACTTCCGTTTAGGGGCACGATAATGAAGTGGCCAAGGTTATGGAGGACAGAAGATCATTTCATGTAACACACACAGAAGCCACTGACAGCGTGGTCCACGAGGACCGTAGTCAAAACTACGAGGAGCTACGCTTAACAGGTTCGCGTAAAGACACCTTCAGAGCCAATGTCGTACAGAAAAAACACGCCTCATGACGCAGTTCATCAAATCTGCCACCGATGCCGATGATGAGAAGGAGAAGTGTGCTTTAAACTGGCATGCAGGTCAGCAGCAGATCAGATCAGACTTGTTTGCCACATGATTGCCTCAAGTGATGCCGATGGCTTTGAAGCTTTGGCAAAATAAATGTCGATCAACAGTTTTCTTTTCCTTTGATGTTAGAAACAAACACGTCAGCTGCAAAGCTTATCACCAGAGATTTAATCTCCCATTTTAAAGCCAACATGAGCTTTCCATGGCCGTTTTGAAATGGGTAAAGCTGCTTACTGCAGCAATGCGTTTGACGGTTATCTTCTTCGCTCTGTCATTTAATCTGCTGCAGCGGGTAGAGTCAACCGATGAGGGCATTCCTTAGTGACAGGGTGGTGGTATTTAGCACAAAGCAAAATGATGATGCAGCGTATGGATCCGCTTTCGAGCGACTCAACAAACACAGATGAAATTCTGCACATTCGCACTTGCATTAGTGCAAAGACGAATTCCTCGATTGGCGCTTTAGGTGCCCTTTTCCCTCGATTGAACGTTTGCTTGTGTAAAGTAAATGTACAATAAATCTTAAATGCTTGCCGAATGCACAATTTTAACGAAGAAGCAATCGTGGGAGGGAGCAGCACTGACAGCGGTCTACTGGCTCAGCACTGCAAGGCGCAAGACCGACAACTTCCAACACTTGTCCTGCAAACTAACATAATCCCATCGCTCTCTCAATAATATGTGAAAAAGACGCTTTTCCGTTTCTAAAGCAATGATATCGTCATGAAGCCTCAGGCACTACCCCTTATTTGTGTTCGATTGGAGGGAAGGAAGAGGCTTTTCTAGATTCAGTTCTCCACTGCCTCACTCTGTTGAGCTCGAACACAACCAGATGACTCGTAGCTAGACATGAGGAAGTACCAGTGAATGTGCTGTGTGCACGTGAGTGATTGCAATGGTTCCAAGCTACTTAAGGCTCGTTTAAGTAGGGTGATTTGAATATCACTAAACCCTTCCCATGGGCGCATCGTGAGGTTATTTAACCTCCAAAGTGAAATACAACCCTGACAGGATGTGTTCCTTGCGTCATTTGTCCCACAAAACGCCGCTTAATCGTGCCATTAAAATCACTATTGCACCATCTAGCCTTCAGTGGGCTGGGTGTATTCCGCACCATACCAGTAGTACGAATTCCTTCTGTTAGCCAAACGTGAACAATCTGCCTAATCAGTATGCTTCCTTTGCAACGCTAGACGCTGTAATAACTCAAGTTTGGTTTGCTTCACAGCATGCGCTCAAATTCGCAACAGAACTTAGAACCCTAAATAGCCATTTAAGAAGGAAACGTGCGGAGGCACGCACATTGGAAAACGTGGCCAAACTATAACCAAGTTGCTTCCATTTAGCAACCACTTTTAGAAGGTAGTTTGCTAGCATTAAAAGCAAAGCCTCATTCAGCCAAACGAACTTATGTTACGAATTAAATTTACGTAGTGATCTAAATGCTTCTCAAGTTGCGATGCATTATTACCCGCAGGCAATGCCAAATCACTGTTGCCAAACATCAGTGACTAAAGCAAGCCCAGTGGACCCACTGGAGTCATTTGCGGCATTTTCTAAGGCTCTGCTGTCTTTAGATTCTGCTATACATCTGTGTAGGCTGAAGCCACCTGCGGACCTTAAAATAATTACGTCAAGCTAACTTCATTCATGGTTCAGAAGTCTGTGCAATATGCATCGCCTCCATACCATAACGGATTTGCAAATCTAGAACAGAAATGACACAACATGGAGAAGGAAGAAATGACTTCGCTTGTTTTGGTTTCATTCCAAGTATTTAATTAAGCCAGTCTGAAAATATGGCGGTTTGTGAAGCGCTGATATCAATCGAGATTCACGAGCTCGCATTTGCCACCAAGTGACGCCTTAACAGTAGTATTTCGGCATAAGGGCAAATCGACACTATGCTGCTCACACTTGGAAGACCACTCGCTTCTCCTCTACATTGAAGCTAGGATAACTTAGCTACAACTGATGCTGCGGATCACGGCATTTTGGAGGTGTTAAACATCTGGAAATGGAGTTGTGCGGGAGGCTAACTAAGTTCATGCGTGGATAAATCACTCAGAGAATTATGCAAACTATGCAGAAGGTATCGTCTTTTATCTCTACGACCTTAAGTATGGCTACCAAGTGTGAGTGCAAACACGTTTTAATGAAGACAGAAGGCTTGATTTGCTGGTGCGCGAATAAACTGAGCTGTGCGGTGCGGTACGCTGCACGTGAGGTGAGAGCTGGCTGACTAGCAGAAACGCCGTGAATACACCACCAATTCACACGCCAAATTTGGCCTTGCGTTGACCTAATGTGAACAGCCGTGTCACGGTTTAAGTACATCTAGTCGTGGTGACCACCGTTTAAAGGGGTAACAATAATAGGCGCGACATTCTATCATGTTGAAGGACTAGTCATGCCAATTAATTATTCACCAGAATGTTCCATCAATCTTCTCAGACCTAACCATTACTAGGCATTACCAAAATGTGAGCAATAACTGACGCTCTCGCATTGCTTACAACAATCCACCATTCACATTTCCCATGAGTCTACACATTCTAGTGAAAATCAAGTATCAATTGGCTTTGTGCTGTTGGGTCAAGGAGAGGAGATTTCTCCTCCTCACTTTATGAGTGCTCTTGTTAGCAGCTAAATTCGCTGCATGATGGTGGCACAAACGCAAGCGGATCATTATGCGTAGCAACAAGAAAGGCAATACCTTTTTGAGACATATACAGTGGGTTGCGCCTCGCGTCCACTAGTAGCATAAAACAATAGGATTTGATGAACTTGAGACAATTTTTCAACAGCCCACTGTTCAGAGTGGTGGGATTGCCCCATGTCATTACCTTGTCGGTAGCCTTGCACAACATCCCTTGCTCTCCCTTGGGTTACAAGCAGTAGGACCCCTTACCAATCTCACTACACGAGCGTCAATCCCTTGACAAGCTTCGCTAATCGCCTCACCTACTGTTGTTTCGCAGATGTAAGAAACGTGCCGACCCTCTCTTATCACAAAGCGATGCATTCAATGTGTATTTCAACCAAGTCACTTCGCCAACTCGCGTGTCATTTGTGACGATTCGGACAATGCTGACGTATACACAGGTGAGAATTCAGCTGTGCGCAATCGTCTCCATATTTGCAAGGAGGTAGTAATTTTGGCATTATATCAAGCGCTAAGAGTCCGTCGTGCTACTTACCTCAAATGAAAGTGACCTATTCGTTCAACTCTGCTTTCCCTTCTCCGCTTCGTCAGAAGCCCATGTATTAAATGGGCTTTTATCATTCTTCGTCACACTGAAATTTATGTGCAGACCTGAGTAACGCCTATAATCCTGATTATTTAGCTGAAAGGTAAACCCAAAGATGCATAAAATCCTACTTTACGTAGATCAGTTTACCTTCCATTGCCTAATTCTTTGAACTCGTCACTTGCATTTACTTCTCAATCTGCTATTCTGAGTGCTTTTCCTTTTACTCACTACACTATCGCTTCCACATCCCCTTAGTATCCTTCAGAAGAGTTATATTGCATGCATCAAGAACGAAATTCGGTGACTGCGTCATTGCGCAGCGATCATTTACTTAGCATTTCCTGCCTCATGGAGGCGTGTGTGTAACAACACCAGCAGTTTGCATCTGGGAGCTAAGGAGCATGCCATCAAGGTCGTGTCCCTCACTAATAACATCCCCATTGCAATCCCGACAATCCTGTAGCAGAATACGAAAACGCTGCCACAGCTAGGTAGGCTAAGGGCGCTCGTCCCATTTCAAAGCTTCTTCTTGAGTTTCGACCTTCTGTTCAAGCTTCTGATCGCAAACATCTTCCGCTGCCACGCATCACGCGCCTTGTGGCACACACTGACTAGTGATATATGAACTGGTCTGGTTGGAACAGTAATGCGAGCTAAGAATGACAGCATCTTCTGGTTTCGAGTGGGGTCTTGTCCATAAAGACGCAATTTAGCACCTGCAGGAAAAGCAGTATGAAACTGTGATTTTAATCGTAGGCTAATTCGCATGTGGCCTTCAGAAGAAGGGTGGAAATTCGCCCTGGTATAGCGGTTGCACAGATGTGAATGTACATGTGGATGGTAGGTAAGTGAATACATCGATTTACCAGCATAGGTGAGTAAGAACTGAAGCGCACGATTAAAAACGCGCACGCGTTCATAAACACACTTAACGGCGACTGTTCTCGGACTGGTTGCAGTCATCCTTTTGATTGGCTGCATCACCGATTCCTCAAGTCGATGTGGTTATAGGTGGTGGACGCTCGTGATTTCTCTCAAGAGTGTGAAGCTTTCCTGCCGTAAATGCTTCGATCTCATACTTTCCTGCTCCTATCATAATAAATTTGTCCCGTAACACCCAGCCTTCCAGTAGCAGGGGTGGAAGAGGTGATGGGGAGGAAAGGGAAGGATCCGTAAATCGTTCAGAACTGATCGTATTTACTGGTTTTATAATTGTTATTTGCCTAGAGTCTAGAGTGCTCACATCCGATGCCTTGGAAAGACAGAGAATTTTTGTTTTGGGATAATTAAAATAATCACCAATACCACCGGGCGGCGGTAAAAGCCTAGAAGATCCAGATATATTCCACATTTCCAAGACCACTGTAGATGTCAGGCCTAAATTCACAACTGCCTTTATTTAGTAGGCGTCACGTTCCTATTCAATGTAACACCATCTTCCGCGCTAGCAATCCTAACTGGCACTGACACTGATTTTGCCCAATTTAAGGGTTGTCCAGAAGACAAGTCAAGTAACCCACGTTGCAACCACAAGTTCAGAGCTTCGGAATCGACAAACGTGCGAGTGAATATCTTGGTGGCAGACCTCGCTGCAGTTGAGCATAACTTTGTGTCAAGATCTGATGTCCATACCTGTAATAATTTCATGCGGATGTTCATTTTAAGTGAGAGTAAAGAACGCGAGTACATTTCTTTTCACGTACAAGCTTTTTGATGGGATGAGTCGTATAATGGGTATGAAGGTCTTCTGTACACGAAATGCCTAGTGATGGAAGAAGGGAGAAGAGGGAAAGGAGGGGAGACGACACAGCTCAAATCCACCATCGTTCGTATCAACTTGGGTCACACAAGATTGTATAGGTTATTCTGTTCGTTTGTTCAACTCGCCTGATGTGTCATACTAGGTCAACTGTAAATATCGCGAAACAGGGGTCCAGGCCTGATATACGTCAACGATGAAGAGGCAGTCGTAAGTCATTCGCCACCACTCGAATGTATGACAAGTGAAAGGCCACATGTAAGGGCTATGTGAGTTGCACAGCGCGTTGAACTGCAATCCTACGCAACGACTACAGTTGCCATGTTATCGTGGCTGCGTGGTAAGAAGCAACTACTTAGGAGGAGGCAGTAGCACCTCCCCTGCCATAGTAACAGAAAGTTCTGCTTGAGTGTGCGATGTCCGGAGCGATACCTGGATTGCAATAATTAATCTTTACCTCAATCTACCCCTGTAATGTCACTATCTACTCACTCACTCAACCACTCACTCACCCGTTTTTGCATTTATTCGCTTCCTCCTCCTCCACAAGCTATCACTTCGCTAATGATGCCGCATAATGGACTCGAATTGAAGGAATTGGACATTGTAAAATGCAGTAGTGCGTCCCTACATGTTGGACGCAATTGCATCCACATTAAAGCGCTCTTTCGCACAATGCACCATCTTTGTTGCAAAAGAAAATTTCCTTAGCTATAACAAATGTGTTAAAAATCCCTTTTTGTTTCTGGTAGACAGAGCATTAGGAAGGCAATCTTGCTTCTTCTAATCAGAGGAAGAAACACACTCGTCTTCTCAATCGCTAGTGGATTAAAGTCTCCCCGCAATTCCGCCATGATTCAGCGGGATACATAAAATGTTTTCCGGCAGTAGCAGAATGAAGCTACCATCGGCACGTTCCAAAAAAGCAAACATTTAAAGCAATTGGACTGAGTTCAGCCTCAAAACTCTTAATTGTGTGCGCTTCTGACAAATAGCTTTATCAAAAACGAATTTCAGCGTTGTAAAGGTCCCTATGGAAGCGCTTTTCAGGCGGTCAAGCATGGTCAAAAACACAAACTTAGCAAGTTGCGAACACAAAGGGTATGAAGAACATGCAAACATCTAGGTGTTAGCGAGGGCACAAATGATGGCCTTCAATGCAGTGGCGGTGTTCTCCATCAATTCTTGCGGTCTCTTATCGTCTTTGCTTACCCTTTTGTGAAGTTAAATACTGATTTAGCTTTCGGCTTTACCCTAACCGACCAATGTGAGGCACACTGCTAAGCCCTCATTTCGAAGACTCGAGTGTGCTCCATTCTGTGACGGTCATCAGCTTAGTGATCAGAAAGGCTAACTCCGAATCTTTTATGAGATGGAGAGTATAGAGTGGTGCGCTAAGCCCTCGGTGGTGTCGCAATAAGCTTAACTAATATGGAAGAACACACTGCCTACGATTGCGTAGAAGGTAGGGAGACCTTTAGCATGGGCCGATGGTCATGCTACGACTTGAAAGCATAGCCTCACAAACCGACTTGGTCATGCAGTTAAGCTCACAATAAATAAAAGTGATGGGTTGCAACACAGGAACTTTATTCCATCAAATTGTAGCCATTTTCGAAGTGAATCCCAGAGAAGGTGGTCTATGCAAAAATTACGTCGGTCTAGAGGCATGCAATAGGAAATGCAATTATTGCCTCCCTCAAGGCTAAGCTAAATCTATTTACGTTAGATTTGGAATTGGCATATCTTCTCTAATGCTGCAACCCAAAAATTGTTTTATACCTTGCATACGTTTGATTTATTTATTTATTTGCCTATCATTTTCGAGTAATTTGTCAAGTTTTGATGCAGCTGTTGCGGTTTGTTGTGTGCTTCAACCATTGGCACTGTTTCGACTTGACCGGTATGAAAAGTCGCAAAGGATTTCCTCGACCCGTGGTAAAGATGAAGAGGCCAGAGGAATGCTGCTTTTGCTGTCCAAAGACGATTGTGTAAAAACACTCCATAACCTGCTCGTAAATAATCATGTTCCATGTATTGTGACTCAACACAGATTCAGGCATCCACACCAGCTGCAGCTTTACCTTAAGTGAGACAGTGGTCACATGTCGAAAAAGCGAACAATCAATCTATGAGGATGCGTTCCTTAGAATTTACACTTATCTTGAAGGCTGGTTTTCTATTTACGCAGCAGCATTCTTGAGCTACCTAATGGAGGTCGAGTTTTACACCATCAGCCTCCTTCGGACAGTTAGCTTGGCAGCACTATTTGCGTTCAGTTAAAGATTGTGTTGGCGACCGCAAAGATTGCAGTAACGTTGCAGCAGACTGATCAAAGCGCAAGTTAACTTTTGAAGAGTAGTTAAATGATCATGGTCGGTAAGCCCTTACTGGTGCTTTTGAAGA
This sequence comes from Taenia multiceps, assembly GCA_001923025.3. Classification (NCBI taxonomy): domain Eukaryota; kingdom Metazoa; phylum Platyhelminthes; class Cestoda; order Cyclophyllidea; family Taeniidae; genus Taenia; species Taenia multiceps. The sequence goes on from CM010314.1 coordinate 13,758,523, forward strand.
GGCGCACCATTGTGCGAACTTAACACGGCACCAAACACTTCACTCCACCAACAATACGACTTGCACTCAGGCTGTCTGCGATGGCAGTAAAGGTCGAGAAGAAATCGTAGTCTGATGCATCATTCCAAGAGACGTCGATTAGATACCGGTAAAAAAATGGATTTTGCGCCTCTACATTTGCCTGCCATTAGGCCTACTGAGTATTTTGCTGCCAGTGAAAAAAATTATGCTGCTGCATTTCGGTGTAGCACTTGGCAAATATTCGTGGATGCATGCTTTACACTGCGATTTCTTCGCGGATGAGATCCGAAAAGGAATATTCCTAATGATGCACATGGAAAAGGAGTTGACATGGGTGCTTGAAGTGGTGGTCAAGCATTTATGCATCCTTGCTTTATCTTTCGATGTGATAATTGGACTTTTATGTGCTCTTGGGAACTTAAGTGGATATCAAAATGAAAAGGAACGGTGTAAGCAAATTTAATGTCCGTGCCTGCTCAAGAAATTGCAAAAGTTAGGTCTTATCTCAAGATGACAGAGAAGAACTGATTTTCTGAAACAGAAGGATTTTTATATCCTTCAAGACTGGTCACATTCACGGAATTCGATTGACCATTTACTTCTAGTCCAAAGGGTCCACATCCGATACATCGGAATATATTATCTTTATAACCTCTCCATTCTAAGCACTCGAGAAATTAAGTTCGTTGTGCCAGTGCTTGATAGATATCGTTAACTTAATTAGCAATACGCTTTGCTTAATCTTTTGATGGTTCAGCAGACGAGCCGTCAATGCAATGCCAACAAGACTGGTCCATGATGTGTCAAGCGTATGTCACCGCAATAATATTAACCAATCAGGCGGCAATTAATTCAATGACTATCGTTACTGCTGATTGGTCCAATTTAATGCCACTGAGGTTCGGTTAATGTGACAGACTTATAAAAGCTTTATTTTGGGATAGTTGAACTAATCACCAATACCACCTGACGGACATTAAAGCCTCGACGAACTAGATATATTTCTCTTTTCCAGGACCACTGCAGATGCCATGCCGAAATCCACAACTCCTAATCATTTAGTAGGCATCGTGTTCCTACCCAATAGAACACCGTCTTCCATGCTAGCAGACCTACCTGGCAATGACATTGATGTTGCTTAATTTTAGGGCTGTCCAGAAGACAGATAACTGTCATGTGTGTTGACAAGCATCACCTTCTAGCATCTGCTATTTCGATTCAACAAAAGGGCTCACACGCACTCACCAGTGGTCATTAGACAAAAGCTACAGCAAACCATTACATGCAACGTCGAAAATGGAATGGAGGTCATGCTGGAGCAAAACAAGTCAAGTAAACCATGTTGCAACCACAAATTCAGGGCTTCGAAATTAACAAACGTGCGAGTGCATGTATTGGTGGCTGACCTCGCTGCAGTTCAAAATAACTTTGTGTCAAGATCTGCAAATGGTTCTTACAAAAATCGCTCGAAGGTGGTATTGTTGTGGATGATGCTCTTGCCCCTAATAACCACATACGGGTGTTCAATTTGACTGAGAGGGTTCATGCACAAGTTTTTGACGGGATGAGTCGTATAACGGGTCTAAAGATCTTCTGCGTACGAATGGCCTGGTGATGGAAAAAGGGAGAAGAGGAAAAGGTGGGAAGACGACACAGCTCGACTCCACCATCGCCCGTATCAACTTGGGTCACGCAAGATGGTGCAAGTAATTTTGCGCATTCGTTCAACTCGCCTGGTGTGTCATCCTTGGGCCAACAGTAAATGTTGCGAAACATGGGTTCAGGCCTGAGATACGTCAACAACGGAGAGACTGTTGTAAAGCATTCGCCGCCACTCAAATGGAAGACATGCGTTAAAATGCAAACCTATACAACGACCACATTTGCCAAGCCATCTTGGCTACTTAGGAGGAGGCAGTAGCACCTCCTCTGCCACAGTAACAGAGAGTTCTACTGGAGTGTGCGATGTTCGGAGCGATTCGTAGATCGCAAATATTAACCTTTACTTCAATCTACCCCTGTGATGTCACCATTCACTCACTCACTCACCCAATCACTCAATCATCCGCTTTTGCATTTGTTTGCTTTCTCCTCCTCCACAAGACATTACTTCGATAATGATGCTGCCTACACACTAAATTGTTGTGAGTCGCACTGCAATGAGGCATAATGGACTCGAATGGAAGGAATTGGATATTATAGGATGCAGTGGTGTGTCCCTACCTGCAAAGGTAGAATGCTCCATACGACAAAGTGTTTCACATTATGGACTCTGCCGCAGGTATTGATAACATCATGAAGACACCTACAAAGTTTGGCTTTTGCGAGTGCTGAGAACCTCTTCCTGATGAGCATAACAATTGTATTTATTGGGCCTGATTCTGAAGCATCGGTGCGCTCGTTTTTGGCAACTTTTAGGCGAGTGCCTTAAGGGGACGGTCACATATTTCGAGCCAACGCTTGGTGTGACTCTCTTACTGTCTGCAATGTCTTCCTTGTCTAGTCATGCCAAATGTTTTGAGCATTGCATCAGCGGCCACACTACTCAAGACTGCAGCGTTCACCACTAATAAAAACATCGAGTAATAAATGGACATCTTTTTGAAAGGCAATCTAGTAGAAGGCACACTTTAAAACCTAAAACACGCGCAAGCTTTTGTGTCAAATTGCAATGCGCGTTACAAACTTTATGCTGGGGATAGACAATTGCGAGATCTTCAGTCGTATCATTTTGCAACTAAAGACCAACGCAGACCGAACTGCGAAAATGTGATTACGCAGAAACTGTTTGATAGTAGAGTTCCATTCGCTTGGCAAAATAGCTTCTTTTGTTGTATGTGGTTTACTTCGTTGTCAAGCTCATTTTCCATAGATGCACCTGCTTCGTTAACTGCTACATGCAATGGCATTCGCAGTGTGCACGGGCTATCTGCATGCTGCAAATGTGCTCTCCGATATTTTGCGGCGGCAGTCTTCAGTCATGTCATATTATCGTTTCGCACAAACGTTTCCACAAATAGTAAAAACGGTCTAAGCATCGGCAACCCTTTCTCCTGTTATTACAGTTGCTTTGCTTACCACATTGCGCCTGACGAAATGCAGGAAGTAATTTGAACTTCTAAAGGCTCGAGTATAGGCGTTTTGCTGCAGACTCCGCACTCTTAGTTCAATTCTACTCATGCCGTTCATTATACAACGCTAGCATGTGATGCAAAATAGTGCAGAGTGATGTCTCGGGTGGTCTGGCAGGAAACATGTGCCTTCACTTTATCCCTTGCCTACTTTTACATTTGACTTATAGAACAGTGTGCAGTGGACCAGCACTTCTCTAACGGCCAGGAGATAAATTGGTGGCACTTGCGACGACTCGCACGAGGGGTCAGCCGAGTGTTTATGCATAAATATTCGTTAAGCAAAGGAGCATGTGCATGTGCTCTAACAGGTTCCTAATTGTACTATTCATGTAAAAACAAGTTCCTCTGTTCTAATTCGTGGTGCTCTTCATTAACTCCACATCACCACAAAGTGATTGAACCTGCTAAACCCTTGCAACTTGCATTAAATCCTCTAGATACTCTGATCATCTGCGTCGTTTCCCTAATAACGACGCATTTGCCATTGCCTTCTCCTCGAAAGTGAATATGCGTAACTGCCAACATGTCGCATCTAGGGGCTAAGGGGAACACTTCTAAAGATGCATTCGAGTGCAACAGCATTTCTCACTGCAGTTCGGGCTATCCTGTGACAGCCATGAACGTAACCGCTGCTAGGGAGGCTGAGGACACTCGTTCGGTTTCAGGCCTCAAACTCAAGCATTGATTCTCCTTCAACAACTGTCTTTTGTTATCACAGCTCACTCCGCGTGATAGACATTGACAAACAGCATTTAATACGTCGATTCGCATTAAGTTGTATTTTGCAGCTAGAAAGGTAAAGCTGACAAAATATGAGGCGGCCATTGGAGTTGAAATAGGGTTTCAACAAATTTGATGCTATTTAGCAACTTGTAAAGAGCACTGTACTGCGGTTCAATCTATAAGCAAGATCTAAATGTATATCTTGAGTCCATCTATTTGTAGCTATGTTAAGATTGGTTGAAATCTTCCCTAGAGCAATGGCTGCACAAACGTGGGTGGAATTAGGCTTGATGAGCGAGTGAGTGAGTCCATCGGTCGACCAACCAGACGAGTCAGAAGCGATGTGCACAATGAAGAAGGCACATACATTAATAAACTTACTCTGCGGCGGCTTAGTTTGGGCTGTTGGCAGCCATTTCTTGGATTGTCTGTGTGATAGGAGCCTCAGAACTTAGTATTGGTATTTAATGGAGGTGCAGGCGACATGTTTCTTGCTGGAAATATAACTCCTCTATTTTGCTCAGCACAGGTGAATAAGAACCATGCATGCATAGTAAACAGACTCTTCAAATTTCCTTACGCATTGTGGACTGTGAATTTACGCTTTAGTCTTTAAAAGCAATCTCATTGGTGCTGTTGGTGCTAGTTTGCTCATTAGAGCTTAACAGAATATGCGAAATAATGCAGTATATATCTAGCTTACGAACTCCATCAACAGGAAATCGGTACAAGTAGGTTATTGACCTTAACACGTGGTCTTGCAAGGCCGTCATTTCTGAGATGATTAGCCTCTATCGTGGTAGGGGTAAAGATACCTTTCCTGTCCTAATTTAGGATGCTTCTCCTGACTATAAATCCTTGTGCATTGAAACCACAGAATATTTTGAGATGCAAGGAAATGGAACGGATTTAGCTCCATGAGTGAGACTGGCTCACAAGATCACCTCTTAGGAGGTTGTGATGATGTTTGTTCACTAAAAATCAAAGGAAATGAGGAAGGAGTGTAAGGCATCAGACAATATAGCTATGCCAAACAAAGATGCTTCAAGGCTGAGCATAATATTCTTCTGTAATTTTGAAGGCTCAGGGGAAGAATCGGAACATCAAACAGCAACCGTAGATGCCCCAATTGAAAGTTCTAGCAAGGAAATGGAAGACAGAGCAGTGCTGCTCGAAGCACTTATTATCTACCCAGATGACGAGATGAGGTTCGCTGCAAGGATGGAGGTAACCGCAGAATTTGTCATTCATTGCATACCTCTGAACAAATAGCTCATTTGTTTTTCTCATGTTTTACGTGTTTACACTAGAAGATGCTCAAGAATAATGGTTTTCGGCTAAATTACGTACTTTATGGAGATGCCATCGAGAATCCCTATGTGGCTGATCAAGAGGCACAGCTGAGATATCTCATGGCTCTGTTCTGTACGCATCTGTGGCATAAAGCCATGCGATCTTAATGTTTGCTAAGCCCATCTCATATCTAGAGAATAGTGCATTGAACACTTACTGCTCCCTTATTATCCTTAAAGAAAAATTTATTATTATTGTTGTACAATTCGTTTAATCCCTCATATTGCTCTTCTGCGGAAGGTGAAAAGGCTGGCAGTAAACATAAATGTACCGCTTGTAGCAAAGAGCACAGCCACTTGAAGCGGATGCATCGACACCTCCTGCGACACAGTAGTTGCAAGTTCTACTACTGTGTGCTTTGCCTCGAGGGTTTCAGCACACTTGCGGAAACAGCATGTCACACAATGGCACACCTAGGTAAGGTTTGACTGCAGCCAGTGCTCTTTGCCCTTTCGGAAAGCAAAAGAAACACACTTTATATGTCCTTTTACACTAAAGATGAAGTTGAACTGCCAGCACCAAGTCAGCAAGTACTGGAAAAGTCCGAAAGTCCTGAGAGCCTAGACCCTTCTCAATCCTATGTGCATGAAGAGCCACAGAAGTGATCTACTGAAGAACAGCATGACAAGGATTACCGATGCATTATCTGTGGATTTACTTTTGACCGCTTGGATGTGGTGTTATTCCACACAGAACAGGAGCGCCCCACAGAACGAGACGTCATCAGCCACCTGCGCCTCCATCTTCTGCGTGCTGCATTCGATCCCAAAGGCTGTCGCCGTAGTAATGCAGATAAGTAGGATAGTGCCTCATCTTCCGTTTCGGGTTGATACGAATTCTACCAGCAAATTTCAAATGGATGAATTTATCTTAATGCTGCCATTTTCGGCCGGCATTGTGAGCCTATTTAGCTGCAACAAAAAGAGAACAACCTTGCCATTTAATGAGCTGCTTCTTAACATCCCAAAGTTCTCCTTCCAAAACCTGGTAAAATAAGCAATTTTCTTTGCAGATGTTGTGCTGCTGCATCGTGGTTGATAGATATCAGACATCGATTCCACTGCGGCAATGTTTTACAGCCTAGAAGTTTCACTGGACTTCTTAAATCTATTCACTCACTACAATTGAAAATCATATCCACGTTACATATTTCTGCTTGTGTGGTTACTCATCTAATTTGTGGCAGGATCCAAAACAACGCACTGTGCTGTTTTCCTCTCATAATCTCAACGCCATGTCTCAGTTGCGATTGAAGCTGCATAGCAAGGCGTGATTTAGTTGTTTCCTTAGGTGAGCGAATCTTTTGGTTCCAATACTCTGTGCTGTGCATTGCTGGTGTGGGTCTGGAATCTTACTACCCTCATCAGAAATGACAGAGCTGATGTTAAAATGGACTTGAATTCCAGCATCGGTGACTAAATCAAGTCATTTCTTTATCTCAGGTTATGCCTACGGCTCTCTCATACCTGTTGCCTAACTTGGCTGCATGCATGCATGCATCAAATTGAACCGGAAGTTCATGCCCACACCCACCACGTACTCAAAAACCGTTTTCATTCAGGCAATCTAAACTAAATTAAAGCTAATTTAAATTTAAACTACGGAAAGAGATCACTGGTGCTAGCCATAATTTGAATCAGACGAAAATGGAAATCAGTTTTACATTCGCAATTCGGACATTTCTACCCGTTTTCACACTAAGCAAGCAAAATGGGGCAAGTCAGCCCTACAAAAGCACCTCAGATGCAACCGGTGAAGTTCTTGTTTTCGCTTGCATACATGTGTAAAATAAAACGGTCAAGTAAGTGTGCCTCTGGATTGAGATTGGGCTGCCAAAAATCTTCGAATAGAAGTTCAATTATTCATGCTGACAATGGGATGATGGAACCAATCCTTGAGGCTGGAATAGTTTTAAAACAGTCTTAGATGTTTACAGTCAGTAGTTTACAAAGACTAAGTGAGACGGACTCCTATATTCGTGACCCACGCATAGTGGGCCCACATTAGCATGTTCTGTACACTTGGCATCCATGTCGCACCTATGTTACCAACCTCGCCTCTCACACCTCTCCGCTCATCTTTCTTAGCAAACCGGTCAGACACTTCCTACAAGCCCATTCTATTCAGCTCAGGGCTATTTTTCTCCCATTTTACCCCACACATTTCACGTTGCTGCATTTCACTTGATATGAACACACAGCACAATCTTGGTAACTGGTGTTGGCTAACAGCTTATGAAAAGACGGTTTGCACTAAATTGTATTTTGCATTTGGAGGACAAAGCTGATACAATGAATGCATCCTTGAGGTTCGACTAGAGCTTCATCCAATTTGATGCTGTTTAGCATTTCGCAAAAAGAGAATTGTGCTAAGATCCAAGCTATAGGCACAATCATAACGTCGAACTTGAGCCATTTCATGCGCGACCTTGGTAAGAAGGGCTAATGTCTTACCTATTGCAACGGTTGGGCAAACTAGGGGGAAGTGGTAGGTAAAAGACTCCATTGGTCGACCAGCCGAGAGGAGCCAGATCCGGGGTGCACGATGAAGAGAGCTCATGCATTACCACTCCTACATTGTGGCGATTCATTTAGGGCTGTTTCCGAACGTCTCTTCAATATACTGCGTGATTGGACTTTTAAAAATTAGCAGCCGTATATAGTGGAGGCACAGAGGGCATGTTGATTTCATTCCACTCGCTCAACACTGAGAAATAGAAATAATGCATGCGTGGTGGCATTGATGCTTCCATTTGTCGTAAGCATTGTCACCTGCAATTCTTCGCTTTAGGCTTTGGAAGCAGTCTCATTGGTGGCGTCGGTGCATATTTACACATGAAAAGGAGGGACAATGCGCTAAACGGATCAGCGTATAACGGTTTCTCCAACTCTGCTCATAGTAAATCTGTGAATGAGGGGTTCCGATACTGAGAAGTAGTCGTGGCAATCTGTCATTTCTGAGCTAATTAACTTCTACCATAGCAAGTTTGAGTGCACACAACACAGCTTAATTTTGCATGCTGGTCCTCACCTTTGCAATTTTATTCATTACACTCACAAGATACCTCAACATGCAAGCAACTTCCATGGCACTTTAAGTAGAACGAATTTGTGCTCCACGAGTGAGATCGGTTCACGGGATCAGCTATCGAATGTTGGAATGACATTTGTTCACTTGGATCCAGAGAAAATGAGCCAAGGTCGAGGTGCGAAGAAAGAGGGGGAGGAGGAGGAGGGTAAGGCAGTAGATAGCATAATTGTGCCTAATAGGAGATGCTTCATGGCTAAGCGTAGGATCTTCCCTCGATTTTGAAGATTTGAGGGAAGTAACGAGTGACCAACTCGCGGCCCTAGATGTTCCAATTGTAAGTTGCAACGAGGAATCGGAAGACGAAAGAAGGCTACTCGATGCAATTATTATGGACCCAAACGACGAGATCAAGCTTCTTGCAGAGATAGAGGTAAGTGTGTCACTTGCCATTAACTGCGCGCCCATAAGTATATCGCGATTTTCTACCAGCACTCTCATAAATTTGCTATAGGAGATGATCGTGAACAATGATTTTCGACTGAAGTACGTCCTCGATGGGCAGGCCATTGAGAATCCCTTTGCTGTCGATCGAGAGGAGCATCTGAGATGTCTCACGGATCTGTTCTGTAAGCACCAGTGGTATCTAGTCATGTAACCTCAGTGCCTATCAAGTCCATCTCATGTGGGGTAATAGTGCTCCGTGGAACTATGCCACCTGGTGCTTTAGCATCCACCTCAAAAATACTCACCACTTTATATGATTCGTCTGATTCTTCATTTTGTTGTGCTGTGGAAGGTGAAGAGAAGACTGACGGTGGATACAAATGCACTGCGTGCGATGAAGAGCATAGCGACTTGGATGAGATGCTTCAACACCTCCTGCAGCACAGCAACTTCAAGTTCTACTTCTGTGTGCATTGTCTCGAGGGTTGCAGCACGCTTTCGGAAATGGCGTGCCACACAATGGCACACATAGGTAAGGTTCGCCCTTCCCATATAGTTAACGAAACACATCTCATACGTTCTGTCTCCATTAAAGATGAGGTTGTACTGCCGGCATCAAATCCGGAGTTATTGGAAAAACCCAGAAGTCCTGAAAACCTAGAGCCTCCTCATTCCTATGTGCCCCAGGAGCCGCAAGACTGTCCTGCCAAAGAAGAGAGCAGTGAAGAATACCGCTGCATTATCTGTGGATTTACATTTGACCGCTTGGATGTGGTGTTATTCCACACGGAACAGGAGCATCCCACCGAACGAGATGTCATCAACCGATTGCGCCTTCGTCTTCTGCGTGCTGCATTCGATCCCAATGGCTACCGCCTCAAAATTGCAGATGAAAGGGAGGGTGCATCACTAGGTTTTTGTTGCTAAACTTGTTGTAATGTTTTTGGATGTGAAATAAAATGCCAACCTTGATATTTAATGAGCAGCTTTTCACTTTCATCAGAGTCTTTATACTGGACTATTTTATATTTGTTCTATTATTGAGGGATATCATGGTTTCGAATCTAGGTGACGTCTGGTGTGTAGAACAGGTGAATTTAACACATATCCACCAATGCAAATCGAGTGCTGTTGATGTGTGTTTGAACTGATGTGAGAGAAATAAGTGATGGGTGATTCGAGAAATGCAGTCTTGCAGAGAGGCTGACAAGTAGTTATTCCTTTGCGATGCAGATGCGGATGCTCTCTGACTCGATTAGCAGATTGTAGCGAGCCGTTTCTGATCTCTCCGTATAGAGCTCACATAGCACTGCGACGAGCTACTGAATCAACGAAACGTTTAAATGCCCCTTGAAATGCTTTTTCTTGAATTACTAAATAATTTGAGCAATAGTAAAACATTGAGGGGCATGCATATGAATGTGAACAGGAAAGTGATAAAGGAATCAGACATCCTTGTACCATTGAAGCAGATTCCGCTTTTGACGCTTTTTCTGGATTTAGCATGTGAGTTCTGTTCTTTGCAGTTTTCGTTACCCTTGTTATATTTTTACGATAACTGACCACTAGGTGATGCGAATTAAAATGAAAACTAGATCAACATGAAGCTAGCCGATGTGAGGTCTGCATAACTCATCAAGCCGATGCGAAGTTTCATTGGGTCCATGTTGCCTACGGTGCAACAAAGGACGACTTAATATAATTTACCAATGGAGTCTGGGCTAAGACATCAGGCCAAGAGGAAGAATGAAGTTTGCTAGGCTAAGGTTGGAAGATTGATGCTTCGCCACACTGTCCAGTGTCACTGCCCTCTCAATTGCATTAGTCGTGACTACGTAAAAGTGATTGCCAGTGGCCAGTGCAGATAAGGCTGTGAGTATGAAGTGAGCGACATGGCACAAGACAAATGCATGTGCTGCCCTAGCAACAGGTATTTTTGTTGCGGTGGCAAAACTGAAGAAAATTAACGGTAACGATTATGATCCATCTGATTTTCTGCTGTCAGGAGTTTAATCTATGCATTGGAAAGGATGAACCAGCCATCGATTTAAGCTCGTCTGCATTTACTTTGATCCACAGCTACATCCACAAGCTGATTCTGTGCAGACTGCCTGCAATTATGTCATTAAAGCTTGAATGTTTTCTCCAAAGATTTATCTTACTATGAACCACCAGTTCTTAAGAGCGTTTACAACATCGGGAGTTGGAAAGAATGCACATTAATTGATAGAAGGATAGGTGGAAGTTAAACACTCCGTAGATTTACATCCATAAGACTTCGTTCGAGCAGTGAAGCAATAGAAACAGGCTTGCATGATTAATAAAGAAGTTGAAATACCTCAGTGCTCTGATACACCTTCTAACGGCTTCAAAAATCAAGGAGAAAAAGCGGTCAAATCATTTATCGTTTACAGCTCCTGCACAATTGTCCCACCACCTCAAATATCAAACGGCTTATGCAGACCACCATAGAGGCTCCGCATCATCAGTATCCCTACCTAATTAATGAAGATTAAGTGGACTATCGTTAAAAGTGTTTTGACTTATCGGATGTGGCTATGGAGCACCCTAGTTCACAGCGTGATTATGGCAAGAGAAGGGCAGCGTCATCAGAAATCGACAAGGTGTGGCTTGCTAGGCCCCAGAATTGTATTAGTGATGGTCAATTCGAAAAGATGCTGACCTGCTTGAGGAAGTATGATGTGCAGGATGGAGAAAGGGAAAAGTCCGCAAACGTGTGGGTGAAAGGATAGGACAACGGGGAAACTAAAAATAACATGGATTGTTAGGTAGTATAAATCAGGAAATAATTGTGACAATGAGGGTTTGGATGCAGAGGTGGATGCAACATAAGCACAATTATAGAAGTCCTCGACTCTCAGTCATTTGCATAGACGCTTGTGCAAATGCTTCTTGCCTTCGCATTCACTTTCCTTGTTTCTTCTTGTCGCCTCGTATGCTCAGTAGCATACTCCTACCTATGCTCATACTGTGGAAACCATGCATGAATGCAATGCCATCATCAATCCCTGCCAAATCATACCGTTGCAGCATGAGAGGGTACTTCCTTGAATTTGAGTATCGAAATCGTTACGTGTACGTTGTCCAAATGAGTAGTAGACAGCTTAATCCTTAGTCACAATACGCATCGCATAATTTATTGGTAGATCGGCAAGCTAAAAGGCAGTGCAATGCAAGCAAGGCTGGTCCAAGGCGTGCCAAATTCACGCCGCCACAATTATATTAACCGACCAGGTGGTATTTCAGCTGGTGATTGTTCTTGCTGTAGATTGGTCCAAATTAATGTGATTGAAGTTAAGTTAGCATGACAGTGTTAGATGCTTTGTGGTAGGATAATTAAAATAATTGCTAAATATGCCAGACGGAGATTAAAGCCTTGAAGAAATAGATATACTCCTCATTTCCAAGACCACTGTAGATGTCCCGCCCGAGTCCACAACTGTCAGTTATTGCAAAAGTGTCATGGTCCTGCTCAAAGGAACACCGTTTTCCATGCAAGCACTCTTAGCTGGCACTGACATTGATGTTGCCCTGCCTAGAAGACAGATAACTGCCGCGTGTGGTGACAGACATCACCGCCTAGCATCTGGTAGTCAACAGTCAAAAGCTAAAGCAAATCTTCTCATCCCAAGTCGAAAAGGATAGAGAGGCCACGTAAACCATGTTGCAACCACGAATTCGTAGCTTCGAAATTAACAAATATTTGAATAAATGTCTTGCTAGCGGATCCCACTGCAGTTCAAAATGAATTTGTTAAAAGTTCTGTGGTTGGTTTTTCCAGTAAATGGTCGAATGTGCTATGAATGTGAATGATGTTCTCACCCGTAATAATCCCGCAGGAATATTTAATTTCTCGCTGCGTGAAGAACACTGGAGTGTTTTTACACATGCACATGTCATTGGAGACGGTGGGTCATCCAGTATGTCTAAGGAACTTCCATTTACAATCTGCTCGATGATGGGGAGAAAGCAAGAGTACAAGAAGGAGGAGCAACTTGGTCTGTACGCACTATCGTTCGAATCAACTTGGGTCTTCAAAGACGGTCTGAATGCTGACCTATCCAACTATTTCAGTTGCCATGCCATCATGGCGACATAGGAACTAATAAATTTGCACTGCCTAAGAGGGTCAGTAATGTGGATTATGCTGTTGTTAGTAACAGCTGCTTTGGATTAGGCAGTAGCACCTACTGTGCAACACTAACAGCAAGTTCTACCAGAACGTGCGGCGTTCAGAAAGACCAAATGATTAATTAATCTCACTTTTACCTCCAGTTGCTTCTGAAATGCCTCTACCCATGTCTCCGCTCACTCAATCATCAGGCAATTCATTTGCGCATTGCCTTGCTTTCTCTTCCTCCACAAGCTGCTACTTTCTGATGATGCTGTTGACCCATCAAATTGTTGCGGGTCGCACCGCACTAAGGCATAATGGACTCGAATAGAAGTGGTGCATCCCTAAAGTGGGCTTCAATTACACCCACATCAAAGTGCTCTCCCGTAAACGCATGCCATCTTTGTAGGGCTATCGTAATCATTCCTGCAATTTCCATCAAATGTTAATTAAACATTTTGCAGACACAGCTTACCGCTTTAAAGAATAAAAGAGAATAGTCATTAATTGGCAAGGTAATATTAAAAGCCCAAAATGGAACTTTCGTGGAATTAAAGATGAGCACACACATGTACGGTTTACACAACCCCGTCTGCACGCCAATGAGCTGAGCGGCTGTCGTGGAACTGCTAAACATGTGAAGTGCTACCACTTCTAGTGTTGGTAGTGATGAGTAACAACAAGAGCCATCAAAGCGCCTCATGCAAGTTGGCGAACATACCACCCCGTCGCTGAAGACGCTGCACTGTACACAAATTTTATGAGTCAACACTCTCTAACCTCACTTAACTGGCCAGCCTTTACCGTTGCAATTTTCATCCATGAGCAAGTTTAACCAGTTGCCCTACGATATTCAACTTCTTTAATAGTCTTGGTTTAATCGGCTGCGGCTATATTATAGGAAAAGGGGCAATTCGCTGTAAATGAGTCTATTGGTAAAAAAACCTTTGAAGAAGGGGAGCAATCTCCCAATTCTACTTCTATGCACCATATGGTGAGGTCAGCGTGGTCACTATGACACATACCGGTGGCATTATTGTCAGTCGTCCAGCATACGTCTATTGATTCTATTCTCTCCAACGTAATTAACCCCTTCCTTTCGAACGCAAGTGGCATCAACCCTTATATCCATCACAAAGAGCACTGTCCTAGACGCCCAAAGCCTGGAGTCCTATCACCATCGGTGTAAATTTGGCAGATGAGTAAATGCAATGCTTTGCATTTCATCTGTTATGGTAATAAAAACTTCGTGCACAATCAAGCATTAATCACTGTGGCTTCTGACGTAGGTTTCCTAAAAGCGGTGGCTAACGCAAAGCACTCTACGAGCTTCATTGCTAAAATCCGTGCTAAAGCTGAGTGATACTTGTACTATGAAAACAGCTAGCATGTGTAGTCCCTTTGCAAACCTGCTTGCTTAGGTTTTCTTTCAAAATCAACCCACTTATTGCATCGTAGCCTGCACAAATGCGAATGAAGATGAAGAAGAATGGGAGGCTAGAGGTGCCGACGACCGTCGCAAGGCAGTAGTTCACTTAGGCCAGAAGGTGAAGAACTTGCGACTCGTCGGTTAACTAAACAGGTTGCGTTTGCGTTTAAGGCTGCGAAAATTGCCACTGCCACCATTTCAAGAAGCTGCTTTTCCAAATATCCAAATGTGTTGATTAACTAGAATAACAGGCTACACTCTTCTAAGCATGCTTATCCTCAAACCATTAGCATACACACTTTGGCATTTGCAAAGCCGTTACCCGTCAAATGAGAGGGAGTACACTGTAGGTATAATGAGTTAGCTTGGAGTAAAAATGTCTATTCTAATTCTCGTTGTATTCGTATTTCAACCAATTGTTTCGAGCACTTCGCTTTGATTGAGGGACATCATCTGCAGTACGTGGTTCACATCGATCCTGTTGCAGTCCTAGCGTGCATACACAGCTGTAAATGGAAGAGTTTATAGTACAAACGCCTGAGAAGTTTCGCCTCTAGAAAGCTGTGTTACTCATCATCTGGAATCAATTTAAACAAATCCTCGTATACGGACACGTCAAATCAAACTACAGATAGATTCTAATGTGCAGGGTAAGTGCAGGGTTTCATATCTACATAAAAATGATTTATTTTATCCCACCATCCACACTGCCATGTCTTCTCCGTTAGAATCAATTTTCGTTTACCTCTTTGTGGTGCAATCTGTGATGCCAGCGCTCATTTGCAGCAACTCGTTCCGCCTTGCCTTTTGCCACGGCAATTTATAAGTAGGAAAACATTGGTCTGACTACATTGATAAAATGAATATAGGGGATTGTGGCAATAGTATACCGGTTCTAGTGTTGTGTGGCCTCTACTTTCAGTTATTATTGCCTACACTTCCTACTGTGTCATTGTTGCTTTCATCACTGCTCAACAATTAACATCCAATACACAACTGTTCGGACTCCCGACAGTGAATCACACTACTGAGAGTGCATTGACAAATAGGATTTGTGGATAGGGATGCAAATACCTTATCATATTACAACGATTTAGGTGAATGCACTGTTTACATCCTAATGGAGCTCGCTATTCAAAATGGCAACATGTTGAAATTATCGGGTAGTTAGGCTGTGACATTTTGGAGGTCATTTTGGCAAAAAAACACCTCAACACCTAGAGCACACAAGCTGCCACAAAGTAGATTTGTTAGCATGTGTCATGATCTGCCACACCTTTCTTTCGGTTCCACATTAGGCAGGCTTCCAGCGTCTGCCAAGATCTGTGACATGGGGCTGGAAGTAGGCAAACTCCATTTTGAAGATCGGGATTCCCAATCCTTCCCCAAAGCATTCAATGAAATTTACACAACTGACTTGAGCATTTAATTTCAGCTTTTATTATTTAGAGCCTATTTACTGAGTTATTATTTATGGAAAATTCTACAAGGCCACAGAATTTGTGTTACAATTCCCAGCCAAACCTGGATCCTCCATTCATATTTTCCTCATTCATACACTAACAAGTGGAAGCGTCTTGACAAAGAAGTCTGCACAACTCTGTCTTCAAGCCAGCACGCTAAGAGCTCTGCAAGCATCTTCATGGCCAATGAAATTCAACCTTACCAAGTGATGATTTGATTTTAAATCCGTGCCGGTTCAGCTTTGCAAGGTATTTCCCAACTAGTTTATTGCATTGCATTCATGCCTGCAGCGTATACGAGGGACCAGAATTATTGGCTGCAATCCATCCACCTATTTTCTAGCAACCCATGCAACTTAGCTCTATAGACTTTACGGAAACGAAGACCATCGAACTCAAGTTGACACATCAGTGGTCTGTTGGTACTCCGTTTACTAGACAAAGCTGCTTTCGCCATATCACATTCGTGCTCAATAAGAGCTGAGTTGACTGACCACCGCTTTTTGCTTACGCCGCATTTTTCTGCATTTGTCAACGATCCTATTTACTCATCTGCCGATATACGCAACTGAAGAAGCCATTTTCAGCATCTATTTTAAAGAAATCATTGCATTCTGCACTTATCTGCCCACCGATCCAAACAAGCAACAATACAACCTCGTAAGCATTCAATGCGTACTGCTCCCATTTGACCCATCTGTCCCATGCCATTCCGTCAATCCACGACTTAATGACCAATACCTCCACCATCCAGTAGTTACGTTTCCCTCGATTCACCTCATAAACGCCTATGACAGTCTTCTTAACCCAGCCCTAGATATTTGCCACACTGTTGTTTAACACTTAATTCGCTGCAATAAGATTGATGTTAACATTCGTCAAGAGGGTTTTCAATCATCGCTGTCTCCTTTTGTAGCAACTTTAGCCTCTCCGACTTCCTATAAAGCCACACTCTCGTTCAAATCATTACGAGGTTAGGCATCATTTATTTTCGTGATTCGTTGCGTAAGTTGCATTAACTGGTTCATTCTCATTATGCTTCGGGTGGTTCTGCTTGTCGATTAATTGATCAATGCATTTTGCAGGTGAAATTGCACAACAATAAGATCACGAACCTCCGCAGAAACTTAGCTGAAATGTTGTGCAAACACCTTGGTGTTGTTTACATAGTAAATGCTTGCATTGCCATCCCAGGCGCCGTATTCATGCGCTGGCAAGTGGAAGTGGATTAACAGACGAGCCTGCACAATGCCGCCTTCAGGCTTGCCGGCTCCGGGAATTCGCAAAGCAATCAGGTAGCACTTAAATCGAATGCATTTTGCCGTTTAATTTTCATTAATTCGAACTCCTTAAGGCGCGTATGAATGAGTCACCTGTTTTCTCTATCCTTCCTTCCTAGCAAAGCAGAGCAACATTTTCTGCCCCTCAGACCCACTGGATATGAATTGTTATGCGTCTCTAGACATTGTAAAATTCCACAAATTTCACATCTTTACACGTTTGGCCAATTGCTTACTGCCATCCTGCAGATGTGTATTACCACCTTTCAACTTATTGGCAACGAACTAGAGAGTGGCCTGAGTAGTGGAAAAGAACAACTTGCTACAGTCAACTGCGTTCCCTATGTACTTGAGCTTTCGCTGCTTGCAAGGCAGGGCTCCGATGTTGCTATCGAATCGTAGGCCATATTAAGGACATTTGCGGTTGTAATTATGAATGACGTTAGCAGGAAACCGAACCTCGTCAATGACTCCCTTCTAATGGCTGCACCAGCAAATTGGTGCATCTGACATTCAAGACTACGATGGCTACATTATAAAACATAAAGATCCATTTGCTTGGGTTCGTCAATATATAATTTGGAGAAGGATGTAGGAATCTGCTATCTGCCTAGCTGCAAGATGTGAAGTGCTTGCTGAAGTGTCTCTATAACAAGCAACGTAAATACAAGCTGATTTTTATTAAAGAACGTTTTTTCTTTGGATGGAGTTGAGTGATCTAGTGTCAGTGACGTAGACAGAGACATCCGCACGCCACCGTTGATTGTCGTTAGAAGCGGAAAATCAGCCATTGATGTGGAATCCTCTGCCCTGACTCTCATGTGGTTGCCCACTTGGATGCAATTGTTTCCCAAATCGCTCTCCAGCTAACACCACCACTACTCAACCTCATTCACAAGCAATATTATGAGGAGCGCCTGTGGGTGCGCCTTCTAACACATTAGCATTTGTGGGCAAAAATATGGTCACTCTTCAAGCTACATTTATAAATGCTCCTAAAATTGATTAATTCTTGCTGCCAAATGACAAATGCCATTTGGAGGCCATTACTCATGTTTACTCCAGTAACTCTGCGAGATTTTAGAAGCGTTCGTCAGAAACCGCGATGTGAATGTAAAATAACTTAAAACACTCTGCCTCACTAAAAATGGCATTCGTTTAGTTTAATTAGAGATCCATATCTAAGTTTGTTCTGCTTCTCCCAAATCACCAATCATAAGGCATTAAACGGTCACCCTCATAATGATTTGAATATGCAAAGTCACCATTTAATCAAAGAGTGCATTTAAGTGGTGGTAAATAGATTTTAGCTGGTAAAGCAAATCATTTTGGCTTAACGGCGTTTCACTATTAATAATAGCAATCTGCTTTTAATATTAGTTGGTGATTTTAAACAAAATACTTGTAGGTTGGCCACATTATCTCCTGCAGGTTCGTCCGGGGCTCGGCTCGATCACAACTGTGGCGCAAATAAAGTGAAGCATACCAGACTTGCAGTAATGCAGCGTTCGAAGCAGCAAAGGAGACATATTGCTTGGGCAGAATTTACACACTTGGTTAGGAGAAGAAAGTCGGACAACTTGCATGGCTTAGCAGACAGCCAGCGCACTGGAGGCGAAATCGTGTGAAAGTGAACTTAAGGGCACGATTAGAACTCATTACATAGGGCAAATGACGTAAACCGCTCACCTGGACAGAGCTTTATTTCATTCTGGAGGTAAAATGACTCACCTGTGTGCCCATGGGCAGGGTTTGACGGTATTTCCGGGGGACAAATTAACTACGCTTTAATAAGATTTAGGGGCTGCTCATAGCTGAATTCATTTAGCTTACTTACCAAACGACTTTACATGAAGTTTGTCCCAGTTCGGAAAATGGATGCAGAGATATGAACTTGATTAGCCGCGAGGTATATCCATAGATAAATGAAAAATGGAATCGCGTTTATCCTATAAGATTTCGGTAAAGTTAAAAAGATAAGTGGATTTCGTAACAATTGCCTGTGTCTATGCGCTAATTTGCAGGTGAAAACAAGGTGATCAAACAATTCGCCGCTGAATAGCAAACGGCATGCACTTCTAATATTATAATAACTGGCGGCTTTTATCGTCTTAATAAGATTTGTTTGTTGAAGTTCTTCTAATCATATATGGTCATCAGATCATCGGTTCAAGACAAAGTAGATACAAAATCCCCCCTATTGCCACATTCCTTTACTAACCATCAATGTCGTAAATGCTTTAAGATGAGTTAATAAAGTTAGATCTGCTAATAGTACCCTGATCTAACTTTTCGCTTAGCGACTTCAGAAATTCAAATGTGCCCATTAAGACGAGGTGTAATTCCGCATCGGCGAGTAAATGTGGCCAGCCCTTGAACTGCATTTGAATGGAACTCCCAAGGTTGATTGAATTTCGTGCCTCAACGGCGAAGACGATTTGTGCTCCCTCATCAGGTCATGCATCACTCACACTACCCGAGTCCAAAAGTGCTCTTCAGAAATTGTGAAATGGAGTTAGAAGTAAGTTGAGTCTCTCTGGCTTTTCGAAGATGCCAGTCTCTCTTTCTATTCAATAACTCGATGCTAGACATTTTCTAATTTCGTGCCGTTTCTCTAAAGAGGCATTAAGTGTTTCACTTGCATTATGGTTCCTAAAGTTCTACTCTCCTACTAATCAATAAACGTGTGTTACAGATGCAATCGCACAGTAAAAAGATTACGGACCTCCGCATGGATTTGGTTGAAATGCTTTGCAAATACCTCGGTGTTACTGACATAGTCAATGTTTGCATAGCAATTCCAAGCTGGCAGTGGATTCTCTTTCTAGAAAAGCCGTATTCATACATCAATTAGTGGAAGTGGATCGACAGACGAGTCTGCACTACACTGTATTCAAGCGCGCTGATTCCGCGCACCGCAGACTTTTACAAAGCCGTTGAGCAGCACTTTGATCAAATGCAGTTTGATCATCAATTTGTATCGATTCGAGCTCCTCTCGGTGCGTATGAAAGAGTCACCTGCCTACTTTATCTTTCCATCTTGGCAAAGCGCGCGAACGTGTTCTACCCTATGCGTCGATCGCATATGAACCGTAAGATATCTCTAAACGTTATTAATTCCACGCAGCCTACATCGTTTCGCATTCGGATACTCGCTTTTGCATCGTTCCCGATGACGCGACAGTATTTGAGTTGAGGACTTATCAGCTATTAAATGGTTGTCCTTCTTGTGACCTCTGGTGTGGTGGCGAGTGTTTTGATTTTTTCACCTTTGCTTCGATTTCTTTCTTGCGGATGCGGCTGAATTAAAACATTTGGGGATTTGAGAACCCCTTTTAAACTTAATCCTGTGACCACTTTTAAAATGGAAGGCTGGAAGACCATGTGACAGCACTTGAATTTGCGCTGTTGAAACGATTTTGAACATGTGACTTGGTTCGAAGTAGTAAGATTAAGAAATTTCGTCCTCCGTAAGTGCATTTGTTAAGGTGACTATACTTGAACTAAAGAAAGGGGAGAATATTTCGCTGTTGAAAAGATTTTGACCATATGATAGCATTTAAAAAAGCGAGGGCGAAAATTTCGCGCTAGCCAATCGATTTTGATCATGCGAATGCAGTTGAATTGGAGAACGAGAGTGGAATTTTTCTGCAATGAATTGATCTGGATAATATGGCAGCATTTGAGTTGCATTGAGGGAAAATTCGTGCTGTTAAATCCGCATCAGTAGTGTGACGGCTGTTGTAGTGGTGCAGGGGGAGAATTTCGCTTTTGTGGATCGATTGGGAAGTTGAAAAAGGAGTGTTGATTCCGTGTAATAGTGTAGTGATGATGACATTCCCTATTACCTCATCGCATCGTTGAATACTAATGATGGCTCCGATATGTGAGCCAAACCACTACATCGGTAAAGTCCATTTGCATTAAGAACGTACAGTGAATCCTTTGAAATCCATCATAATGAAAAACTACATGTCTACATCTAGGTATGTTTAAAGAAACGGATATTCCAACGACTACTAGAAAACTGATTTTGTGTGTTACGGCGTACACCTCTCCATCACTTTGTACAAGTGAACCATACTCATGCTACAGATTTAAGCGTCGAATCACATCAAATCTGCCAGCATCACAAACATTTCACTTTACACTCAACGAGAATCAACACCTGCGTCTCAGCCAAACAAAAGTGAGCTTAGTGACAAATTTAAATATCATTACAAAGCAATCTAAATGTACAAACATCATGTAAAAGAGAAGACGGCTTTCTCCACATTCGTCTTGATCACTTCTTTGCCTTGGAAACAATCGTAACCTCGATTTAGACTATGCAAAGGCGTTGCAGCAACTTTCTGAGCAACGTTCATTCACCTGATATCCCTGCTTGCGATGTCGTTGCTCGGCCTGCCTGTCCAACTGCACTGCAAATGCCTCAACACCGTCTGCGAATCGCTGACGCGGCACCACCAAGTGACATCACTCCTGCCCTTTGACCTTTTCAAAACATCTCTAACGCTGGGTCTGATCCGCTTTACTAATAACCCGCATCACTGGACGTCTCCCCTCAGCAGTAGTAAAAACTCATGGCTCAATTCCATGTGTGATAATCGGGTAACATGGGGTTACCGATTTGCGCCAAAAATAATGACAGCAAATGCTACGTTTCCCTTCCATTGAGTGACAAAGAACAGTAACATTCTAAAAGAAAGCAAATGGTGGGGGATGCTTAGTGAATCGTCTAATGGCTACCAGCGATTTCATACCTCAGTTCCATAAAAGTGTCATAATTTTACCACTTCAACTAAACTTTCCCACGCTGTAGCTGACTCCTTCGCTTGTAAAGAACTTTAGACATGCAGCAATCCTCCATATATAAGTGCAAATTCTTCTGAAAAAGTTGGCATGATAGAACACCGATCTTGGCGTAATCACTGCAAATTAGGTGAGATGAGAGTGACTGCTACCAGTCGCAAATTAGAGAAAGGGCTACTAAACCCCGATAGTTTTATTCCATTCTTGCATCTGATTTTTGCGATTTTATAGCAGACTTTGCGTGAATTATGGTCAGGGAGGAAGCTTTTAGCCTTAATCTTCATCATCTTACTAAAAACCAACTAGAAGATCTGCTCCTCATTTCCACACTAAGACACCATTATATCTTAACTGCATGTAACAGGTCTGGTAGATTTATTGTTTACGTGCGATCTTTCATAATCTCATTTTAGACTTGCGATTCATGCAAGCGAGGAGGAGTAGAAGAATGCACCGCTGCCATTTGGCATTGACAATTGCCTTCCAAACTCTTCTCAGTTACCAGGGTGAGATAGTATTCAGTAAAGTTGAGATTAAAGGAGTGACATTTTTTCAGCCAGGTAAAAACTTCGATTTTTATAAATTCCTCCAATGTGTTCACTATCCATACTCTGATTGCCCAATAAGTAGTGAGAATCGCTGCACACTCTGTACTACACAAGTGGATGAAATTGACCAATAAGAGAATGAAGCATCTGTTTGGCCAAGCTATTTAGTCTATGCAACGCATGGGCTAGCGCTTAGTGCCTTACATCATGGGTATGCAGGTCAAGGCCCTACGTATCCGTGCCCTATCTAGTGTTAGGACAGCTGCTATGCAGAAATACACTTCAATCATTTTTTGTAAAACGAGTGGATGGATTAGATCAAACGAATTATTTTGACAAAAATCAAACAGGATTTTGAAGGTTAGAAGTCCCTTTCTTCCACCTGTAAATTTGTCGACTTTGTCACAAGATGCGTGTTTAATAAATGCTTCTGGAACAAAGACCGTAATCAGACGAAACAACTATACGGACGTACATGCGTGCAAATAGCAACTGTAGCATAATGTTCCTTGGTGCTAGCAAACAAAGGTTCTATGTTACGACAATCTCAGAAAGCCCACTTGTCAGGTCGTGATCAAGCACGGAATGCAAACAAACGTCCCATTTAAGCTGTTTGTTGACTCACCTGCGTGTGGTGAGAAGAAGATCCTGCGTTTCGTCATTAACTCGTCAAAATTGAAAGAACATCAGTTGTATGGAGATCAGTGTGCATTGCAACTTTCTCGCTTGCAATTGGTTGACAATCTCCGCAACAGCTGGGACAGAAGTCTGAGGAGATCTCCGAGAAAATGTGCTCACTCGCTTTTTCAAGACAGGGCTGCTTCGAGCCACTAGAGCGGCACTAGTGAAGGCATACGATGGAACTAGCAATTGAAATCCAAAGTGTAGCGAATAGTTAAAATCACAAAGGCGCTACTGAGCTGGGCGTGATGGCCTACGGAACAATACGGCAGCTCTCCTTTCTTCGTACTCACACCATGTTATCGGTGGATCTCCTTCCATTTTTCTTTTTCAATTCCCGCCTTTTGTCCTTCAATGCCTACTTTAAATTGCATCGCTTTCATCTCCATATCCCTTCTTCTTTTCATCTTCATCCATGCTCTACCCGCTTATTCTCATCATCACACTTCCTTTCTTTAACCATCCTTTTTTATCTACATGCATCCGCTCATCCATCCCCATCCTTGTCCCGCCTTCTGTACCCAATTGACTACACGTCCAACCACTCAGCTCCTACTCAGTCTTTTCCGCATCTTCACATTCGCACTTTTTCCCCTTACCTTTATTTTATCCTCCCTCCCCTTTACTCTTTCTCACTTCTTTGGCTTCGTCTCTAGCCTATTCCCAATACCAAATGCACTCGTCGATGCATTTGCAATCGCTCGCCAAATAAAGCCTTTCTATAAGCATCAATGCTGATACAATTGTGTACCTGCAGGCGGATGCGTCGGTATCACTACGACCACAAATGCAGTGCCACCAACAGCATTACTTCTTTTAAAATTAGCACTGCCTAATTCGGTGGACTTCACTTTCTCAAAAGGCCATAAGCAGCACATGTTGGCTTTGAAACAGCAGAATCAACCTATAGTTTTATCCATTGTGCCAGATATTAATTCGCATCGAACGCCATTTTATCTATAATTAAATCTAAAGAGAATTTTTGATTGATATAATGCGCATTATTGCTTTAGATTCATCAGGGTTATTCAAGGCACCCAAATGGCATGGCAAGGCAGTTACCTTTTTTTTTTAATTCCTTGCAATCCGTAAAGTATAGCATAACTTAATGGGAACATTGATTGTCTTCTTTGCCAATACCATAGCTAGGACTAAGTAATGGCGATTATGTAAGTTCGGAGCACACATCCTCCACCTCATCATCGGTATCGGTAGCAGATTTAATGCGTTGACTATAAAGGTACACTTACGCAAACGTATAAAACAGCCTCTTATGCATTTAAGCACTGTCCCTAAAAACCATGTCATCAGGGATTTCTGGACGTGCTACATGAACCAGACTTCTTCTCTCCCTTACTTTGTCGACTCCAACTTCGGCCTTTTGCAAGGATACACGTTACAGTGGTAGGCTTACAAGTTATACTACACCGCTATGGCAACTTGTCTCTTTGATACAACCTCAGCTCTTAAAATAACCTTTGGTGACGCCGTGATGCAACATAATCATTGCCAGTACAATTGAGCGACTAAATGACGACGGCTCAAAGGTCACGATTGACGATCTACGCAGTTGTACTTGGACTGATGACAAAGTTACATCTTTAAACAGCCCGTAAGTGCCCCTTTTTTACGAATTAAACGCCAACTTATCATCGAATAATCGTCTAATGGATTTAAAGTCTTGCTAATTGCGCGATCCTAACGAAGAAGCATTCTTGATAGGCAGCAACACTGGGCGCGCAGCACTGGTACACTACTGCAAAGCGGAAGACAGACAGAGCTTCTGCTCCTCGTCCTAAAAGTCTACATCAAACCCTTGCTGCCGCTTAGGCAATTGAAAATGGACATTGTCCTTGAATAAGGAACAAATCACCATAGATCCTGTAGCCCTGTCCCCTAATTGTGTTGGTGTGTTGTCCAATGAAACAGAAACAGGACCTCTCTCCATGCTGAAATCTCTATCATCTCGTCAGGGCCGTCTCACTTTGTGAACTTTGACCACATTCGGATAATTTGTGACTTAAACTGCCTTCTCTCAAGTCCCATTTTTGCCATCGCAGAGATTAAGATGATCCTCTACATTGAGAAGGAAATATGTTGATGAGGGAGAAGAGACAATAGAAAGAGCAATTTTTATGGCTGCAAAAAGAGTATTTAGGGATGTAAAAGTACCCAAAGGAAATCTAGTACCAGCTACACTAACATTTTGCGGATGGCTGGATACAGAATCGTCTTGTTCAAGCCCGCATTCCGCTAATAGTTCCAGTGGAGGAGCTCTACGGCGAGGTGTTGGTAATGCTTACAAGAACAGAGTTCCAAGCTTGCTTGATTTCCATTGTTCTCTGATGGGCTTCTGTGTCGGTCCAGTCTTACCCATCGATTGCCAAAGCATCCTGCATTTACCTACTGCAGCACGTAATCGCTTCGTCCGTGGTTAGTTTCGAGATCGACACAGACTTGGTGTGATCTACAAACACATGCCTCCGTCGGGGACAAAGAAACGCATTATTAGCTTCCATCAAAATAAAGCACTGAACAACCGTTGTTGCCGGTTTGCCATTTAGACCATAAATACAATATTACATGAAACGTTTTCAAATGTACAATTACAACTGCATGATTTAGCAAGTAATTATTTAACATTTAAACCCATCATCATGAGTGCATGGAATCACACACAAACATCACGCCTGTTTTTATCGTGCAACGAGTTTTTAAGGTTACCACTAGATTGTTCTTTCGCTATTCTCTAAGTTAACTAAATTGCTTTTCATTTTCAGGGCCATTGATGGTTAAGTATTTTCTTTGTCGAAGAATAAGATATCTGAATAAATTTGTGAAGCAGATTTTAGCCAAAGGAACCATAAAAATCCTGCGAAATCACTCTAGTACTCTCGGCGCCAACAATGTTGTGGGGACCAGGGATTTCGGCTATACAAATCCCACTGTTTCAACTACGAAACGTCACCCAAAATCGCTATCACACGCTTAGTGTAAATGATGTCGTGGACCTTAAATTCAATGAGTGTGTCTATGAGAAGTGACCGACCATTTGTTGAGACTGAGAGCATTAACATGCAAAGCCGAATTGAATTCCGCCTTCGCTTTTGCTTTGTGCATTACTCGGGTAAGATCGTATTGCACCTTAAGGGTTGTCAGCATATCCTTGTGCACTGATGGATCAATGGCTCATTTTGCTGTTGCATTTCACCGTTAAAACCTCCATGACTCAACAACGATAGTGATTGCATCATTCTAAATTCTACAATAACCGTGTCTGTGGATCATATTAGGCGTATTAGACAATCTGTATTATTAGCAAATTGAGAAGAGTGGATAAATGTTAATGGAAAGAAGAGGGATAGGGATGGAGCCGAGAAAGTGCCGCTCTCCCAATCCCACGATCTGTGAGCTTGAACCGTTTGGCTGCTAGCCATGGCTGGTAGTCGTCTTTTGGCAAAACAATGACCAATACCATCAGGGCTTTGTTGAATGAGCTTCGGCAGGGATAGGAGGAGGGCGCATGGATGAAAAAAAAGGCTGCACCGATTTAATGCGCTTTGACCTCACTTGCATCCAAATGAGCCCATGGCTGTTTGTTTTCTTCATTGCATGCATTTGGCAGATCTCAGGCGAAACGGTGCTTCATTGTCCCATGAGCAATCTTGCGAGCATTTTTGAGCACCCTATACACGTTTTGGTCGAACTTGATTTGCGGTCTTCTGGTTACCTCAGTACATGAGTAGGCCTGTTTTCCCTGGTTCAGCCATCCCTAATAGCAGTCTGTATTATGATTTGGTTTCCTAATTTTGCTGTTTTTAATACCGACGCAATTTTTAGTTTAGGTTTTATACCTGATACTGGAAAGAATTGCATTGGCACCAAGCTGTGCCTTTTTTTCACTCGTGCATCATGCGATAGTTTTTGCTGACCGAGTTGAATTTTTAATGCTTGATCAGCCCCTTGGCAGGCATGACCATATGGTCTAAGGTAACAGCAGTCGTGACAGCGCCTCACTTTATTGCTCATCTGCTTGCAACGATACCTCTTCGGTATTAGCTTTCTGATTTTGGTTTCTTTTATCACCTGATTGTGCAATGCCTCTTCATGAAGAATGGTGGTTATCTTTCTTAAGCAGTTCGCTGATCCGCCATGGCTGCGAAAGCCAAAGCGTTAAAAACGAATAGCCTTGCGTTGTGTTAGTTTTTCCATTCAGAGCCGAGCTAATTTATTTTTACCCGTTATCAATGGTTTTATGTCGTTAAAGTGCAGGCTATTTCTACTGCAGCACTACCATTATTCGAATCGTAGGCTTTATTTTGGTTCAAAGGCTTGGATTATACAGCTGAGGTCATTGGAATCAGGAACACTTGACACTTCTAAAGGGTCACAATGTTTACTTATAAATCATGGAACACAAGCCAAATCCGTTGATATCCAAAATATGCTAGATCGTTGTTACTCCATAAAATGAAGCGATTTTTGTGGATACTTTCATGAGAAGTTATTTACGTATCAAAAGAACGCTTTCCAACCAATCCCTTAGACCAACACTAACATGTAGGCATCAAATAAAAAAAAATAAAGCAAACAGTCGCCTTTTATTCTGCTGAATCAAAAATGCGTATTTTCTATCTTCTCGCTCTCTCACTTCCTGCCAATATAACTGATGACTGTGGATTTCAAAAGAATAGAGCCAAGAGAGTGAGTGGATTTTCATATTGCTAATGTGTTCCTTCGTAGTCACACTTCCTCCTACATAGTTGGAACTCGACTTATACAATGCAGCACGTCAACCTGCGGTCAAAATATCTGAGAACCACAATCGAGTTCTATTTACGTTAAGTCTACTTAAGCAGAGCGAATGACATTGTTTCGACTTGACCGGTATGAAAAGTCGTAATGGATTTCCTCGACCCGTGGTAAAGATGGAGAGGCCAGAGGGATGCTGCTTTTGCTGTCCAAAGACGATTGTGTAAAAACACTCTATAACCTGCTCGTAAATAATCATGTTCCATGTATTATGGAGCATAGGCATAGTAATACTTCTGCCATGTGGCTAGCAGTGATCAACCAGTCATCCTGCTATGCAAATGACTGACCGTACTTGTGATTTTTTATTCTGAAGATGGCTTCTTTGCTTGTTAAGGAGCTTTAGACACAGACCATTGCCCCACATAAAATTGTAAGTTTCTCAATAAGCAATAGGCCGCTCAATTACTGGAAGATTTAATAACGACGTCTGCTTATCTGCCGTTTTTGGGCACAGATCTTCGCGCACTTACTGATGAACAGGGACGCAGTGCTGAAAGTTAGGTGGATTGAAAGAGACTGCTGTAAATCCTAAAACAGAACAGGGACTAGCAAGCCTCTGCAGTTTTGCTTCATTCATAGAAAAGATCACGATGACATTTAGTTGGGGATTTCAGGAGATGCTGAGTAGGATGGAGTTCAAAGACAAGGTAGTGAGCAAGCAAGGAAGGCATTTGACCAAAAATGACAAGTAACAGAGCAACTAATACTGGTCTAAGCAGGCGCAACAAGGATTTGAGTGTTTGCCTACTCGAACGCAAATTTTGTGCTTGCAGCGCTATTCTGATATTGATAGTAGGTAGAGCAAATGTAGCTGTCAACGAAATGGGATTTAGATCAACAGAGAAGGGAAGGAAGATACCCGAGTAGGAGTGAGAGAAGCTCTTTACTATGTCACACAACATTTCAACACTCCCTCAATTACATTATGTCATGGCACAAATGCACAGAGTTTGACTCTATCCCAATTTCGAGACCTTATTTAGGCTAGAATTCTTGTTAAAGTCTCAACATATGTGACAGCAACCAGATCTCTAACCTCAATGCAAACATAAATAGTGGCCTGAGATGGAAGAGGTTCGTGTTGACTCCGTTGTAAATACGAACAGAACAAACGAATCAGTTTGCAGAGGCGAATACTTCACACGGTGTTGATGTCAACCAATTCGCCGATTAGGTCATTCAAGTATGTGTTTAAAACCATTAGTAAGATCGCGAATAAATCTGGGTGCCTTTCCAACTTCATTTAAGCCAGGCGTGCAAGGCGAATTAAGTTGCTCTGCCTACTTAAGAAGAGGAGTCACTGGCGAGGTAAACGACCGCTGTTGGGATTTGGATGTGAGGTTAGAAATAGATTAAGTCATATGGATTTTGAAATCACAACGACATTTTTGACACAATTTCAACTAACGAGCTTAGACAAATCCTAGTTCACTCCTTGTAATGCTTTTATCAAAATAGGTCGTTAAGAATCATTGCATTCCAAATTGTTCCCATTGCTACAAAGTAGTCGAATGAATATCTTTAGGGAAAATTAAGCAATGCAAAAATAGAGACCTTCCTTTTAAATTCCTGCAAACATTATGCAAACACCTTGCATCAACTGACGTCGTCTCTTCAGGCATTCAGAAGTTTGGTAGGCTGTAATAAAAGAAGATGAAATTCAACCTTCATTGCCAATCTATTCGAGCTCCTCGAGACATAATTCAATGCGCAGGCTGCCCACTATGGAATCCAATTTTGCTAATGTAGGATCGCTAATTCCATCAATCGCCTCACAAAATGCTGATGGGCATTTATACTTAAGGGCTAGTTTTCTCATACATTGAGATCGAAAGAAAGCAAAGCACTCGCATTGTGTTGAAAAAGACCATGGAATCAGAAGGCACAACAAAATGATTTTCATAGTTCGCTCAACATTTGAGAGCTATCCGTGCATTCTTAGCGTAGCTCAATGCATACAGCTGAGCTACAAATTATAGTGGCAAACACGCCACCTGACCAAACGTTAGAAGTGGCACTGCTAGGTGATCAGTAAAGGGAGAGGAAAGGGGAATCTCTGTCTCCTATTGTGCGTGCTTAGTAACTCGGCTTTGCAAATGGCTCTTTGCTCATGAAAGCAAAGATAGTGCAGCCAAGACAACGCTGGGACGAAAATGCTGATCGCGTGAAAAATTGCTGGTGGATTACGCGGCCTCATTTCCATCGCATGTATCCTGCTACCTCAGGAGCAGTAAGAGACGATAATCCATTGGCGTGTGGTGATGCTACACAATTTTTCTCAATTAGAAAGCACTAGTTTTTCGTCTGCAGGTCCTCAATCCCCTTTAGGGGTCATCACATCACTGAAACATTCGGCGTCGACTTATGCAGAGAGTGTTTACGTAATATGTAGGGGATAGGGAATGTAGGCATGGGTGTTGCGTGCCATATCATTTAAAGTACACAGTTCCCATCTCATTATTTCAAAGCGCTGCCAATGATGTCACTACCATTGTCCATCATAGTGCTCTCACCAATGATAGACACCACTCTTACGTCACTTTCTTATAAAGAGAGCTCAGTTACGACATGCCCACTTTGGCGTTCGACTTGCGGCATTACATATGCAGGCAATTTGCTGAGGAGAGTGGTGAGGGGACAATGATGGATGTGGTTGGTAGAGAAGAGTGGTAAAAGGCATGACAAACATTAAATCTATGCTCGTATTCTTAACGTCTACTAAAAGAAACTGGCAATGTGGCTGCCTCTACTTCCATCTCGATGCATTGCCACACGTTTAATAGTAAAAGCACTACTTCCTTTCGTAGTAAACTTATTGTTGTGCTTATTGTTTCAACACAAAACAATCGCATGAACTACGGATAAGATACACATCAGTGAGTGGGAATGAGCTAACTTAAACTGGAGGCAGCATAGGATGTGGCATGATTTATTATTTTACCTTCATTTGGGGACTGTTTGCAAAATGAGCCAGATGAAGGAAGACCATAGTTTAGGAGTAGATTTAAAGTTAAATGTGCCATTGTTTGATTACAGTCGCCAGAGTATATATTGATGCAATGTCTTTATTAATCTTCTCAAATATTTCCAGATCATTTGCCTTATTCATTTTTAGGAGATAAGAACAGACAGAAAGTTGCGGAAATTCCAACCCTACACGATGGGTTGACTGGCATGTAAAAATCGGGAAAGCCGAACAAGGGTATTAAATGGCAGAAACGACAACGTATGTGCCGTGATGTAAATCATAAGTCAAGCCATGAATCACACAGAGCAATGTAAAGGTATTCACTCAGTCAATCAGCCCCTTAATCACTCACCCGATCCACTGGCATTCAGTCCGGTTATGTTGTGTTAATGGGGATCTTAATATCCTGTATATCTGATACACCACATTAGTCAAGCAATTTTTAAGGAGATAAACTGGCAACCACGCATTGCTCAGCATCATGAAGACAACTATAATATTGAGACAGCGATCACACACAGCTGTGCATCGCCGAAATAGATGGCTCATGTGAATCAGATTATCTCATAAGTTTAATAAATGATTTGATATTACTACCAATAAGGGGAGAAAATCTAAACCCCACCTGCATAAATTTGTCGTGGCTGGGGCTTCGATGCCTCTGCCACAAATATTATTTCCTGCCTTATCTTCCTTACGGCAGGCAAGCATTCCCACTAGGTAGTTATGATGCTGGGACAGGTTTGAAAAGGCAGTGTGAAGTTAGGTTGAACCAAACTCCTCCCTTTTCAGAGTTTTTAGTCTATCGACATCGTAGAGCTCCTCGAGGCACCCGTCAACAATGTTATGTTTGCTGAGACGTTTTATATCACATGACAGTTCTCCCCACCCTGTTGCACAGGAGCGAAGATTGGTGGGGTCTAAAACAATGAAATGGCATAATGGCTTATTTGTAAGGCATTTTGCAGACTCTTGCCTTTAGGGACCTTAAAAGTTCATGCGTCATATGACGGCTTTTGGCGAACTGATGCCATTTCTTATGGGTTAATAAGTTATACCGCAGTAGCTTTAACCCAAATTGCTTACAACACATGGAATCCGAAAACGAGTGACAAACTTTTTAAAAATGTGATAATTCCTATGTTAGCTTTTATTGTTTACTTTTGTTTAGCCCAGTAAGCACATATGAAGTATTGCCTTAGAGGTGGCAACCCAGCAGAATAGGCATAATTTTCTAAAATATTTCTGCTATTTTAATTGTGACCCAGCTAACGTGTTTACTTTTTCAACACTCTTTCTTCCATTTTTTTGTCGCCCAACTTAAAAAATCAATGTTGAGAGATTCTTCGTGTTATTATCAACTCAAAAACAAAAAATATGCGCTTTTTAATGGAAATTACTTGCTTTGGCTTGATATTTTATCGGATACTGTAGCGCTGCCTTCCTTCATTGACTCACTTTTGACAGTTTACTCCATAAAGAGCTGAAAATCATCGGAGAGATAAGAATGGGTTTATACAGGTACAAAATCAGCGCATCAACTGGTGGAATTTAAGCAAATGTCCCTTTTGATGACTCTAAGGTTAGAAGTAACGTAAACCTACTTTCATGAAGCGTCCAAGCAGTGGCATTAGGAGGTAGTCCACAACCTTTGTCTCGGGCACAGGCGATGGCTCTGGCCGTGTACAACACAATCAGCTGTAGACCTTCAAATATGTACTGCTTACTCAAACTTGGGACAGTTTTTGACGTGTTGCGACCCATGACTTCCATAGCAGTGGCTATGTACCTCATGATGTTGTGTGTTGGTTTCGGAAAGCATCCATTTGGCGATAATTCTGCTGCTAATGACATTAAAGAGGACCAGATATTTTGGTTCTAAAAGCATAAGAAAGTTTCCCAGGATCATGCAATAGGCACAAAACAGGCAGACAAATTTGAGCTGCGTGCCATGCTCCTAGGTTATAAACTCAGCTATTTGCAGGCGGCTGCATAGTGAGAAACAGACAATAAGTTAACATTGTTAAGCTAGAGCGTTCTTTTTACCAGCCCTGTGATGTGCGTCATTATACGGCTCGTACTCACCGCTGGTCGTGGTTTATGTGCGCCATTTCTTCCGAACCACTCTAGTCCAGCACTGTCGAGTTGAGATTGATTCATTGTGATCTAATCAGCCTTATCCCACAGGCAACCTGCATCCTATGGAATTTTGACGCTATTAAATGACATTCCAGCACTGCTACTTAATGTCTCATCTGGATATTGTGCTCTATTTGACTTCCCCTCCTGACGCAGCTATCCACACATACGAATTTGCGTTCATTGTACCACGCTTTTGGACTCATTTGCAAGCATTCGTGATGGTCGCTGATAATAGATACACTGGCATCCAATTGTACCACCGCTAAGTCAGCGGGTCTTTTAGTGGATGCAAAATGCATATTCTTGGAACGACTTGGTCACTTTCTTACTTTAAGATGCTTAGTAATTGATAGCAAATTCACAAATGCCATGCTTACCCTTGAGTTTTGTGTAGAATATAGGGAATGGATGGGACCTTCGGCTGCAAAGGAGTGAATGTGTTTGAAAGCATCTTTCTCAGGTTAAACTATAGCCAGTGTTTTCTTGAGGATCCTTAAACCTGCCCGCATTTGTTGTTGTACTGCGGGCATCATCAGGCCTATTTGAGCGTGAATACGATTTCTCAGTGAATACTTCGGCTGCGTAAAAAAACTTAGCCCATCTTGTAGGGTTGTGATGACCAGTGTGCCCACTGTGCTCCCACTTAATAACGGAGCATTTATTCTAAAAATGATTTTGCTTATAGCAACGCATATTTTCTCACTTATTCTTTGAATCTCCTAAATCTTGCGCTCAGACAACTTGTGGTTGGTCACAGAGGCCAGGGTAATCCATGTAGTTTCTTGATTGGCTTGCACCCTGATGGAGCATTTTGTGTAAGCCTTCAGATGTTCGAGACGTAGTTTTATTTAATTGATGGCCGGGGCATATTTAGTTAATGTAATGGAGTTCGATTTGGCCCCTCAAACTTGAACATAACAAAGCTAGATGGTTATGTTTTGGAGGATCGTGCCGGAAGACATGCATGCTATTAGTCTTCAGCACCTCTGCACGGAAACCTCAAGAGGCTGTGGGAAGACGTAGAAGCTTCAACCCGCTTAGTTTAAGTGATAATTGTACCCATACAGAACTTAAAGGCATTATTGAGGTGCAATTTACTTGAACCTTCCATTTTGATGTCTTTGTAGTAAACAAAATATTGAACTTGCAGCTGGAGTTCCCTACTATCTAGCTCTTTTCCACATTTAAAATACAAGTAGATCGCATTTACAAGCTGCTTGTAAGAAGCTCCTTTTTTGATGTCTTTGTGGTGAACAAAATATTGTACTTGCAGCTGGACTTCCTCACCAATTTATTGGTAGCGCATCTGACAGATTGCATTTGCAGGCTACTTGTAAGAAGCTCCAATTTTTGATAATTTAGTACGTTTACAACGCACTTTCATTGAGAGTTCCTCATTTTTGCTAACACCTTGTTAATCATACTGAACGACATTCTTTTAGCAATGCAAATCTAAACTTAATTTTGTAAATAGTTAACCGAATAACTAAGGAAATAAAAATGCAGTCAGCAAAACTCATAGTATTCATAGGACAAAGAATGAAAATTACAGTTTAATGCAGCTGAAAGCCGGGAATCAAGAGTATTCCACCTATATCACCGAAGTTAAATAGGTTTGGTTTGACACAAAATAAACAAGCAAACGCACTTTGATAAGCAAATAAGTAGGAACGTTACCACCAAAGCGCACTCCATGCTTAAGTAAAAATAGGTTAAGTGTCTATCGCAATGTTGGCCAGTGCCTTTTGCACTTTAAATCGTTTACGTGGGATCACATTTCTAAGAACACGGTCTCATCGACGTCTTGCCCCTGCAACTGAAGAGTGACCCGCCTTCGCTAAAAAAAAAAGCATTCAACGGTTTATTTAACAGCAGTTTATCCAGCCTCTTAGTTTAACACCAAAATAGGATTTGTTTGCACTTTTATTGAAGCATTTTAGGAAATTCCAAAAGCGTTAGCATGTTTACCGTTGATTTACGGTAAACTGGTTCGTAGTGCCATTAAGTAATTCCTCCCTTCAAGAGAAGAGCGCCTAGAAGTCATCGACACAGGTGGGACTTTTAAGATCCACTTTGATGACCACCACGTTCGTTGCCAGCCGCGCACATTATGATCTTCCAGCCTGTGGGTGGATGCTAGCGTGAACCCATGTATCGTAAAGATTTTGGTTTCAATTAGAGCCTTGGAAACGGCTTTAGGTACTTATACCTTCTTATGTTTCTCAATATTGCTGTACAGACCAATTTGGCATTGCGCTAATCGCTGTCATGCTGGAGCAATACGCAAACTGAGCTTTGATGATTAATGTCCTTCTGGATCTCTGAATAGAAGGCAGAAATGTGTAGTGAGAAACACAAGATCTGCTAGCCAGCCTAAATAAGTCTTTAGTGGCGATATTTATGAACATGGATGGGACATGGAAGTGCGTGTAGCTGCACGACCTCTTGGTAAATTAAAACGGTGTGGCCCCTCTTAGGAACCCGATTTATAAATCCATTATTTTACGTGTTAATCTTGTCAGCTGTGATTGCGCTTAAGTAGTATCGTATTAAAGTGTTCGCAATCACTGCATCAATCACATCCGCATGCGTATTGCACATTCACTTCAAGTCGCACGGCTAACAAAGGCGTGTCCATATTACACTACGGTCATTGCATTATTAAACTACCAGAGATTTGAGGATTCCCATTTTTCGACGGCAAAATAACATTGCGTTCTCCTGGTTGTGGGGCATAGCTATGGCCTCAACTGTACCAGCCGCTTCTGTGGAACCAAACTCTTCCTGTTCGGGTGGCTGCTGTTAAATAAGTAGTGCATTTATATTTTGCCAAGTAAAATCCTTGGTGGTGCTATTATTTCCTGCAAAGTGTTTTGTCTTTAATGGTATCGTAATTTGGAAGATCAAGTCAATGGCTCAATGTTTTACGCAGCTCTTTAGCTCACTGCGAAGAAGAACTATTTGCGGGC
Organism: Taenia multiceps; assembly: GCA_001923025.3. NCBI lineage: Eukaryota > Metazoa > Platyhelminthes > Cestoda > Cyclophyllidea > Taeniidae > Taenia > Taenia multiceps. The sequence continues at coordinate 13,794,470 of CM010314.1, forward strand.
ACTAGCACGGCAAATAACGAAATGCTAATAAAAGCTGATTCTCTGTGATAATAGTTCCCGTCGTTTGGAATTGGGAAAGGGTATGAAATCGCACCCTCTAACAACTAGATAATCTAACTGTAAATTTCGTATTGGTGCAAAACAAAGAGATTGGAATGTGTCATTTTATACTGACACCATATTGGCCTACACCCGAGACCAAAGTCATCCTCAAAAGAACAATGTAGCCAAGTTATTAGGCTTTACTCACGGAGTATTTGTGAGTGTTCCTAACAAACGCATTGTTGCATATTTTCAGCATTACTAGCGACTTTGTAATAAACACCAAATCACCTTAAGGTTTCTCCTTGCCAAGGTCAGTGCGTCCCATTCATGTGCTTTGAGCAATTAACTCGGAAACACTGCTTACGCATTTATAGCCTTATGCCTAGAAAATTTTCCTAGTCCATAATATCAAAAATTGAAATTTAATTTATGCATAATTTTTAAAACATATGCATGGAACTTAATGTAATAGTCTGGGAAGTCGCTAACTGCAATTACTATGCCAATGAGCCAAGACAGGAAAGTTTTATGATTACTTACAGTCATGTTTTCCAAAAACAATGTTAGAGAACAGGTTTTTATTTGTAGTTTAAAAAGTTAAGTGATGCTACAAGTCCTTGTGTAATAATGTTGATGTTTATATGCGCTTTGTAGGTGAGAGGCGGGAACACAATATCCACATGGTCGAAGACGAGCTCGCGTCTTCTCCTTTGGAACCAGAGACTCAAACCCCGTGGATTGGACGTCCCCACCTACCTGTTTCCCCTTTGATATAACTATGCCCACAAAAGCTCGGCCTTATTCGAGCAAGGTGGAAAGGGAGGGGGAGGAAGAACAGGAAGATCCCGCTACGCCTTGCAATAAAGGCCTCTAAACTAAATTGGCAGTTGCTGCTCAAAAAATCACAAGACTTTCTTCCATTAAAGTGTAGCAGTTTAACAGTTCTATAAAAGTGTAATAATATAAGAAATAATCCCGAGTAGCAATGTGACTTTTGACATGCTAACAATATTTTAATAAACTTAATTGTAAAAACGTGGATAACCATTTCGATGGCATTGCAAACCTACTGCTTTGGACAAATTTATACACTATTTGATCACATCACGCGCGTTATAACGGACATTTCAGATGCGATTCCACGCTTATTCAACTTCGAGATTTTGTAGTCTGCGGAACGAAATAAGTGGAACAATAAGTTGCCATTCTGAACTTGTGAAAGAACTCAAGGATTTCAAAAGCTGCACAGCAGTATGCACGAAAATTTATGCATCTGAAACTAATTCGTTTTGAGCCAGCCAGGTCCTATCAGTAGAATTATCGCATCAAACCCTGTATGTCTTGCAAGGAATAGGTCTTTAGAGCTTCTGCGCTCAAATTCATCCAAAATCATCCAACTAACTGAATAGAAATTGAGCAGACTACAGGCTATTTCGACGCATAATCGAAAACGACCAGTTATTTAGATGTGTACGTGTTTTACCTTTTGTTGTTTTTTTCTAAAATCCTACCTCACTCCATTGATAACGCCATGGAAATAACTCCATAGGAGATGATATTGAGCTGCCAGCATCAATTCAGGAATTTTTGACAAAACTAAGAAGCTCAGAGGGCTTAGAGCCCTCTAAGTCCTCTACACCTGAAGAGTCGGAGGGGTGTCCTCCTGATAAGAGGCGCAGGATGGAGCACCACTGCAATGTTTGCGGTCTCACATTTGACCGCTTGGAAGTGGTGTTGCTACACACAGAACAGGAGCACCCAACTGAACGTGATGTCATTGGCCGGTTGCGTCTTCGCCTCGTACGTGCTGCACTCGACCCCTACGCAGATGAGGATGAAGATGCTCCAAATCCCACCAGCTAATTTTAAAAGAAAAATATACTTAAGCACTACCATACCTAAAATAGAATGCTCGCCATGATAGCTTTTTGAACTGGAGTTTTGCGCTGTTTGATGTGTTGAGAAGGACACAGTCTGCATAGCTAAAAAACTTTTGTTCACCCCTCTTAAAGCCCTTTCCAAACTTGTCTATTTGAGCAATCATCTAGCTAAGGGTTGCGCTACTTCTCCTTCTCTGAAAGCTATTACACATAAGATTGAGATCAAATGAAGTCACACTCATCACTGCCGATCAACAGTTGGTAATGCAAATGGCTGAAGTAATGTGAGAGAGGAATAGTAGGCTGTTCAAGAGGCAACGTTCCACAGTGGGACAGGCAAACAGTTACCCTTTGCAATTCACTCATAGATACACTTGTACGCAACTTGCAAGCCGGGTAAAGTCATTTCTAGCATCCGTATCAAAGCCTCACAAGTACATCCAATGGCTCGACAAGGTGGTGTGCAATGAAACAATTATGGTTTTATAACTGGCCTACCGACGAGTCTTCATCTAAAGAGAATTAAGCAAAAGTCATTGCAAGAGGTTATTCACACAGATTACTTGTTGATTATCGCTTTCTGACAAAGTTGCTAAAGTGAAATGGCAAAGTGTGTCAGTTGGTTGGACTACTACAGAATTGGTGCCGTTTAGATACAAAGGAAGAAAAAGCACTTCCGTTTATTGTACCGGCCATAATAAAAGCCATGGAAATGTCTATACGGGATTGTTGGTGTCAACTATTGTGGGATAGTTGAACTTACTACTAGAATGGTGTGGGAAGAAGTATAAAGCGGTAGAAATGTAATGCCCTGTCAACGCTAAAAAGTCCGAACTGTAAACTCGTGTTCAGACGAGCAGTTTTGGTGGCAAATTACGACGCTAAGAAGAAATGTAAAATAATGTCGGCCGGCTGAAAATGTGGTATTCCCTTCCTTTCGCAACTCTTATCTTTATTGTAGAGTAATTGTGTTCTAGACAAGTTAAAGGACCATTGTAGGCATCACAAATTAACTAAGGCTCTTGGCTGCAGTGTTTTTCTTAAGAGTGGACCTAGCTTTTACCAAAATACGTCTCAGTTCCAGAAGCTGCCCTCACTTAGGGACTTCTTGTCATGCACTTGAACTCCTCTTTTCTGATGCAAATTGGCATACCTGAACCCCTTCGCTTACCTCAATGTAAGTTAGTGGGTCATTGTCGACTACGCCTACCCACCCACATACAGCCAAAACAATCATTCTCGTCAGTCGTAGTGCATGCACCTACCATAGCGGTTACACTCCTGAGTCGATTAAGGGGCAATAAATGCCATTCGGAAATTGCGCAGCTACCCGAAAATCAACCGTATATGTTCTCATACTTCGATTTATATTTACTGTCGATGCTCATTGTTATTCTCAACGCCTTCCTATTGGAATAGACTTGCTACCTCATTCACACACACATTTCTTCCACCATGCAAACGCTTGCAAAAAGATATGTCCCATAAAATTGTCATCCGTTTACAAACCACCCAATCCTTAAAGGCACTTGGGTGACGTCGGTCACAGGTACTGGATGCCAGAACAACAGCAAGGGGTGTATCAACATCCTTCCCATCAGAAAGCGCAAGGACGCGACTGCACTTCTTCTGCCGAGTGACCAATCGCAGACAGACTCTATTGGGCCAGAGATTTGCATTGCGATTAAGGGAGAATTGGCTGTGCAGGCAATCAGTCCTCAATATGCAGCTAGTCTGCAAAGTAGCAAGTAAGTAGTCACCTGTGTTCTTCAGCTGCACTGCTCTCTGCATAGCTGACTGTCAAGGCATTTAGCATTAGCAAGTATTTATGGCTCAAATCAATGCGTGGCAGAGGACATATGGAAGAAATCGTTTGACTGCTGAAGAGATCATATTAATAACAAGTCAGCCTAGCATTTAGCAGTAAAAGGTGATCACTTTTCAAAATGAAGCAACTTTTGATTAATACAGAACTGAGCACACTGATTTCATTCTTGGCCTAAAGGCCTCAATGGCATCAAATTAGTAGCTAATTATAACATCGCACGTATGGCATTCATATTCGCTGCTGGCTTTATCACCTTTAAATGCAACATGGTCGTACACCATTCTTTCACGTGGAAGATTTAATACGATAGGAAACATTAGGCAGCACAAATGCTGATAAAAATTAACCTTGGCGTCTTCCTAATTATCCAATCAGGATACAGAACTCTGTGCATACACCAACGGACAAGAATGCCACACTGTAAAGTAGTTACCAATCGATGCCGACTGTTCAATTAGGTTGGAAAATACGCATCTGCACTATGCCTACGAAAGTCACCTAGTGTGTGATGATGACGCCGAGGTCACTATGTAAGAGCAAGAATGTTGGCTACGTAGATGGACATGCTTTATGAAAAATAACTGTCAAATAAAACAGTGTTTCCACACCAAAAGAGGAACCCGTCATAAACCATTTACTCCGGCAGCAACTTCTACAACATATGGATAACATTTGACGATCAGGTTACTTACCTCGATGGGAATAAATATCTGCACCCTCACAACTGAAGCGCAGTGGGTAGAAGACCAAGAAGGGCACCACACTTTGCATGTGTCATTCAAAGCAGGGATCTCAATTTTTCCATTTAATATGGGTCTTTACACCGATTTTATTGCCCAAGGCACTAAAATAAAAATAAATATCCTTATATTGGAGCCCTTTTTCTGCGTTGTGATCAGGTATGTGGATGCCGTCACTTAGACGAGGTCACAAACAGGATTCCCGGCCTGCTTGGTGTTTCAAAAGTAGATTCAAGTAACACCTAGCACAGTTGCTTTATAATGCAGCATGATTGGAGCACTGTAAGCAAATGGCTTTTGCTTTATTTAATCTGGTGAAGGTTCCTATCACTCCTGTCTTCTGCAATTCCATCTCCTGTTCCGCTGATGCCAACCCAAACTCGTTGTTATCTGCATCCGCCTTACCTACTGTCCACTTGAAAGTAGTAGCACAGGCACAAGATTGTGCGCATGAACCGACAAATACAGTGTGTCTTGCTCTTCTCACTCGGTTTAACACTAGTCATGTAGTTGTCTTTCATTTTTTGGTCTAGCGTCCCTTTTGATTCCTCAGTCCCTCATCTTTGCTCTCCATCTAAATCAAATTTTCCTACATTTTTTGTTGAAAGTCGCCCAAATCCTGCTCAAGAACGAAATAATGCAGCTGAGTTACACTACTTCTTTTCAGCTTTGTAGTCAATGTTGGCCACTCCCATTCCATCTGCCTTACAGTGTGGCATTCTTGTCCGTTGGTGTATGCACAGAGTTCTGTATCCTGATTGGATAATTAGGAAGACGCCAAGGTTAATTTTTATCAGCATTTGTGCTGCCTAATGTTTCCTATCGTATTAAATCTTCCACGTGAAAGAATGGTGTACGACCATGTTGCATTTAAAGGTGATAAAGCCAGCAGCGAATATGAATGCCATACGTGCGATGTTATAATTAGCTACTAATTTGATGCCATTGAGGCCTTTAGGCCAAGAATGAAATCAGTGTGCTCAGTTCTGTATTAATCAAAAGTTGCTTCATTTTGAAAAGTGATCACCTTTTACTGCTAAATGCTAGGCTGACTTGTTATTAATATGATCTCTTCAGCAGTCAAACGATTTCTTCCATATGTCCTCTGCCACGCATTGATTTGAGCCATAAATACTTGCTAATGCTAAATGCCTTGACAGTCAGCTATGCAGAGAGCAGTGCAGCTGAAGAACACAGGTGACTACTTACTTGCTACTTTGCAGACTAGCTGCATATTGAGGACTGATTGCCTGCACAGCCAATTCTCCCTTAATCGCAATGCAAATCTCTGGCCCAATAGAGTCTGTCTGCGATTGGTCACTCGGCAGAAGAAGTGCAGTCGCGTCCTTGCGCTTTCTGATGGGAAGGATGTTGATACACCCCTTGCTGTTGTTCTGGCATCCAGTACCTGTGACCGACGTCACCCAAGTGCCTTTAAGGATTGGGTGGTTTGTAAACGGATGACAATTTTATGGGACATATCTTTTTGCAAGCGTTTGCATGGTGGAAGAAATGTGTGTGTGAATGAGGTAGCAAGTCTATTCCAATAGGAAGGCGTTGAGAATAACAATGAGCATCGACAGTAAATATAAATCGAAGTATGAGAACATATACGGTTGATTTTCGGGTAGCTGCGCAATTTCCGAATGGCATTTATTGCCCCTTAATCGACTCAGGAGTGTAACCGCTATGGTAGGTGCATGCACTACGACTGACGAGAATGATTGTTTTGGCTGTATGTGGGTGGGTAGGCGTAGTCGACAATGACCCACTAACTTACATTGAGGTAAGCGAAGGGGTTCAGGTATGCCAATTTGCATCAGAAAAGAGGAGTTCAAGTGCATGACAAGAAGTCCCTAAGTGAGGGCAGCTTCTGGAACTGAGACGTATTTTGGTAAAAGCTAGGTCCACTCTTAAGAAAAACACTGCAGCCAAGAGCCTTAGTTAATTTGTGATGCCTACAATGGTCCTTTAACTTGTCTAGAACACAATTACTCTACAATAAAGATAAGAGTTGCGAAAGGAAGGGAATACCACATTTTCAGCCGGCCGACATTATTTTACATTTCTTCTTAGCGTCGTAATTTGCCACCAAAACTGCTCGTCTGAACACGAGTTTACAGTTCGGACTTTTTAGCGTTGACAGGGCATTACATTTCTACCGCTTTATACTTCTTCCCACACCATTCTAGTAGTAAGTTCAACTATCCCACAATAGTTGACACCAACAATCCCGTATAGACATTTCCATGGCTTTTATTATGGCCGGTACAATAAACGGAAGTGCTTTTTCTTCCTTTGTATCTAAACGGCACCAATTCTGTAGTAGTCCAACCAACTGACACACTTTGCCATTTCACTTTAGCAACTTTGTCAGAAAGCGATAATCAACAAGTAATCTGTGTGAATAACCTCTTGCAATGACTTTTGCTTAATTCTCTTTAGATGAAGACTCGTCGGTAGGCCAGTTATAAAACCATAATTGTTTCATTGCACACCACCTTGTCGAGCCATTGGATGTACTTGTGAGGCTTTGATACGGATGCTAGAAATGACTTTACCCGGCTTGCAAGTTGCGTACAAGTGTATCTATGAGTGAATTGCAAAGGGTAACTGTTTGCCTGTCCCACTGTGGAACGTTGCCTCTTGAACAGCCTACTATTCCTCTCTCACATTACTTCAGCCATTTGCATTACCAACTGTTGATCGGCAGTGATGAGTGTGACTTCATTTGATCTCAATCTTATGTGTAATAGCTTTCAGAGAAGGAGAAGTAGCGCAACCCTTAGCTAGATGATTGCTCAAATAGACAAGTTTGGAAAGGGCTTTAAGAGGGGTGAACAAAAGTTTTTTAGCTATGCAGACTGTGTCCTTCTCAACACATCAAACAGCGCAAAACTCCAGTTCAAAAAGCTATCATGGCGAGCATTCAATTTTAGGTATGATGGCATAGTTCCACGGAGCACTATTACCCCACATGAGATGGACTTGATCGGCACTGAGGTTACACGACTTGATACCACTGGTGCTTACAGAACAGATCCCTGAGACATCTCAGATGCTCCTCTCGATCGACAGCAAAGGGATTCTCAATGGCTTGCCCATCGAGGACGTACTTCAGTCGAGAATCATTTTTCACGATCATCTCCTACAGCAAATTTATAAGAGTGCTGGTAGAAAATCGCGGTATACTTATGGGCGCGCAGTTAATGGCAAGTGACACACTTACCTCTATCTCTGCAAGAAGCTTGATCTCGTCGTTCGGGTCCATAATAATTGCATCGAGTAGCCTTCTTTCGTCTTCCGATTCCTCGTTGCAACTTACAATTGGAACATCTAGGGTCGCGAGTTGGTCACTCGTTATTTCCCTCAAATCTTCAAAATCGAGGGAAGATCCTACGCTTGGCCATGAAGCATCTCCTATTAGGCACAATTATGCTGTCTACTGCCTTACCCTAAACCTCCTCCCCCTCTTTCTCCCCCTCCTTCTTCGCACCTCGACCTTGGCTCATTTCCTCTGAGCTTTAGTGAACAAATGTCATTCCAAAATTCGATAGCTGATCCCGTGAGCCGATCTCACTCGTAAAGCACAAATTCGTTCAACTTAAAATGCCATGGAATTTACTTGCATGTTGAGGTATCCTGTGAGTGTAATGAATGAAATTGCACAGGTGAGGACTAGTATGCAAAATTAAGCTGTGTTGTGTGCACTTAAACTTGCTATGGTAGAAGCTAATTAGCTCAGAAATGACAGATTGCCACGACTATTTGTCAGTATTAGAACCCCTCATTCACAGATTTACTATGAGCAGAGTTGGAGAAACCGTTATGCGCTGAAGCGTTTAGCGCATTGTCCCTACTTTCATGGGCAAATATGCACCGACGCCACCAGTGACACTGCTTCCAAAGCCTAAAGCGAAGAATTGCAGGCTACAATGCTTACGACAAATAGAGGCATCAGTGCTACCACGCATGCATTATTTCCATTTCTCAGTGTTGAGCGAGTGGAATGAAATCAACATGCCCTCTGTGCCTCCACTATATACGGCTGCTAATTTTTAAAAGTCCAATCACGCAGTATATTGAAGCGACGTCCGGAAACAGCCCTAAATGAATCGCCACAATGTAGAATTGGTAATGCATGAGCTTTCCTCATCGTGCACCCCGGATCTGGCTCCTCTCGGCTGGTCGACCAATGGAGTCTTTTACCTACCACTTCCCCCTAGTTTGCCCAACCGTTGCAATAGGTAAGACATTAGCCCTTCTTACCAAGGTCGCGCATGAAATGGCTCAAGTTCGACGTTATGATTGCGCCTATAGCTTGGATCCTAGCACAATTCTCTTTTTGCGAAATGCTAAACAGCATCAAATGGGTGAAGCTCTAGTCGAACCTCAAGGATGTACTCATTGTATCAGCTTTGTCCTCCAAATGCAAAATACAATTTAGTGCAAACCGTCTTTCATTAAGCTGTTAGCCAACACCAGTTACCAAGATTGTGCTGTGTGTTCATATCAAGTGAAATGCAGCAACGTGAAATGTGTGGGGTGAAATGGGAGAAAAGTAGCCCTGAGCTGAATAGAATGGGCTTGTAGGAAGTGTCTGACCGGTTTGCTAAGAAAGATGAGCGGAGAGGTGTGAGAGGGGAGGTTGGTAACATAGGTGCGACATGGATGCCAAGTGCACAGAACATGCTAATGTGGGCCCACTATGCGTGGGTCACGAATATAGGAGCCCGTCTCATTTAGTCTTTGTAAACTATTGACTGTAGACATCTGAGACTGTTTTAAAACTATTCCAGCCTCAAGGATTGGTTCCATCATCCCATTGTCAGCATGAATAATTGAACTTCTATTCGAAGACTTTTGGCAGCCCAATCTCAATCCAGATGCAAACTTACTTGACCGTTTTATTCTACACATGTATGCAAGCAAAAACAAGAACTTCACCGCTTGCATCTGAGGTGCTTTTGTGGGGCTGACTTGCCCCATTGTCCTTGCTTAGTGTGAAAACGGGTAGAAATGTCCGAATTGCGAATGTAGAACTGATTTCCATTTTCGTCTGACCCAAATTATGGCTAGCACCAGTGATCTCTTTCCGTAGTTTAAATTTAAATTAGCTTTAATTTAGTTTAGATTGCCTGAATAAAAACGCTTTTTGAGTACGTGGTAGGTATGGGCATGAACTTCCGGTTCAATTTGATGCATGCATGCATGCAACCAAGTTAGGCAACAGGTATGAGAGAGCCGTAGGCATAACCTGAGATAAAGAAATGACTTGATTTAGTCACCGATGCTGGAATTCAAGTCCACCTTAACGTCAGCTCTGTCATTTCTGATGAGGGTAGTAAGATTCCAGACCCACACCAGCAATGCACAGCACAGAGTATTGGAACCAAAAGATTCGCTCACCTAAGGGAACAAATAAATCACGCCTTGCTATGTAGCTCTAATTGCAACTGAGACGTGGCATTGAGATTATGAGAGAAAAACAGCACAGTGCGTTGTTTTGGATCCTGCCACAAATTAGATGAGTAACCACACAGGCAGAAATATGTAACGTGGATATGATTTTCAATTGTAGTGAGTGAATAGATTTAAGAAGTTTAGTGAAACTTCTAGGCTGTAAAACATTGCCGCAGTGTAATCGATGACTGATATCTATCAACCACGATGCAGCAGCACAACATCTGGAAAGAAAATTGCTTATTTAACCCAGCTTTGGAAGGAGAACTTTGGGATGTTAAGAAGCAGCTCATTAAATGGCAAGGTTGTTCTCTTTTTGTTGCAGCTAAATAGGCTCACAATGCCGGCCGAAAATGACAGCATTAAGATAAATTCATCCATCTGAAATTTGCTGGTAGAATTCGTATCAACCCGAAACGGAAGATGAGGCACTATCCTACTTATCTGCATTACTACGGCGACAGCCTTTGGGATCGAATGCAGCACGCAGAAGATGGAGGCGCAGGTGGCTGATGACGTCTCGTTCTGTGGGGCGCTCCTGTTCTGTGTGGAATAACACCACATCCAAGCGGTCAAAAGTAAATCCACAGATAATGCATCGGTAATCCTTGTCATGCTGTTCTTTAGTAGAGCACTTCTGTGGCTCTTCATGCACATAGGATTGAGAAGGGTCTAAGCTCTCATTACTTTCGGGCTTTTCCAGTACTTGCTGACTTGGTGCTGGCAGTTCAACTTCATCTTTAGTGTAAAAGGACATATAAAGTGTGTTTCTTTTGCTTTCCGAAAGGGCAAAGAGCACTGGCTGCAGTCAAACCTTACCTAGGTGTGCCATTGTGTGACATGCTGTTTCCGCAAGTGTGCTGAAACCCTCGAGGCAAAGCACACAGTAGTAGAACTTGCAATTACTGTGTCGCAGGAGGTGTCGATGCATCCGCTTCAAGTGGCTGTGCTCTTTGCTACACGCGGTACATTTATATTTATTGCCAGCCTTTTCACCTTCCGCAGAAGAGCAATATGAGGGATTAAACGAATTGTACAACAATAATAATAAATTTTTCTTTAAGGATAATAAGGGAGCAGTAAATGCTCAATGCACCATTCTCTAAATATGAGATGGGCTTAGCAAACATTAAGACTGCATGGCTTTATACCACAGATGCGTGCAGAACAGAGCCATGAGATATCTCAGCTGTGTCTCTTGATCAGCCACATAGGGATTCTCGATGGCGTCCCCATAAAGGACGTACCTTAGACGGGAATCGTTGTTCTTGAGCATCTTCTAGTATAAATACGTAAAACATGAGAAAAACAAATGAGCGATTTGTTTAGAGGTATGCAATGAATAACCAATTCTGCGGTTACCTCCATCCTTGCAACGAACCTCATCTCGTCTTCTGGGTAGATAATAAGTGCTTCGAGCAGCACTGCTGTGTCTTCCATCTCCTTACTGGAACTTTCAATTGGGGCATCTAGGGTTGCTGTTTGATGTTCTCATCCTTCCTCTGAGCCTTCAAAATTACAAAAGAACATTATGCTCAGCCTTGAAGCATCTTTGTTTGGCATAGCTATATTGTCTGATGCCTTACACTCACTCCTCATTTTCTTTGAATTTTAGTGAACAAACGTCATCACAACCTCCTAAGAGGTGATCTTGTGAGCCAGTCTCACTCATGGAACGTAAATCCGTTCCATTTTCTTGCATCTCAAAATGTTCTGTGGTTTTAATGCACAAGGATGCACAGTGAGGAGAAGCATCCAAAATTAGGACGGGGAAGGTGTCTTTACCCCTACCACGAAAGAGGCTAATCATCTCAGAAATGACGGCCTTGCAAGACCACGTGTTAAGGTCAATAACCTACTTGTACTGATTTCCTCTTGATGGAGTTCGTAAGCTAGCTATGTACTGCATTATTTAGCATATTCTTTTGAGCTTCTATGAGTAAAGTAGCACCAATGGCACCAATGAGATTGCTTCCAAAGACTAAAGCGTAAATTCAAGTCTACAATGCGTAAGGAAATTTGAGTATTCTGTTTACTACGCATGCATGATTCTTATTCACTTGTGCTAAACAAAATTGAATGATTATATTTCCAGCAAGAAACATGTCTTCTGCACTTCCACTACAAACCAATACTAAGTTTTGAAGCTCCTATCACGCAGATAATCCAAGAGGTGGCTGCAAACAGCCCAAACTAAGCCGCCGCAGAGTAGTTTTATTAATGTATGTGCCTTCTTCATTGTGCACATCGGTTCTGACTCGTCTGGTTGGTCGACCGATGGGCTCACTCACTCGCTCAACAAGCCTAATTTTGCCCACCTTTGTGCAGCCGTTGCTCTAGGGAAGATTTTAACCAATCTTAACATAGCTACAAATAGATGGACTCAAGATATACATTTGGATCTTGCTTATAGATTAAATCGCAGTGCAATGCTCTTTCACAGAGTGCTAAATAGCATCAAATTTTTTAAAACCATATCCCAACGTCACTGGCCGCCTCATATTTTGTCAGCTTTACCTTTCTAGCTGCGAAGTACAACTTAATACGAATCGACGTATTAAATGCTGTTTTTCAGTGTCTATCACGCGGAGTGAGCTGTAATAACAAAAGATAGTTGTTAAAGGAGAATCAATGCTTGAGTTTGAGGCCTGAAACCGGACGAGTGTCCTCAGCCTGCCTAGCAGCGGTTGCTTTCATGCGCTGCCACAGGATAGCCCCAACTGCAGTGAGAAATGCTGTTGCACTCGAATGCAACTTTAGGCGAGTTCCCCTTAGCCCCTAGATGCGACATGTTTGCAGGGACTTTTTTCCACTTTCGAGGAGAAGGCAATGGCAAATGCGTCGTCATTAGGGAAACGACGCAGATGATTAAAGCATCTAGTGGATTTAATGCAAGTTGCGAGGGATTAGCAGGTTCAACCACTTTGTGTTGATGTGGAGTTAATGAAAAGCACCACGAATTAGAAAAGAGAAACTTGTTCTTGCATAAATAGAACAATGAGGAGCCTGTTGGAGCGCTTGTACATGCTTGTTTGCCTAACGAATATTTGTGCGTAAACACTCGGTTGACTCCTCGTGCGAGTTGTCGCAACTGCCACCAATTTATCTCCTGGCCGTTAGAGAAGTGCTGGTCCACTGCTCGCTGTTCTTTAAGTAAGGTGCATGTAAAAGTAAGCACAGGATAAAGTGAAGGCACATACTCCTTGCACTATTTTACACCACATGCTGGCGTTGTGTAGTGAACGGCATGAGTAGAATTAAATTAAGAATGCGTTCCGTCAGGTGCAATGCGGTAAGCAAAGCAACCATGATAATAGGGTAAAGGGTTGCCGATGCTTAGACCGTTTTCACTATTTGTGGAAACGTTTGTGCGAAACGATAATTTGGCATGACTGAAGACTGCCGCCACGAAATATCGAAAAGCACATTTGCAGCATGCAGATAGCCCATGTATACTGCGAATGCCATTGCATGTAGCAGTTAACGAAGCAGGTGCATCTATGGAAAATGAGCTTGACAACGAAGTAAATCCCATGCAACAAAAGAAGTTATTTTGCCAAGCAAACGGGATTCTTCTATCAAACAGTTTCTGCGTAATCACGTTTTCGTAGTTCGGTCTGCGTTGGTCTTTAGTTGCAAAATGATACGACTGAAGATCTCGCAATTGTCTATCCCCAGCATAAAGTTTGTAACGCGCATTGCAATTTGACACAAAAGCTTGCGCGTGTTCTAGGTTTTAAAGTGTGCCTTCTACTAGATTGCCTTTAAAAAAGATGTACATTTATTACTCGACACTTTTAATATGCGATGAACGCTGCAGCCTTGAGTAGTGTGGCCGCTGACACAATGCTTATAACGTTTGATAGGACTAGACAAGGGAGACATTGCAGACAGTAAGAGAGTCACATTAAGCGTTGGCTCAAAACATGCGACCGTCTTCTTAAGGCACTCGCCTAAAATTTGCCAAAAGCGAGCGCAACGATGCTTCAGAATCAGGTCTAATAAATACAATTGCTATGCTTATTAGGGAGAGGCTCTTAGCACTCTCAAAAGTCAAACTTTGTAGGTGCCTTCATGATGTCATCAGTGCCTGCGGCAGAGTCCATAATGTGAAACACTTAGTGGGTGGACGCAACACTTTGTCGTATGGAGCATTCTACCTTTGCAGGTAGGGACACACCACTGCGTCCTATAATATCCAATTCCTTCTATTCGAGTCCATTATGCCTCATCGCGATGCGACTCACAACAATTTAGTGTGTGGGCGGCATCATTATCAAAGTGATATCTTGTGGAGGAGGAGAAAGCGAACAAATGCAAAAGCGGATGATTGAGTTATTGGATGAGTGAGTGAGTAGAGAGTGACATTACGGAAGCATATTGAAATAAAGGTTAATAATTACGATCTACGAATCGCTCCGAACATCGCACACTCAAGTAGAACTTTCTGTTACTGTGGCAGAGGAGGTGCTACTGCCTCCTCCTAAGTGGCCAAGATGGCATGGCAAATGTGGTCGTTGTATAGGTTTGCATTTTAACGCTTGTCTTCCATGTGAGTGGCGGCGAATGCTTTACAACGGTCTCTCCGTTGTTGACGTATCTCAGGCCTGGACCCATGTTTCGCAACATTTACTGTTGGCCCGAGGATGACACACCAGGCGAGTTGAACGAATGCGCAAAACTACTTGGACCATCTTGCGTGACCCAAGTTGATACGGACGATGGTGGAATCGAGTTGTGTCGTCTTCCCACCTTTTCCTCTTCTCCCTTTTTCCATCACCAGGCCATTCGTACGCAGAAGATCTTTAGACCCGTTATACGACTCATCCCGTCAAAAACTTGCGCATGAACCCTCTCAGTCAAATTGAACACTCGTATGTGGTTATTAGGGGCAAGAGCATCATCCACAACAATACCACGTCCGAGCGATTTTTGTAAGAACCATTTACAGATCTTGACACAAAGTTATTCTTACCTGCAGCGAGGTCTGCCACCAAGACATTCACTCGCAAGTATGTTAATTTCGAAGCCCTGAATTTGTGGTTGCAACATGGTTTACTTGACTTGTTTTGTTCCAGCACAAGTCAGGTGGCCTCCACTCCATTTTCGGCGTTGCACGTAATGGTTTGCTGTAGCTTTTGTCTAATGACCACTGGTAAGTGCGAGTGAGCCCTTTTGTCGAATCGAAATAGCAGATGCTAGAAGGTGATGCTTGTCAACACACATGACAGTTATCTGTCTTCTGGACAACCCTAAAATTAAGCAACATCAATGTCATTGTCAGGTAGGTCTGCTAGCATGGAAGACGGTGTTCCATTGGGTAGGAACACGATGCCTACTAAGTGATTAGGAGTTGTGGATTTCGGCATGGCATCTGCAGTGGTCCTGGAAAAGAGAAATATATCTTGTTCTTCGAAGCTTTAATGTCCGTCAGGTGGTATCGGTGATTAGTTCAACTATCCCGAAATAAAGCTTTTATAACTCTGTCACATTAACCGAACCTCAGTGGCATTAAATTGGACCAATCAGCAGTAACGATAGTCATTGAATTAATTGCCGCCTGATTGGTTAATATTATTGCGGTGACATACGCTTGACACATCATGGACTAGTCTTGCCGGCATTGCATTGACGGCTCGTCTGCAGAACCATCAAAAGATTAAGCAAAGCGTATTGTTACTTGAGTTAACGATATCTATCAAGCACTGACACATCGAACTTGCTTTCTCGAGTGCTTAGAATGGAGAGGTTATGGAGACAATATATTCCGATGTATGGGATGTGGACCCTTTGGACTAGAAGTAAATGGTCAATCGAATTCCGTGAATGTGACCAGTCTTGAAGGATATAAAAATCCTTCTGTTTCAGAAAATCAGTTCTTCTCTGTCATCTTGAGATAAGACCTAACTTTTGTAATTTCTTGAGCAGGCACGGACATTAAATTTGCTTACACTGTTCCTTTTCATTTTGACATTCACTTAAGCTCCCAAGAGCACATAGGAGTCTGATTATCGCATCGAAAGATATAGCAAGGATGCATGAAAGCTTGACCACCACTTCAGGCACATAAGTTAACTCCTGTCCCATGTGCATCATTAGGAATAATCCTTTTCGGATCTGATCCGCAAAGAAATCGCAGTGTAAAGCATGCAGCCACGAATATTTGCCAAGTGCTACATGCGAAATGCCGCAGCATAATTTTTTTTACTGGCAGCAAAACACTCAGTATGCCTAATGGCAGGCAAATGTAGAGGCGCAAAATCCATTTGTTTTACCGGTATCCAATCGACGTCTCTTGGAATGATGCATCAGACCACGATTTCATCTCGACCTTTACTGCCATCGCAGACAGCCTGAGTGCAAGTCGTATTGTTGGTGGAGTGAAGTGTTTGGTGCCGTGTTAAGTTCGCACAATGGTGCGCCTCTTCAAAAGCACCAGTATGGGCTTACCGATCATGAGCATTCAACTACTCTTCAAAAGTTAACTTGCGCTTTGATCAGTCTGCTGCAACGTTACTGCAATCTTTGCGGTCGCCAACTCAAACTTTAACTGAACGTAAATAGTGCTGCCAAGCCCAACTGTCCGAAGGAAGCTGATGGTGTAAAACTCGACTTCCATTAGGTAGCTCAAGAATGCTGCTGCGTAAATAGAAAACCAGGCTTCAAGATAACTGCGAATTCTGAGGAACGCATCCTCATAGATTGGTTGTTCTCTTTTTCGCCATGTTGCTACTGTCTCACTTAACGTGAAGCTGTTGCTGGCGTGGATGCCTGAATCTGCGTTGAGTCACAAATGAAGAGTCACTAACAACAGCTAATTGTGCCAACTATCTCTAAAAGGATCAGACACACTGCCCAGAAGAACCCTCCTTCGGCAAATATAGGGATAGCAGGGATCTGTATTAAGTCTATGGTCTGTATCAACACCAGTGACATGACAGCTTGCACAAACTTGTTACAGCATCCTATTTGTTCATTTTTGTGGTTGACCACTATTTATAGACCCCGAAGAGATGGCTGTCTGCAAGTGTTCAGGCGGTCTAATGGTTTGTTTTCACACTCGGTCTCTGTCCTCACTTTTGTTCCATAACAACTTTAAAACACCTATTTACGAGACTGAAACACCACGAACTCACCAGCGGTTCGCGTGCATGTGCTATGATCTGCCAGCCCGTTTCAACACTGTTCCATGACAGATGATCAAGGCCAGTGTTAAACGGTTAATTTAAAACGGTTGGGAGGCGAAATCCTTATTCGGAAAGACTAAATGAGACGGACTCCTATATTCGTGACCCACGCATAGTGGGCCCACATTAGCATGTTCTGTGCACTTGGCATCCATGTCTCACCTATGTTACCAACCTCCCCTCTCACACCTCTCCGCTCATCTTTCTTAGCAAGCCGGTCAGACACTTCCTACAAGCCCATTCTATTCAGCTCAGGGCTACTTTTCTCCCATTTCACCCCACACATTTCACGTTGCTGCATTTCACTTGATATGAACACACAGCACAATCTTGGTAACTGGTGTTGGCTAACAGCTTAATGAAAGACGGTTTGCACTAAATTGTATTTTGCATTTGGAGGACAAAGCTGATACAATGAGTACATCCTTGAGGTTCGACTAGAGCTTCACCCAATTTGATGCTGTTTAGCATTTCGCAAAAAGAGCATGGTGCTAGGATCCAAGCTATAGGCACAATCTTAACGTCGGGCTCGAGCCATTTCATGCGCGACCTTGGTAAGAAGGGCTAATGTCTTACCTATTGCAACGGTTGGGCAAACTAGGGGGAAGTGGTAGGTAAAAGACTCCATTGGTCGACCAGCCGAGAGGAGCCAGATCCGGGGTGCACGATGAGAAAAGCTCATGCATTACCAATTCTACATTGTGGCGATTCATTTAGGGCTGTTTCCGGACGTCGCTTCAATACACTGCGTGAGTGGACTTTTAAAAATTAGCAGCCGTATATAGTGGAGGCACAGAGGGCATGTTGATTTCATTCCACTCGCTCAACACTGAGAAATGGAAATAATGCATGCGTGGTAGCACTGATGCCTCTATTTGTCGTAAGCATTGTAGCCTGCAATTCTTCGCTTTAGGCTTTGGAAGCAGTGTCACTGGTGGCGTCGGTGCATATTTGCCCATGAAAGTAGGGACAATGCGCTAAACGCTTCAGCGCATAACGGTTTCTCCAACTCTGCTCATAGTAAATCTGTGAATGAGGGGTTCTAATACTGACAAATAGTCGTGGCAATCTGTCATTTCTGAGCTAATTAGCTTCTACCATAGCAAGTTTAAGTGCACACAACACAGCTTAATTTTGCATACTAGTCCTCACCTGTGCAATTTCATTCATTACACTCACAGGATACCTCAACATGCAAGTAAATTCCATGGCATTTTAAGTTGAACGAATTTGTGCTTTACGAGTGAGATCGGCTCACGGGATCAGCTATCGAATTTTGGAATGACATTTGTTCACTAAAGCTCAGAGGAAATGAGCCAAGGTCGAGGTGCGAAGAAGGAGGGGGAGAAAGAGGGGGAGGAGGTTGAGGGTAAGGCAGTAGCAGCATAATTGTGCCTAATAGGAGATGCTTCATGGCTAAGCGTAGGATCTTCCCTCGATTTTGAAGATTTGAGGGAAATAACGAGTGACCAACTCGCGACCCTAGATGTTCCAATTGTAAGTTGCAACGAGGAATCGGAAGACGAAAGAAGGCTACTCGATGCAATTATTATGGACCCGAACGACGAGATCAAGCTTCTTGCAGAGATAGAGGTAAGTGTGTCACTTGCCATTAACTGCGCGCCCATAAGTATACCGCGATTTTCTACCAGCACTCTTATAAATTTGCTGTAGGAGATGATCGTGAAAAATGATTCTCGACTGAAGTACGTCCTCGATGGGCAAGCCATTGAGAATCCCTTTGCTGTAGATCGAGAGGAGCATCTGAGATGTCTCACGGATCTGTTCTGTAAGCACCAGTGGTATCAAGTCGTGTAACCTCAGTGCCTACCAAGTCCATCTCATGTGGAGGTAATAGTGCTCCATGGAACTATGCCATCTGGTGCTTTAGCATTCACCTCAAAAACACTCACCATTTTATACGATTCGTTTGATTCTTCATTTTGTTGTGCTGTGGAAGGTGAAGGGAAGACTGATGGTGGATACAAATGCACTGCGTGCGATGAAGAGCATAGCGACTTGGATGAGATGCTTCAACACCTCCTGCAGCACAGCAACTTCAAGTTCTACTTCTGTGTGCATTGCCTCGAGGGTTGCAGCACGCTTTCGGAAATGGCGTGCCACACAATGGCACACATGGGTAAGGTTCGTCCTTCCCATATAGTTAACGGAACACATCTCATACGTTCTGTCTCCATTAAAGATGAGGTTGTACTGCCGGCATCAAATCCGGAGTTATTGGAAAAACCCAGAAGTCCTGAAAACCTAGAGCCTCCTCATTCCTATGTGCCCCAGGAGCCGCAAGAGTGTCCTGCCAAAGAAGAGAGCAGTGAAGAATACCGCTGCATTATCTGTGGATTTACATTTGACCGCTTGGATGTGGTGTTATTCCACACGGAACAGGAGCATCCCACCGAACGAGATGTCATCAACCGATTGCGCCTTCGTCTTCTGCGTGCTGCATTCGATCCCAATGGCTACCGCCTCAAAATTGCAGATGAAAGGGAGAGTGCATCACTAGGTTTTTGTTGCTAAACTTGTTGTAATGTTTTTGGATGTGAAATAAAATGCCAACCTTGATATTTAATGAGCAGCTTTTCACTTTTATCAAAGTCTTTATACTGGACTATTTTATATTTGTTCTATTATTGAGGGATATCAGACATAAGTAGCGAGAAAAGCTTCATGGTTTCGAATCTAGGTGAAGTCTGGTGTGTAGAACAGGTGAATTTAACACATATCCACCAATGCAAATCGAGTGCTGTTGATGTGTGTTTGAACTGATGTGAGAGAAATAAATGATGGGTGATTCGAGAAATGCAGTCTTGCAGAGAGGCTGACAAGTAGTTATTCCTTTGCGATGCAGATGCGGATGCTCTCGGACCCGATTAGCAGATTGTAGCGAGCCGTTTCTGATCTCTCCGTATAGAGCTCACATAGCACTGCGACGAGCTACTGAACCAACGAAACGTTTAAATGTCCCCTCGAAATGCTTTTTCTTGAATTACTAAATAATTTGAGCAATAGTAAAACATTGAGGGGCATGCATATGAATGTGAACAGGAAAGTGAGAAAGGAATCAAACATCCTTATACCGCTAAAGCAGAATCCGCTTTTGACGCTTTTTCTGGATTTAGCATGTGAGTTCTGTTCTTTGCAGTTTTCGTTACCCTTGTTATATTTTTACGATAACTGACCACTAGGTGATGCGAATTAAAATGAAACCTAGATCAACATGAAGCTAGCCGATGTGAGGTCTGCATAACTCATCAAGCCGATGCGAAGTTTCATTGGGTCCATGTTGCCTACGGTGCAACAAAGGACGACTTAATCTAATTTACCAATGGAGTCCGGGCTAAGACATCAGGCCAAGAGGAAGAATGAAGTTTGCTAGGCTAAGGTTGGAAGATTGATGCTTCGCCACACTGTCCAGTGTCACTACCCTCTCAATTGCATTAGTCGTGACTACGTGAAAGTGATTGCCAGTGACCAGTGCAGATAAGGCTGTGAGTTTGAAGTGAGCGACATGGCACCAGACAAATGCATGTGCTGCCCTAGCAACAGGTATTTCTGTTGCGGTGGCAAAACTGAAGAAAATTAACGGTGACGATTATGATCCATCTGATTTTCTGCTGTCAGGGGTTTAATCTATGCATTGAATAGGATGAACCAGCCATCGATTTAAGCTCGTCTTCCTTTACTCTGGTTAAAAGCTACATCCACAAGCTGATTCTGTGCAGACTGCCTGCAATTATGTCATTAAAGCTAAAAAGCTTGAATGTGTTCTCCAAAGATTTATTCCACTATGAACCACTAGCTCTTAGGAGCGTTTACAACATGCAACTAGAACTGAAATTAGAAACATGCAGTGACACTGACCCTCTGGCGCAAGATTGAAGTTGATTGTTCCACAATTCACAAAGGTGTCCTCTTCTCCACCCAAGTCGACAGCAATGCCTAGCACTGCACATTGCCTGCAGAGTGATGGTTCATGGGAGCAAGCTAGTCAGGTAGTACCATGCGCATGATTTCACACCGATCATCTATGCCAACACAGCGTTGTCAACTGCTGGATGGTGAGCAGTGGACTTAAAGCTTACAACTTACACTTTTAAGGTGGTCAGTATGCGCAGTCTCTTCGCGTCTGTTCTCTGCAGCTTGCATGCATAGTTACTGTTTAACAACAGGACGCATGTCTTCTCAGCGATCCCCTATAACAACGCAGACATTTGCAAGAGACAAAACCGACTTGGCCAAGTTATTGGCGAACTGCAGCACATAATATACGCCTGAGTAACTTGCGCTTTTATCTGTCTATGCGCTGCATGTTAGTTACGCTTTTGTGCTAAGCGAAGTTTATTCGGCTTAACCGGGGTATTCTAGGGCAATCGCTCATCACGATGCGTCTTAGCGTGAATGCAATCCAGCCCATCCACCAGCACAGTGGATGAGTGCCAACGGTTCGGCTCATATATCATGTGTCGTGTTCTACTGGCTATTAGAGCGACCCATTTGTCCACAAAAACAAACATTCTACGAAGCAGTTTAGCTGCCCTCGTGGTCAGGATATTCCCGCACCTATGGTGCTGCTGCTACTGCACCAAAGAACAGGGATACCACTTCACAATGCAAGGACCTTTGCAACTACGCGTCCTCATGTTACGTACCAAGTCCGTCCTGTCTGCATGCATTATATCTGGCACCATTTTGTTTTCTTTTAAACATGACTCGTTCGAGTCGACTACAATAGTTAATCCAAATGCACTTGGATTTGTCTTCATTTTGCATTTTGGGTCGGGAATTTTGGCTGGGTGGGACTTTGCATTTCAGGCGTCGTGAAAGGAGGGTTTGCAAGTCATTTACGTATTCTGAAAGGTATCATTGCACGCCTACTCTATCCTGGTAAGCTATGAAATCTGCCCAGTCACGAGATTGATAGAGTCCAAACACTGGCTACCCGGATCTCATTGATTTACTAGTACATTTAGGGGGCGAGGCACTTTGCTCATTTTCGGTTCCTTGGTTTCAGAAGACAGTAGAGAGCAAATCGCATTATTTTGGCTGAGCATTATTCTGTACGTTTGTTTTACATTGCGGTTTTGAGACAGTGGTGTTTTGAGGCAAATCAATAAAGAATTTCACATTCTAAAGCCATCGTGGTTCATTCCTTGTTTGCATTGTTTTGCGTAACGTAGAATTCATCGAGGTGGTGCCGTCGAAACTCCAGCTATCCTCTCATTTTGGGCGATTAGTTGCCACATTTATCCCAAAGGTTCTATCGGGAACAAGAGGCGGCTCCGATGTTTCAAGTGCACTAAACGAATGCGATCTTGTACGTCGAGGGTTTTAACACAGAGTGAAAGCACTTTCTGTGGAGGCGGAACTGAGAAGGTGGTTTGTCAATGAGGGTAGGTGAGGACATCCACCACATCAAGCAAACACAGGCCATCTTATTGGCAATGCTTCAATCATGCTACTGAAGAGAGTCATACTCATTTCCACTGTCGAAACATCGATCGGGCTAGAATCCCTGCTTAAGTCGCAGCTATGTAAAGGACACCATATTTCCCACCCCAGTATAGACAAGAAGGCAATCTAGATGAAGTTCAAGCCTGTATTTATCCTGTTTAATCATTAATGAAATAAGCAAACCAGTTCACAAAGCCATGCGTCTCACGAGAGATGGTAGCCGTTATTTAGCAGATTCTTGCATCCGCCTCCAAATCACATCCTGACACACCCATTCGAATATGTCCATGCGCTTCATAATGTGGCTTCTACACTCCTGCACGTGCCATATTCGCCAGTTCACTGGCGCAGTCTTTAGAGGGGAGTCACGGACGAAGCCAAGTTTATCTGCATAGTCCTGGAAAAGGTCCATCCCACCCTCACTCCTCTTCCTCACATCATCAATGATTACAATTCCAAACGTGTGTCTGGGCGACAAGACCCGCAATATGGCCTGCAGTTCAATGAGAGTATTGGAGCCATGGCCCGTAAACTGTGAAAGCTCAAGTACGTAGAGAATGCAATTATGTATAGCGAATTGTGCTTTTCGGCTTCTTAGGCTTCTCTCCAATTTACTGCTAACAATTTGGAATTTCGGGGACGCTGGTGGATAGTAGTACACATGTGCAGAACGACGGCAATCCAGTAGCCGAATGCGAAACGATGTAGGCTGCGTGGAATTAACAACGTTTAGAGATATCTTGCGGTTCACATGCGATCGACGCATAGGGTAGAACACGTTCGCGCGCTTTGCCAAGATGGAAAGATAAAGTAGGCAGGTGACTCTTTCATACGCACCGAGAGGACCTCGAATCGATACAAATTGATGATCAAACTGCATTTGATCAAAGTGCTGCTCAACGGCTTTGTAAAAGTCTGCGGTGCGCGGAATCAGCGCGCTTGAATGCAGTGTAGTGCAGACTCGTCTGTCGATCCACTTCCACTTATTGATGTATGAATACGGCTTTTCTAGAAAGAGAATCCACTGCCAGCTTGGAATTGCTATGCAAACATTGACTATGTCAGTAACACCGAGGTATTTGCAAAGCATTTCAACCAAATCCATGCGGAGGTCCGTAATCTTTTTACTGTGCGATTGCATCTGTAACACACGTTTATTGATTAGTAGGAGAGTAGAACTTTAGGAACCATAATGCAAGTGAAACACTTAATACCTCTTTCAAGAAACGGCACGAAATTAGAAAATGTCTAGCATCGAGCTATTGAATAAAAAGAGAGACTGGCATCTTCGAAAAGCCGGAGAGACTCAACTTACTTCTAACTCCATTTCACAATTTCTGAAGAGCGCTTTTGGACTCTGGTAGTGTGAGTGATGCATGACCTGATGAGGGAGCACAAATCGTCTTCGCCGTTGAGGCAAGAAATTCAATCAACCTTGGGAGTTCCATTCAAATGCAGCTCAAGGGCTGGCCACATTTACTCGCAGATGCGGAATCACGCCTCGTCTTAATGAGCGCATTTGAATTTCTGATGTCGCTAAGCGAAAAGTTAGATCAGGGTACTAATAGCAGATCTAACTTTATTAACTCATCTTAAAGCATGTACGACATTGATAGTTAGTAAAGGAATGTGGCAATAGGAGGGATTCTGTATCTACTTTGTCTTGAACCGATGATCTGATGATCATATATGATTAGAAGAACTTCAACAAACAAATCTTATTAAGACGATAAAATCCGCCAGTTATTACAGTATTAGAAGTGCATGCCGTTTGCTATTCAGCGGCGAATTGTTTGATCACCTTGTTTTCACCTGCAAATTAGCGCATAGACACAGGCAATTGTTACGAAATCCACTTATCTTTTTAACTTTACTGAAATCCTATAGGATAAACGTGGTTCCATTTTTCATTTATCTATGGATATACCTCGCGGCTAATCAAGTTCATATCTCTGCATCCATTTTCCGAACTGGGACAAACTTCATGCAAAGTCGTTTGGTAAGAAGGCTAAATGAATTCAGCTATGAGCAGCCCCTAAATTCCATTAAAGCGTAGTTAATTTGTCCCCCGGAAATACCGTCAAACCCTGCCCATGGGCGCACAGGTGAGTCATTTTACCTCCAGAATGAAATAAAGCTCTGTCCAGGTGAGCGGCTTACGTCATTTGCCCTATGTAATGAGTTCTAATCGTGCCCTTAAGTTCACTGTCACACAATTTCGCCTCCAGTGGGCTGGCTGTCTGCTAAGCCATGCAAGTTGTCCGACTTTCTTCTCCCAACCAAGTGTGTAAATTCTGCCCAAGCAATATGTCTCCTTTGCTGCTTCGAACGCTGCATTACTGCAAGTCTGGTATGCTTTACTCCATTTGCGCCACAGTTGTGATCGAGCCGAGCCCCGGAGGAGCTTGCAGGAGATAATGTGGCCAACCTACAAACATTTTGTTTAAAATCAGCAACGAATATTAAAAGCAGATTCCTATTATTAATAGTGAAACGCCGTTAAGCCAAATGGATTTACTTTACCAACTAAAATCTATTTACCACCACTTCAATGCACTCTTTGATTAAATGGTGACTTTGCATATTCAAATCATAATGAGGGTGACCGTTTAATGCCTTATGATTGGTGGTTTAGGAGAAGCAGAACAAACATAGATATGGATCTCTAATTAAACTAAGCGAATGCCCTTTTTAGTGAGGCAGAGTGTTTTAAGTTATTTTACATTAACATCGCGGTTTCTGACGAACGCTTCTAAAATCTCGCAGAGTTACTGGAGTAAACATGAGTAATGGCCTCCAAATGGCATTTGCCATTTGGCAGCAAGAATTAATCAATTTTAGGAGCATTTATAAATGTAGCTTGAAGAGCGACCATATTTTTGCCCACAAATGCTAATGTGTTAGAAGGCGCACCCACAGGCGCTCCTCATAATATTGGCTTGTGAATGAGGTTGAGTAGTGGTGGTGTTAGCCGGAGAACGATTTGCGAAACAGTCGCATCCAAGTGTGCAAGCACATGAGAGTCAGGGCAGAGGATTTCACATCAATGGCTGATTTTCCGCTCCTAACGACAATCGACGGTGGCGTACTACATTCGTTCCTGATACAAGAAATAAACGCACGACGTCAGGAAAGTTAATCAGATGCATTCGGAATATCGATAGCGAGAGCTGAATGCGCTATTTTAGCTAACAACACATGCGATTTGCGTACAATGCTGAGAATCTGCTGCTGTGATCACTTCCAAATTCCCATTCCTCCAACCATCTCGAGGTGCTGATTTCCTAATTATAATATCTCTAGCATGAAGTTTACCTACTAAGGCACTACCATATCCTTCTAAACATGTTCATTCTAATACTGCTCGATATTTAGCCTCTGGTAGTTGCAGAGTCATTTCACTTTGAATGCGAGCAGGTGAAGTGTGAAGGCAGTGTTTTGGCTTGGTACAAAATGTCTCCCCTCGTTCCGTTTAAGGGCACGATAATGAAGTGGCCAAGGTAATGGAGGACAGAAGATCATTTCATGTAACACACACAGAAGCCACTGACAGCGTGGTCCACGAGGACCGTAGTCAAAACTACGAGGAGCTACGCTTAACAGATTTGCGCAAAGGCACCTTCAGGGCCAGTGTCATACAGAAAAAACACGCCTCGTGACGCAGTTCATCAAATCTGCCACCGATGCCGATGATGAGAAGGAGAAGTGTGCTTCAAACTGGCATGCAGGTCAGCAGCAGATCAGATTAGATTTGATTGCCACATGATTGCCTCATGTGACGCCGATGGCTTTAAAGCTTTGGCAAAATAATTGTCGATCAACAGTTTCCTTTTCCTTTGATGTTAGAAACAAACACATCAGCTGCAAAGCTTATCACCAGAGATTTAATCTCCCATTTTAAAGCGGCTTCAAAAGATCCCCATTGGATGCCGTGCCATCGGATTGGCGACTATTTTGCATCAAAAGTAGCGAATGGAGATTCGTTGGCAAATTTTCTAGTTTGATTAAATGGGGCTGCTATGATGTGCTCGCCAAATAATCGCCAGCGGCGTGGACGAAATTCATACGTCAACCAGCAGCTAATGGGCAAATCTACCATAAATATTTGCATTATGAGGCAGGGTGGGTAGTTTTGCCGGCAGCTGATTAGAAAATCGGTCGTCTCGACAAGAAAACAACTGCCACAAGTGCTCCCTGGAGGCCAACGTAAGAACAAGTGTGACGTGCTTATCCGTGACTCAAACATGACAATTCTGCTGGGCGTCCCACTATCACGCCACGTCCCACTCACCGCACAGTTCAGAGCACTAACTCGCACTGCAATTCAAGGTATCTGCCTTTGCTCAAAAGTGTATTCATCACTTGAAGCTAGTAGTAATGATTTAAGGCATACGATGGGAATACGACAATCATTATCGAAACCTCTGCCCACGATCATCCTAACTAATTCACACTAAGGAACATCGCCTGTGCAACGACGTTCGAGATTGACAAAATCCTAAAAGCAAACCATCAACGAATGGAGTCAGTTTGCATCACATGACTCCTTATTTCCCCATATCTAACACTTTCACAATGCTGCAGCTTTTGCTATGAATAGCAACTATGTTCCCTATGATGCAATGTGAAGGGAAAGCGTGTGGTTCTTCACAAGTGAATAAGGCACTTTTAATGTGTCCCCATGGCACAATTCTGCCTGATATGCGACTTGATGTTGCGATGCTTGTGGTGGCATCTGAATGAGCTGTGGTTCAGTGAACCATTGAGCAATGATTTTGTTTGACTAAAGAAGCTCATCTTAAAAGTCCATGTGCAGCTCCTTCTATTTGTGCGTGTCTATTGCCACAATCCGTGCACCTCAAATTCAGATCTGATAAACTATGGCTTCCTGATCCATCATTACAACAGTTAGATGAGTGGATGGTGATCCAAACACTGGCTAATGTTAGTAGGCATTCCTACCAGAGTTCATGGGGACACTTTAATCCTACGCATTTTTTGAAATCAGCCATCGATTTTTGTTAGGAATAGGAGATTAGAGACTTGAATCTGGACAAATTCAATGCGCTTTCTCTTCACCTCGGAGGAAAGGTCACATAGATTTCAAATACCTGTCTTCAGGGCATGCTGGTCACGCATTTGTTCCTTTATCCAACCGTGGCTCTTGATCCCGATCTTACATATCATTAGAATCTTGCCACTTCCTGTCCTAAGCCACTTTTGCACTCAGCCTATCATTCCACTCCCGTTAATAGCTAAATGGACCATCCATCTCCCGCTAAAATACAGCCCGTCCCATTCCTGGTGGCCTTTACCTTCTGATGATCCGCGTCCGATTTTGCAACTCTGCTTGATTCCTCTAACGCATTTGTCCGCATTCGTCCTCAATTAAGTCTCCTGATCTTTCGGCATACACATCTGTATAGGTCACTCTATGTATTGAATCAGAAGAAGTCACAGCACTCCGCATTTATCTATACATTTTTACACATATAACGAGTCAGACCCGTAAGCTTTCAATTCATCCTATTTCCACTTTAATCCCTTCATCTCACAACATCACGTCAGTCCATGTACTAGTAACTTACTTCTTCACGCGTTTCATAATATCTCGTCCGTTAACTCATCTCATTGACATCTATGACGCTTCATTTAACAAAAGCAGCCATTTTTATCCCCCATCATTTGGCACTGTATACATTGCTGGCACGTCGACATAAGCATTCATTAACAAGGGTGTTTATTCCCTCTGCCTTTTTTCCTCTTATCCACGTCCCACGGGATTTTTTCGCCACAGACTTTAGATTTCCATTCTATTTCAATTTTTATTCTTCCATTGCAATATAGGCGAGGAAATTACTCTCTATTTTGCAGCCAGTTTTGCAAAATAGCAAGCCAGTAGCTTCCTATGTTCTTCTTCAACTCTGCTCCATTCATAGCTGAATGTGTAGGTGGCTAGCATTCGCATGTATTAATAGCTCAAATCAGTACGTACTGTTCCGGTTACATGGGGGACATGAATTAACCGCTGAAGGGATTGCATCAATGTCGCAACATTCCAGCATTCGACATCGGAAGAGTGTTGGATTCTGATGCCAAGCAAATGACGAGGAACACTAAGTGAAGCACACTTGCTTCATGCTTGGCATGGCATACCACAGTTGCGCCTCGGCTTCTTTAATCTGCTGATAGCTTATTTGCTTGTTTAAAGAGCCCTGGGCACAGACCACTGTTCTACATGGAAGTGCACGTTCTTCGGAAAAATATTAGGCCGTTTAACTACTGGCGACTATAGTAGCGACACCTGCCCATCGTTGCATTTTGGGAAGAGATCTTTGCGTACTTACTAATGAACAAGTATGCAACACTGTAAGTTGGGTGGAATGGAAGTGGCTGCTGTGATGCGCAAAAACACAAAAAGAACTAGTAAGCCCTTGCAGTTTTGCTTCACTCTTGCGTAGGATTTTGGTGACAGTCACCTAGGCAGTCAAGGATGCATTGACTCGGATCATTTTCTTTCTGCTCAGTGGAAACAATGGCAATGTACCGAAACACACTTAGGGGCCACAGTAAACATCGCGATGCCGGGTCGCAAATAGCATGCTAATAGTCAGGTGGCATTTCGCCATGAGTACACGTCGGTGCTGCCTTACTCTTACATTGGGAAAACTATAAACTTTGCCCTCCATTAAGTCTAGAAGAACATTGTTAACACTCATGCTGTGATTCGCAGCATTGTGGAGGTGCCAAATATGGGGAAGTGAAAAGGTATGGGAGGCTAACTGACTCCATGTGTGGGTTATTTGCACAGAGGACTCTCTTCTTTGATGAGAACTATGCAGGGTGGGCATAGACACTGATTTTGCTATTGGTTGTCGCATCTAAACTGTCCGCTTTTGGGAATGGCTACCAAATCTTAATGATTTACACATAGCAAGTTGCGTGAGAGCTGGCTAACCAGCAGACACGCCGTGAACGCACCACGAAATCGCGCGTCAAACTTGGACTTACGCTGACCAAATATGAGCTACTGTGTCACGATTAAAATGACCTGTTCTCCTCTCAATGCAATTCTAATGCTGTCACATGATCCAAGTAGATTCACAAGCGAAATATCCTCCCCTGTATATATACATGTGTGATAGGGTCACACAAATCGATATAATAGCGCAAGATACACCACTGCCTTTTCTTTAAGGGCTGTCATATGATAAAAATGGTTTTTAAAGCGAAATGCTCTTTCTCCCACCGTTCCAACTGTGGCTGCATGACCGGAATAATATCACTAGCAGTCACATGACCGATGTGGATCTAACAGCACAAATCCTCCCCTCGAGGCAAATCAAATGCTGTTGCATGATCCATCTAGATTCATTAGCGAAAAATCCTACCCCCCCTCTTCCTCAATTGCACTCAAATTATCCAAATTGATCCAATGGAAAGAAAGCCCTCACTTTCTCTACTGCAACTACAGTCGCATGGTCGAAGTCGATCGAAGAACTGTCACATGATTTAAATTGTTTCAGCAGCGAAAGATTTTACCTCTCCGTTTCAAACGTGGTCACATGATGGAAGTAGGAGGAAGAGTGCAAAAATCACAACTTGGATTCCCTCAGCTGCAACCACATGATAAAAGAAGAATGAATGGCAAGAAAGTTTTCGGAATCGTTCCGAAAGAGCAAATGCGCCCATTCGTCCATCTCGAATGCCGTCAAATGAGGGAAATCAAATCAGTTGCAAAAACTCTACCTTATCCAACTCGAATGTCATTACATGATCGAAGTCCTTTCAGTAGTGTAAAATACTCACATCACTCCACTTCAACCGCGGTCGCAAGATGGGAATCGACTCACAAGCCCACAAATCTCCACTTTCCCCATTCCAACTGCAGTCACATGGCAAAGGTTGAATCATAAGCGCTAAATTCTTTACTCTCACCAGTCCAACTGCCAGCAAATTATAGAAGTAGTTCGGGTTGTTCGAAATCGTCTTCTTTCCACTCCGACCTTAATTGCAGGATTGAAACCGATTAGAAAGCTCGAAAATCTATATTTTCACCAATTCAACTGCAGTCACATGTAAGAAGTCGATTAAAATATTTGCTCGCACCACTCCAGCAGAAGACACATAGGAGTACTAGATGCGATAATGGGAAATTATCCGCTATTCGCCCCAATTTTTCATTGCTACCAAGATGCGAAATATGACCAATAAAAATGGCATTCAAAGAATGCTAGCATGAATTGTGCCTCAAGTTCGGTGCAACGGACGTTTCGCTACTCAACCTATGCGTCGAATTTCGCATGTTGGTTCTGTTAAATTCCTCATATTCTTTCAACTGCAAAGCTTGTTACGCTTAACTCGAGGGATTCTAGCTAGCAAGCCACCATTGCTACGTGGTTTTCATGCAGGTAGTTTCCAACTGTAGATTTTGATTGTGACAAGGCTGCACGAGGAACAGCATGCAAAATCCACCACTTAGGGACAAGACTTCAGTATCCTTAGCAGAACACTTCAAATGCAGCCTAGGGAGTGACCATGTTTGTCAGCGGCTATGAAATCACACCTTGTCTAAGGGTGGGTTAAAAGTATGCAGTGAAAATTGTTTTGCTAGGTATGTTTGCCAACCCGGCTTTGCAAAAGGCTGTACTCCCATTAAAGCGTTAATGAATTGGCAAATATGGAGCATGTAAGAAGATACTGGGTGCATTGAAACTCCTAAGGGCAGGTTCTAATGTCCTGTCACGAAGAAATCTGGAAGTCATTGCATGTGTTTGCATCTCAAAAAGCTGGAATGAATTAGAAGCACTTCGCGTGTTGGCGTGTCAAAGTAACGTGACCTGCAGGGCATCGTCGTGACCATTATTCACAGCAATGCACAGACAACCCGATGCGTTCCTTCTAAACGTTTCGCCTTCACTGATGAATCACTTCTTTTGCCAATGCCCATCGCTGTGCTCACTTACCATCCACGATTCGGATAAGCGGTAGATGGAAGGACTTGACGTGGTACCTGGTAAAGCAAGCAGAGCAGAGTGCGTAGCCCATTCGAAAGTGGAATCAGACGCTTATCGGAAATGAATAGACGCAGTTTACCAGTTCTGGCCTTGTGCTAACCATTAAGCTCCGGGTTTAAAAGTTGTTGGACTTCCTTTAAGAACATTTACTTCCTACGCCGCATCTTCCGCTTAGATATAATAACTATACTTGTTGTCTCCGCCAAAATAGTACTGCATTCTATTCGCAGAAACGCGCATAGAAGAGAAAGACACCTTTCAATTAGTAATTGATAAATAACGTAAAGAATTTAGTTTTTTAATCTGGATGGGTTCTAATTGTACTGCAAAATCATAAGCAGTTGTAAGCGATGCGGAACGAAGGGATGGTTTTATTCACTATTGTGAAGCATAATAGCATAGTAACATTCAACTGACACACAGTGCAGTTGACTACTTTGGTCTACGCTGCCACAGCAACAGCTGCAGCAATGCCTGTAACAAAGTTAGGGAATGTCAAGTCGAGGTCAAAACCAAAGCGATTACCTCGGTGTTATGGCACCGCAACGCACTATTATAATTTCCTTGCCATCTGGGTAGAACTTAGAAATGGTCTTCACAAAGGCATTTTCAAACAGATTGCAAAGGTAAAATGACAAATGTGGGTCAGTAGCGTAGACTACTGCAGACCGACTGCAGCTCAGATACCATCGTAAAAGACATGGGGCAATCTACACAGGAATGGACGAAATTATTACTACAAAATTAGGAGAAGCGCACAGCCGTGTATGTGTACTTATTTTTCTATATTGCGTGTTCTGAGGTCGAAATACGATACAGGACAGAAATGTGAAGTATTTTTAGCCAGCTGACGACATAATTGTCTCACACTTTATCAACTCGAAAACCTACTTTATAGTTCCTCTGTTCCAGTCAAACCGTAGGACGTCTACAAGCATCGCGAACTAACACAGGCATTTTGTAATATTTGCTTTAAGAGCTAGTCATCCATTGCTTGCTAATTTTAATCCAAATAGGTTTGGAGTTCACGGCTGCCTTTGCTTAGGACTCCTTTATTGGGCTTCGCCGACCTCTCCTTGATGATGGTATGTTCGAACCTCTTCCTTTATCTCAACATCAGTCAGTGGGTCGTTAACACTAGTAAGTAGAGATGATTGCGAGTGATTGTGAGTGACTTCTGCAGAAGGAAGATGTCAAAATGCCTTAACGTTGTGGGACAGGTAGAATTTACTCTGCTTATAATGCGTTACTATTCACATGCAATTAGGAATTATAGCATTTCAACAAGCTCTTGATACAGAACCGTGACATTTAACATAATGTGATTTCTTTTAATAGGTGTATGCATTAGTACACTGATGGCTGTATGTGCTCGAAGTATGCTGAAATGAAATTTTAACGCCTTATGACTGATAACTTGAGGAAAGTAGAATACGCTTAGACTTGGGCCTGTAATTAAACTGCGCAAATGTTCTTTTTAGAAAGGCAGAGAGTGCTAAATCACCACCGAATCCATGTCGCGATTTCTGACAGACACTTTTGAATTCTCACAGAGTGACTGAAGTAGAAATGAGTTATGGAATCAAAATCGTGTTTGCTATTGAGGAGCAAGGGCTGTTCCATTTTAGAGGTATTCCTTAAAGGCAGTCTGAGGTTTAACCGCATTTTAGTCCACAAATGTTAAATCACATTTTATTCGTGAAATCATGAGCTAGCATTTTCCCAGTTGCCTTCCAAAGTGATGGATTGGGACGTTCTTGGAGGAATTCCTTTGGCAAATCGCATTCAAACATGTTCAATTCTAACAGTTAACGAAGAGGTGTGTTGCATATGGGGGTGCGTAGCCTGATCCTATGGTGAGTTGATAGTCAGCTATCTAGAGAAAGGGTATTGTGTTAGCAAATGCTCTCATCGTCAAATTTGATCAGACGAACTTCTAAAGTGCCAACACTTTCCGAGGATAATGGCAGCTAATGGGCAATGCACCACTAGAGGTTTCGTTGTTTGATTCATTGAGTGGCATTAGTTTGCACCTGAAAATTGATACTGATGCAGCTATGACCTTAGACTTCGACACAGGCGCTCAGAGTTTTGGGCCTGCTGTGGCAGATTCTTGGCGTTTGGCTACTATACTAAAAAACTTCACCCCAATCATCTTCGCATCTACTCCAACTGTCACCCTTCTCTCATTTGCAGTACCCAGGTTAAGCCTCTCGCCATGGGTTCACCTTATGCCTTCTTTGAAATCGTGCCCAAAAGTACACACCGCAGTCCGCACTTTCCAGTTTTGAGTAAGGTCTTATCCGAAACGATGCTACTTGGCATTTCGTAGAACAAGCAGTGCAAATTTATAACGCCAATTTCCAGCCAGTATACCTTTAGCTTTCGAAAGAATGGCTTTATTTGCCTTAGTATAAGAATTGCACAGAGGTGAATATGCCTGAGGTTGGAAAATGAAATGATCCAGTGATCAACCATTACTTTGAATGTCCATTGTTTTGTTGCAAGTGATAGAAAACGATAAGAAGAATGCAGAATATGCCTTTCCCTATTAGTCAAACGCTTTATATTGCGGTACTTATGCCGGAATGAAAGGATAAAAGTAAAACAGAGAAATGCATAATCTGTGTTGCGAATGTACTAGACGCCGCTGCGTTTATTGACACAGTAGTCGCATTATCAAGCCCAAATACAAATAATTTGACACGACCTCATCAATCAGGCATTTCTCGTAGTATACTACTGTTAGAGATCGCTTGTAAATGCAAGTCCGTTTTACCGATCATCCATAAATGGGCGTCTTATCATAGGATTACTTGCACTGATTATTTCTCTCCTTTATAATTAAGGGGCGGTTTGCATCTGACAGCATCTGCTTAACGCCTCACCCGTCTCTTTATTTTAGTGCTTCACAACACCCTTACAAATGTGTATTTTTGACCTACAGGTGGAGTGGAATTTCAAACACTGCAACCAATACTCTCAATAAACAACGCTTACAGCAGTGGTAAGGAAGCCTTGTCCAAGCGAACGGGTTTATAAAACGGGCGAACGGTTGCACACTTTAGTGAAAATGGAACGAACGATTTCTGTGGCTGATGCTTGCTCAAAAGAATCACCAGAAGTGCTTTATACGAGCTCGCAAAGAGAAGCGTTGCAGCTAGCTTTGCTTTTGTTCGATCACGATTTATTTTGGAGAAGTTTTAGCCATAGGAAAGGCAAAATTTTGGCCATGGCTCAAACTGATCGCGTTTGTGCTCGAGTGTTATGATTGAAGCCAAAGTGTGTGTTTGCAAAATAAGACCTGTAAAGTGTTCTTACCCTTACCACGGAAGGAGCTAATTTCTTCGGAATTGACGGGTTCCCAAGACCATTTGTTAATGTCAGTGACCTGCTCTTACTGATCATCTGTCAGTAGAGTTCGTAAATTAGCTCTATACTGAGCCATTTAGCATATCCTTTTGACCTTTCATGAGTAAATGTGTACCAATTTCATCATTGAGATTGCCTTCAAAGACCAAAGTAAAAAATGACAGATGACAATGCGTAACAACAATTTGAGGAATCCGTTTACCGCGCATGTGTAATTCGCATTCCGCATTATTGAATGGAAAGGAGAGATTATGTTCTCAGCAGGAAACCTTTCCTCAGCACCTCCACTGCATACCAATACTACGCGTTAAAGTTTCAATCACGCAGACAATCCAAGAAACAGCTGTAAACAGCACAAAAATAAGCCATTTACAAAGTAGAATTGTTAGCATGTGTTATGGTCAGCCACACCTTTCTTTTAGTCCCATACTAGGCGGGCTTCCAGCGTCTGCCAGGATCTGTGACATGGGGATGGAAGTAGGCAAACTCTATCTTGACGATAAACTGCCATTTTGAAGGTCAGACTCCCAATCCTTCCCAAAGCATTCACTGAAATTTGCACAACTAACTTTGACATTTAATTTCAGCAGCTATTATTTGGAGATTAATTACCGAATTATCATTTATGGGAAATTCTGCACTGCTACAGAAGTTGTGCTACAATTCTCAGCTAAACCTGGATCCTCCATTCATATTTTTCTCATTCATACACTAACAAGTGGAAGCGTCTTGACAAAGAAGACTGCACAACTCTGTCTCCAAGCCAATAGGCCCAGTGCTCTGCAAGCATCTTCACAGTAAACGAACATCAACCTCACCAAGTTATGATTTGATTTTAGATCCGTACCGGTTCAGCTTTGCAAGGTATTTCCAAACTAATTTATAGCATTGCAGTCATGCCTGCAACGTATACGGGGAGCAGAATTCTTGACTGCAATCCATCCACCTATTTTCTTGCAATCCATGCAAGTTAGCTCTATAGACTATACAGAAACGAAGACCATCGAACTCAAGTTGGCACATCAGTGATCTGTTGGAACTCCGTTTACCAGACAAAGCTGCTTTCGCCCCATCACATTCGCATTCAATAAGAGCTAAATTGACTGACCACCTCCTTCGTTCCTAGCAAGGCAGAGCAACATTTACTATCCCTCACATCCACTGGAAATGAAATGTTATGCGTTTCAAACAGTGTAAAATTCCACCGATTTCACATCCGTATACGTTTAGCCAATTGCTTACCATCATCCTGCAGATGTGCATTATTGCCGTTCAACTCAATGGCAACGAACTAGAGAGTGGACTGAGAAATCATAAAGAACAACTCACTACATTTGACTGCGTTCCCTATGTACTTGAGCTTTTGCTGCTTACAAGGCAGGGCTCCGATGTTGCTATCGAATCGTAGGCCGTATTGAGGACATTTGCGGTTGTAATTATGGATGACGTAAGGAGGAAACCGAGCCTTGTCAATGGCTCCCTTCTAATGGCGGCACCAGCGAATTGGTGCATCTGACATTCAAGATTACGATGGCTACATTATAAGCCACAAAGATCCATTTGATTGGGTTCGCCAAGATGTAATTTGGAGAAAGATGTAGAAAATCTGTTATTTACCTAGCTGCGAGATGTTAAATGCTTGGCCTTGTAAACATAATTGCTTAAGTGTCTTTGTAACAAACAAGGTAAATACAAGTTGGTTTTCCTTCCAAAACGCTTTTTTATTTGGATTGAGTTGAGTAATCTAGTGTCAGTGACGTAGACAGGGACATCTACAAGTATTCTAGTCTGACTTATTTTACAGAATGGTTTTGAGTAAGAGTGTACAATCATTTCATGGCATGGTATAAATGAAGGGTGGTTGAAATGATTATTCGCGCTAGCTTGCTGCAGTCTAGCTTCTGTCACTCCTATTCTTGCACCCTCTTCGCATTCTCTGTTGGTCAGAACCCCACCACGTTGTCAAATATGACTGCTCTACCTACTACTGACTTAAAGCATTTTGTTAAGCACAAAATTGTGCATAAGTTGGAATATGAGCTGTCCTTTGCAGCACCCACTTCAATTTACATCAGCCAATCAGCTGCCTGTCATCTTCTGTCAAAGGCTCCAGCAATTTCTTTTTCTTTCGTCCTTGCTCTCAATCTGAATCAACACCTTACAAAATCCCTGCTGAAATTTGCGGAAACCCTACGTCATAATGAAATAGGGCTGTCTGAGTTTATTAGCGCTTTTTCTGATTTATGGCTGAAAGCGGCCATTCGCATTCCATTTAACTTACAGTGTAGTAAACTTGTTCATAAGTGATCAAGTTAAGATTCGTGGCCTAGAATGCCAAGACGAGGACTCATTGCTATAAAATCCACTGGCAATTGGATGGCCAAATGTCTCTCAAGTGTTTAATATTTCCATGTGGATCGGTGTTGTCGCCAGAGTTATTCGCAAGCAAAGGAGCCAATTGCAGAGTGGAAAGTATGGCTAAAGTGGAAAATTAGATGTCACTTTCAAGATGCTGAGGTACGGATTTGCTGACTGTCTTTATGCGATTAATTGAGCATCCGCCATCATTTGTTAGGCTTAACATGCTACCATCTTTTGCCACCCAATGATAAGGTGGCATGGTATTTGGTGCGATCCTTGTGGTAAACAAATAACTTTAGCATGTAGTCTGATCATCACACACAGATTTGAACCATGTCCATTTGCTAATGTCAGACGCTTTCCTAATCGGCTATGCATAAAGCAGAGTCAAAGGAGAACATAAGGACAACTGGCTTGGTACTTTGCGAACTGGCTAATTGTTGGTGTCTAAACTTGCACAGTCGCATTTTCTCTCCATTATTCTGGAGCTATCTTCAGCCTAATAAACTCCGTCTGCGAATGTTTGATCGGTCGAAGCAGTACAGTGACATCCTTACCCGATCTGATGAGATGAATGCCAGCACACCCTTTGCGGCTAGTTGGACACCCGTTTCTTACTGTTCATATGTATGGCGACGGTGATTTGTAGTAAACGTCATGACCATTTAGAGCATAGGTGCCACTTATGAATGATTGGCTACCATTTAGATAGCATGAATTCAAAGCAGTAATTTTGTGCTAAAATCATCGTGACAGTCAGAGTTAAACTCAATTTTGCACTGCATGCATTGCTTATGAGTAAGTACCTTCTCTTGCAGTAGGCTTAACCTAAACTGCTTGCAGCACATGGAAGCCGGAAACGTGAGATAAATTCTTTGGAAATAAGGTAATCCTCACGGCGGCTTTTTATCGTATAGTTTTGTTCGACCCTGTAAGCGCGTGACTGCTCACACATGAGTGATCTTACTTGACGTGTTCCAACGCTTCGCAAATTCGAGCACTGGTGCCAGGTTTAATTACAAGCACAAAATATTGCAGAATTATTGATCTCATTCAGCTTTGTTGTACGATATATTATGCCTTATTCGGACATTCCGCTTTCTGTTGTTTCATCCAGCGGAATGACGACTGATGGCTTGATTCTTCTTCATCGGTAATCAGCACTGTCCTACGCACATCTAGCTTCATTAGAACCTTGGCACGATTAAATGATGTCCCAACATTGCTACTGAGCTTCTCATTTGGATCGCATGCTGTACACAAATTCTCCTGACGTAGTCATCCGCACACAAGAAGTTGCGTTCACTGTACCACGCTGTTGCACACAAATACTAACCAGCTCCTTCGCTTGGTATATTTATAGAAGTTATAGATGCTGGAAAGCAGCACTTTTGCCGGCCACTGTTAATAGACACACTGGCTCCTGTCTGTGCCACTGTCGAAGCAGCAGGTCTTTTGATGGCTGTAAACCACACGGCCCCAGAACGACTTAATCATCCTCTCACTCCAAGATGCTTAACAATTGAATTCAACTTCACAAATGCCATGCCTACCCTTTGGTTTGGTGTAGAATATAGCGAACGAATCGGATAATCGGCTACAAATGAGTAGGCATATGCGCGAACACCCTTCTAAAGTAAAATTGTAGCCAATGACAGCATCTTCTGGTTTCGAGTGGGGTCTTGTCCATAAAGACGCCATTTAGCATCCTGCAGGAAAAGCAGTATGAAACTGTGGTTCCAATCGTAGGCCAATTCGCATGTGGCTTTCAAGAGAAGGGTGGAAATTCGTCCTGGTATAGCGGTTGCACAGATGTGAATGTACATGTGGATGGTAGGTAAGTGAATCCATCGATTTACCAGCATAGGCGAGTAAGAACTGAAGCGCACGATTGAAAACGCACACGCGTTCATAAACACACTTAACAGCGACTGTTCTTGGACTGTTTGCAGTTATCCCTTTGATTGGCTGCATCACCGATTCCTCAAGTCGGGGTGGTTATGGGTGGTGGACGCTCGTGATTTCTCCCAAGAGTGGGAAGCTTCCCTGCCGTAAATGCTTCAATCTCATACTTCCCTGCTCCTATCGTAATAAATATGTCCCGCAACACCCGGCCTTCCAATAACAGGGGTGGGAGAGGGGATGAGTAGGAAAGAGAAGGATCTGTAAATCGTTCAAGACTGATCGCATTTACTCGTTTTATAAGTAATACTTGCTTAGAGTCTGCAGTGCTCACATCCGATGCCTTGGAATGTGGTATCTTCCCAACTCTCCCCTTTTAAGTGCTCGAGACTTCAGGTAGTAATGTATCGAATTGACTAAAAAGCCTGCTTGATTAAATTACGAAATGTGCCGTTGATCACAAGGCAGTGCCTTCTCGAATCCGAGCAGCGAAATCGTTACGAGTGGGCGTTGTTCTAGTGCTTGGCAGACATCACTATCTCTTGTGGCAATAAGCTTTACGCAATCTGTTGATGGGACTGCAGGCCAATCGTCAATGTAATGCCGGCGAGATTAGTCCAGTACGCGTCAAGCGCATGCCGCCGCAATGATATTAACCAAGACCACTGAAGATGTCAGGCCTAAATTCACAACTGCCTTTATTTAGTAGGCGTCACGTTCCTATTCAATGTAACACCATCTTCCGCGCTAGCAATCCTAACTGGCACTGACACTGATTTTGCCCAAGTTAAGGGCTGTCCGGAAGACAGATACCTGTTGCGTGTGTTGACATGCACCACCCACCAGCATCTGCCATTTCGCTTCGACAAAAGGGCTTACATGCACACACCGGTAGTCATCGGACAAAAGCTAAAGCAGACCTTTTCATGCAATGTCAAAAATGGAATGGAGGCCATCTGAATTGTGCTAAAGCAAAACAAGTCAAGTAACCCACGTTGCAACCACAAGTTTAGAGCTTCGAAATTAACAAACGTGCGAGTGAATGTCTTGGTGGCAGACCTCGCTGCAGTTGAGCACAACCTTGTGTCAAGATCTGATGTCCATACCTGTAATAATCGCATACGGATGTTCATTTTAAGCGAGAGTAAAGAACGCGAGTGCATTTCTGTTCATGTACAAGCTTTTTGATGGGATGAGTCGTATAATGGATATGAAGATCTTCTGTATACGAATTGCCTAGTGATGGAAGAAGGGAGAAGAGGGAAAGGAAGGGAGACGACACAGCTCGAATCCACCATCGTTCGTATCAACTTGGGTCACACAAGATTGTTCAAGTAATTCTGTGCATTTGTTCAACTCGCCTGGTGTCATCCTCGGTCAACAGTAAATGTTGAGAAACAGGGATCCAGGCCTGATATACGTCAACGACGAAGAGGCTGTCGTAAGGCCTTCGCCACCATTCGAATGGAAGGCAAGTGGAAGGCCACATTTGAGGGTTATGTGAGTTGCACAGCGCATTGAGATGCAATTCTACGCAACGACTACAGTTGCCATGTTATCGTGGCTGCGCGGTAAGAAACAACTTCTTATGAGGAGGCAGTAGTACCTCCCCTGCCATAGTAACAGAAAGTTCTACTTGAGTATGCGATGTCCGGAGCGATTCATGGATTGCAATCATTAATCTTTTCCTCAATCTACCCCTGTAATGTCACTATCTACTCACTCACTCAACCACTCATTCACCCGTTTTTGCATTTGTTCGCTTCCTCCTCCTCCACAAGCTATCACTTCGCTAATGATGCCGCATAATGGACTCGAATCGAAGGAATTGGACATTGTAAAATGCAGTGGTGCGTCCCTACATTTTAAACGCAATTGCATCCACATTAAAGCGCTCTTTCGCACAATGCACCATCTTTGTTGGACTCCAAAATATCGGGCGTTTGCAAGTACCATTAAGCATCGTAATCATTCTTGCAATTTTGATCACGTATCTGTGGAACGTTTTGCAGACACAGATTACCGTTTCAAGAAAGGGTAAATAAAACAGTTACAAACCTGGGTAAAAACAGAAGCATAAGGAAGATTGTTCGCATGTACGATTGAAACGAAATTGCCGCTAACTTCAGCGCTGGTAGTGATGAGTTACAGCAGGGTCTATCAAAACGCTTCATGTATGGTAACGACTATTTCACCTGGTCGGTGAAGACGCTGCATTTACGCTAATTGTATGAGTCGACACTCTCTGAAGATCCACCATCCCCTCTGAAAGTGTCATCGTCTAGCTTGCAAAGACTGGTCACGAAGCATACCAAATGATCATCCGTATCCGACTAAGCGCCCGGAACGAATAGCGATTGTTGAATTGACTATGGTTACGCAGCGCTTTAACCAAGAAGATGACGGTTCCTACTATAATATTGCATCACAGAAACCATCCATCGATTTAGTAGGATGAGAGGCAGTTTCATCACTCGCGGTGATACCGAGCCCTGGGGTGTGAATCTGCTAACCGATCAGTGCAGCATTCGGAATGGGTCATTTCATCGGCACAAAGACAGGCGTTTGTGTGGATTTGCTATTTAATGTAATTGAGGAAGTCTAGGTGGACTTGCTGCTTAATGTCATAGCAGGGGTCTGGGTAGACCCGTCATGCACTGTGAATTTTGAAGTCTATATAGACTTGTCACTTATTGCAACTTCCGGAGCCTGTGTAGATTTGCTACTTGTTGTGATAGCGGGAGTTGTCGCGAATCCTGCAGTTGTAGTAGACACTTCTTCCTCTAGTACACAAAACGGCATGTCTCTTTATAATCATGCAAACTAACTGGTAATTTGTAAAGCAGAGCAATTTGGTCCACCTTAATAGGCACGCCAGCTCTGCTGCCCTTAATTGGCTTCTTGGCAAAAGACAACTGAATAAACCTGGGGATCTCATTTGGTAGCTTCAAACAGGTACTGCTCTAGGTTTATTTAAATATGTTCTGGTCAGCTTTAAAAAGATATCGGTACTATATAAAAAGAGCACAAGCAGCTTACTTCCACCCAAACTTGATGCAGTTGTCCTTACTTCCTTACTTTTCCTGCCAAGGCACTTATGTTTCTCCACATCTCCCTTACCAGTGCGGTAATTAACAAAGGCGAAAATAGTCTCTCCTGGTTGTAAACCTTTGAAGACATGGCTTTGTACTGGGAGGAGATCCACCGTGTCCTGCCATGTGGAGTCAAAGTTCTGGGCCGTCAGGCTTGAGTGGTGGATCCTATCTCATGCACACCGTGTAAGGTTCGATTACCTCAAGTTCCATATTTTGAGGAGCATTGAGGGCTGCATGGTTGAAATGCAATGTTACTCAATGTTACTGGCAACTCTAATCTACCCACATGACATTCCTGCATTTAATAAATGAGGATGGTTGGTAACGTAGGATCACCACACTTCAACAAGACCCCAACATCACCAGTTTGGCTTTTTATGCCCTCGGTCAGCTGTGTACGATAAGTGTGATCCGTTACAGTCTTAAAGGTCATTTGTCTTTATGCCTGTTTTGCACATCTAAGAGTAAAATAGAAATACTTAGACAAGGGCAACATAGACTTAACCTTTTAGCCTAGGGGGAGACGGAAGCACCTCTATTCGCGGCTTGACTGGAAATTAATAAAGCATAAAGTTTGACTCCAACCGCATCGTTCCAATCATGTGCTGGCTTTGAGATATGTTCCACTTTGCATCTACATCTTCTATTTCACTGCTAACTGTTAATTGTAATTAAAATTTCGAACTAACATCTATGCTTAAGACGTCAACTGCAGCTATGCTTCGCGTGAAATCGAACAATGTCGAACGATGATGCTCGCAGGATTTTTATGCAACAGCTGTTTCATTCTAAACGTGAGACTTGCAAATTGACACACTGAGACACAAACTTGACTAGACAAACTTCTGCTTGTTGCAAAATAGGTGCACATTGGAAAGCGCTTAAATGATGTTAAGAAAAGGTGCGAAGGGAGATGAGCATCAAATCAATTTTTAAGAAAATAAACGGCTAAGATCACTCGCGTCAGGAATTCATGTCTGTCATTTGATGCGATGTGGTGTGACGAAATGTGCGTAAAGGTAGCTAAGTCATCCCGGTTTCTTCAAGGTCACCTGAAGGCCTATCAACGCTTAGCACGCATGCATGTTCATTTGCTTGTTTCCGCCCACCTTGGCTTAAATGCAAGCGCACACTTCGATACACTGTGCATCATAGTTGTGCGGCTGCAAATGGAGTCATTGGAGCATTCGGATGAGAAAGCCGACACTTTTTCTTGGCACAAATTTCGCAAATTTTGTGAACAGGACAAGCTCATCGATCTACGAATTACTGTGAGTCGACAGACATTAGTTACATGCTTCAACCTCTAGGCAAAAGAAGGGAAATGCGTCAAGGCACATCGACTGATCCTAGCAGCCAGGTTTCCGCTCTTCCTAAGGGCAACACTTTGTGAACAGAATGGAATGGCATTCTGGTGAAAGGGGTTTGCAGACGAGTACATTTGTTTGCTGTTCCTTTACTAATCCCTCTTTGCATTGTCGAAGCTATCGTCAACTATGCGTACACAGGTAAAATTACAATTTCTACAGAAAACGCTACACAGCTGTGTTTGCTTGCGCACAGGCTTGGCTCCAGGACGGTGGTCTCCTGGTGCGTGGAGTTTCTAACTACGAGGTAGAGGAAGTGACCCCATTGCGTAATCTTGCTGGCTATACGATCTCTCTGAACAACGTGGAAGAAGTGTGGTCCATGGCCAATGCTACGTTGAATCGTGAGTTACTAAAACTATGCATTCCTCTGTTGTCAGAACGCTTCAAAGGCCTATGTTTTCCTGGAGAAATACTAATGCAGACAAAATTTGAGCAATTCGAGATGCTATTGGAGGACACACAACTGAAAGGCGCTAGTGAGGAAGCGAAGTTCCGAGCTATTTCCAAATGGTTGGAGACTAGTTTTGATGAACGCGACTTGGAGGAAAGGGAAAAAGTGTTCGCGATGAGAGAAGGTTAATCCAAGCGCTTGCTACCAACCCAGAAGACGGGAATAATTTTCTTGCGGACATTAAGTAAATGCGGAATTTTTGATCACTGCATGACCCTCAACATCACCGTTGATTACTTAACCTGCCTTCTCACGTATTTACATTAGAGAATGCTTACAAACAATGACTCTCGAATGAATTACATCTTCGATGGAGATGCCATCGTGAATCTCTTAATAGCGGATCAAGAAACGCAGCTTGGATGCCTCATGGATTTGTTCTGTAAGCAGTTGTG
Source organism: Taenia multiceps (assembly GCA_001923025.3). Classification (NCBI taxonomy): domain Eukaryota; kingdom Metazoa; phylum Platyhelminthes; class Cestoda; order Cyclophyllidea; family Taeniidae; genus Taenia; species Taenia multiceps. The sequence goes on from CM010314.1 coordinate 13,839,045, forward strand.
GCATAAAATCATGCGAACTTGATGCCTCTTTGTAGCATTCTTTTAGGTGACAATAGTGCGATATGCAAAAATGTGTGCCTTGCTGTTTAGTCCTTTCGCCTACAGGGAATTTTTCCTTCTTGCAGCTCGTGTATGTTTTTGTTTCATTTTGATGTGGAAGGTGAAAAGAAGGCAGAGAGTGGGTACAAATGTACTGCGTGTGGTAAAAAATATAAATACTTGGATGGGATGTATCAACACCTCCTTCGTTATAGTAAATGCAAGTTCTACGTCTGCGTGCATTGCCTGGAGGGTTGCAAAACACTTTTGGATATGGTGTACCATAGAAAGACACACGTAGGTAAGGTTTGGTCGCAGTTAGTTTGCCCTAACCCTTTCACTAAAGCCAATGAAACATACTTTATGTGCTCTAACTCCATAGGCGATGATATTGAGCTGCCAGCATCAATTCAGGAATTTTTGACAAAACTAAGAAACTCAGAGGGCTTAGAGCCCTCTAAGTCTTCTACACCTGAAGAGTCAGAGGGGTGTCCTCCTGATAAGAGGCGCAGGATAGAGCACCACTGCAATGTTTGCGGTCTCACATTTGACCGCTTGGAAGTGGTGTTGCTACACACAGAACAGGAGCACACAACTAAACGTGATGTCATTGACCGGTTGCGTCTTCGCCCCTATGCAGATGAGGAAGGAGATGCTCCAAATCCCACCAGCTAATTTTAAAAGAAAAATATACTTAAGCACTACCATACCTAGAATAGAATGCTCGACATGATAGCTTTTTGAACTGGAGTTTTGTGCTGTTTGATGTGTTGAGAAGGACACAGCCTGCACGTCTAGAAGGATTTTGTTCACTCCTCTTAAAGCCCATTTCAAACTTGTCTATTTGAGCAATCTTCTAGCTAAGAGTTGCGCTACTTCGCCTTCTCTGAAAGCTATTACACATAAGATTGAGATCGAATGAAGTCACACTCATCAATGCCGATCAGCAGTTGGTAATGCAAATGGCTGAAGTAATGTGAGATGCGAATAGTAGACTGTTCAAGAGGCAACGCTCCACAGTGGGACAGGCAAACAGTTACCCTTTGCAATTCACTCATGGATACACTTGTACGCAACATGCAAGCCGGGTGAAGTCATTTCTAGCATCCATATCAAAACCTCGCAAGTACATCCAATGGCCCGACAAGGTGGTGTGTAATGAAACAATTATGATTTAATAACTGGCCTACTGACGAGTCTTCATCTGAAGAAAATTAAGCAAAAGTCATTGCATGAGGTTTTTCACACAGATTACTTGTTGATTATCGCTTTCTGACAAGGTTGCCAAAGTGAAATGACAAAGTGTGTCAGTTAGTTGGACAACGACAGAATTGGTGCCGTTTAGATACAAAGGAAGAAAAAGCACTTCCGTTTAGTGTACCAGCCATATTAAAAGCCATGGAAATGTCTATACGGGATTGTTGGTGTCAACTATTTTGGGGTAGTTGAAATTACTACTAGAATGGTAAGGGAAGAAGTATAAAGCGGTAGAAATGTAATGCCCTGTCAACGCTAAAAGTCCGAACTGTAAACTCGTGTTCAGACGAGCAGTTTTGGTGGCAAATTACGACGCTGATAATGTGGTATTCCCTTCCTTTCGCAACTCTTATCTTTATTGTAGAGTAATTGTGTTCTAGACAAGTGAAAGGACTGTCGTAGGCATCACAAATTAACTCAGACTCTTGGCTGCAGTGTTTTCCTTAAAAGTTGGCCTAGCTTTTACCAAAATACGTCTCAGTTCCAGCAGCTGCCCTCACTTAGGGCCTTCTTAGCATGCACTTCATCTCCTCTTTTCCTGTTGCAGACTGGTGTACTTGAACCCCTTCGTTTACCTCAAAGTAAGTTAGTGGATCATTGTCGACTACGCCTATCCACCCACATAGACGTCTACACAACCATTCTCGTCAGTCATAGTGCATGCACCTACCACATTAATGTGCCTACGGGAAGTGACTAACTATTTGCTGAGACTAAAGGCATTGACGTACAGAACCAAATTGAATTCCATCTTCGCTTTTGCTTTGTACATTACTCAGGTAGGAAAGTATCGCACCTTAGGGGTTGTCAACATACCTTTGTGCACTGATGGGTTAATGGGTCATTTTGCTGTTACGATTTACCGTTAAAACCTCCATGATTCAACAACGACAGCAGCTTCATCATTGTGACTTTTACAACATCCACGTCTGTGGACCATTTTTGGCGTATCAGACAAGCCGCATTGTTACCAAGTTAAGAATAGTGGATAGGTGTTGATGGAAAGAAGAGGGATAAATATGGAACCGAGAAAGTGCCGCTCTCCTAATCCCAAGACCTTTGAGTTCGAACCGTTTGGCTTCAAGCTATGGCTGGTGGCAGTCCCTTGCAAAATACTAAACAATACCATCAAGGTTTGATTGAATAAGCTTCGTCAAAGGCAGGAGAAGGGTGCATGGATAAAGGAAACGCTGCGCCGATTTGATGCGCTTTGACCTCAATTGCATCCAAATGAGTCCATGGCTGTTTGTTTTCTTCAGTGCATGCATTTGGCAGATCTCACGCAAAACAATGCTTTTTCGTCCCATGGGCAATCCTGTGAGTAGGATTGCGGTGTTTTGGTTACTCCAGCACATAAGTTGAACTGTTTTCCCTGATTCAGTAGTCTGCATTATGGTTTGGTTTTCTTAATTTTGCTATTTTTAGTGCCAAAATAAATTTGGATTCAAGTTTAATACCTAATACAGGGAAGAATTGTATTGGTACCCAGCTGTGCCTTTTGTTTTCACTCGTGCATTGTGGGATAGTTTTAGCCAAACCATTTGATATTTTTACGCTTGATCAGCCTCTTGGTAGACATGACCATTATGGTCTGAGGAAACAGCAGCCGTGGCAGCGCCTCACTTTATTGCTCATCCGCTTGTGACGATACCTCTCCAACATAGGCTTCTTACTTTTGGTCTCCATTATCGCCTGACTGTGCAATGCCTCCTCAAAAAAGAATGGCGGTTATCTTTTCCAAGCAGTTTGCTGATCAACCATGGCCACGAAAGCCAAAGTATTAAAAAACAAATAGCCTTGTGTTGTATTTTTTTCCATTTAGAGCCGAATGAATTATTTTTTACTCCTGATCAGTGGTTTTATACCGTTAGAATGCAGGCTAATTCCCCTGCAGTACTACCATTATTCGATTCGTTGGCCTTGTCTTGGTTCAAAGGTTTGGATCAAGCAGCCAAGATAGTTGAAATCAAGGACACTTGACACTTCAGAGGAGATACAATATTTGCTTACAAACCTTGGAATACAAGCCAAATCCGTTGATACCCAAAATGTGCTACATCGTTGTTACTCCTGCTAACTGAAATGTTCCTTATGAATACTTTCATGAGAGGTTATTTACGTATGAAACAAACGCTTCCCCACCAATCCCTTTGATCAACACTAGCATGTTAGACAAATGGGTATGATGGCGGCAAAAGTGGCCCAAAAATAAAGTAAACAATCGCCTTTTATTCTTTCACTTCCAGCCACCATAATTGATGACTGTGGAATTCGAAATGAAGAGAGGCGAAAGAGTGAGTGGGGTTTCATACTGCTTCATGCGTTTCTTCGTAGTTATACTTCCTCCTACATAACTGGTGCTCGACTTATGCAATGCAGCCCGTCAAGCTGCGATCGAGATATCTCATAACCACAACCGAATTCCGTTTATGTTAAGCAGACTTAAACAGAAGGAATGGCATTGTTTAGACTTGAACGGTATGAAACGTCGTAAAGGATGTATTGGTTTCATAGTGGGGGACAGAGAGGCTAGAGAGATGGTGCTAATGCTACTCAAAGACAATCGTGCAGAAGCGCTCCATAACTTGCCCGCAAACATTCGTGGTCAATGTAATGTGGAGCATAAGCGCAGTAATACTTCTGCCATGTGGCCAGCAGTGATCATCCAGTCATCCTGCTATACAAATGACTGACTGCACCTGTGATTTTCTAATTTGAAGATGGTTTATTCGCTTGGTAAAGGGACTTTACACAAACCACTGTTCTAAATGATGTGTAAGTTCCTTAAAAATGTTAGGACGTTTAATTACTATAAGGTTTAATAAAGACGCCTGCTTATCTGCCACTTTTGGGCACAGATCTTTGCGTACTTACTGATGAACAGGTACGCAATACTGGAATTCGGGTGGAATGAAAGAGATTGCTGTGAATCCCAAAACAAAACAGGGACTAACAAACCTTTGACGTTTTGCTTCATTTATACTTAAAAATCACGATGACATTTAGTTAGGGATTTCAGGAGATGCTGAGTAAGTTAGGGTTCAAAGACAAGGTGGTGAGCGAGCAAAGAGGCATTTGACCAGAAATGACAGGTAAATGAGTGGCTAATACTAGTCTAGGTGGGCGCAACAAGGAGCAGGGTGTTTGCCTACTCGTGCACAAATTTTTGTGTTTGCAGCGCTATGTTGAAATTGATAGTAGATAGAGCAGATGTAGCTGACATCGAGGGATGTACTCAAGTAGGGGTGGAAGAAGCTCTTCACCATGTCAAACAACATTTCAATATTCCCTCAATTACAGTATGTCATGGAACGAATGCACAAAGTTTGACTTAATCCCAATTTCGAGACCCTATTCAGACTAGAATTCTTGCTGAAGTCCCAATATGTGTGACAGCCACCAGATCTCTCACCCTGGTGCAAACATTAACAGTGGCCTGGGATGGAAGAGGCTTGTGTTGATCCCGTTGCGAATACGAACAAACCAAACGAATCAGCTAGCAGAGGTGAGTGTTTCACACGGTGTTGATGTCAATTAATTTGTCGATATGGTTATTCAAGAATGTGTTTAAAACCATTAATAAGATCGCGAATAAATCTAGGTGTCCTTCCAACTTCATTTAAGCCAGGCGTGTAAGGTTAATTAAGCTGCTCTGTTTACTTAAGAAGGGGAGTCACTGGGTCTTTTGGTGGATGCAAACTACATATTCTCGGAACGATTTGGTCACTTTCTTACTTCAAGATGCTTAGTAATTGATAGCAACTTCACAAATGCAATGCTTACCCTTGGGCTTTGTGTAGAATATAGGGGACGAATGGGACCTTCAGTTGCAAAGGAGTGAATGTGTTCGCGAGCACCTTTCTCAGGTAAAAATGCAGCCAGTTTTTTCTCGAGGATCCTTGAACCTGCACGCATTTATTGTTGCATTGCAGGCAACAGCAGGTCTCTTTGAGTGTGAATGCGATTTCTCAGTGAATACTTCGGCTGCGTAGAAAAATTTAGTCCATCTTGTAGGGTTGTGATGACCAGTGTATCCACTGTGCTCTTACTTAATAACGGAGCATTTGGTTCTAAAAATGATTTTGCTTATAGCAACGCAAATTTTTACACTTATTTTTGAGTCCCCTAAATCTTGCGTTCAGACAACGTGCGGTTAGTCACAGAGGTCATGGTTAATCCATATTGTTTCTTGATCGGCTTGCGCCCTGATGGAGCATTTTGTGTAAGTCTTCAGATTTTCGAGACGTAGTCTTATAGATTTGATGGCCGGGACATATTTAGTTAATATGATGGAGTTCAATTTGCCCTCTCAAACTTGAACATAACAAAGCTAGATGGTTATTTTTAAAGGATCATGCCGAAAGACATGTATGTTATTATTCTTCAGCACCTCTGCACGGAAACCTCAAGAGGCTGTAGGAAGACATAGAAGCTTCAACCTGCTTAGCTTAAGTGATAATTGTACCCATACAGAACTTAAAGGCTTTATTGAGGCGCAAATAACCTAAATCTTCCATTCTGATGTCTTTGTAGCAAACAAAATATTGAAATTGCAGCTGGACTTCCTCACCAAATTACTGGCAGCGCATCTTGCAGATCATATTTGCAAACTACTTGTAAGAAGCTCCATTTTTTGAGATTGCGATTTTCATTGAGATTTTCACATTTTTGCTAACACCTTGTTAATCATACTAAAAGATATTCCTTTAGCAACGCAAATCTAAGCTTGATTTTGTAAATAGTTAACCGAATAACTAAGTAAACAAAAATGCAGTCAGCAAAGCTCATAGCATTCCTTGGACGAAGAATGGAAACCACATTTAACGCAGCTGAAGGCCAGGGATCAAGAGTATTCCACCTTTATCATGGAAGTTAAATAGGTTTGGTTTGACACAAAATAAACAAGTAAACGCACTTTGATAAACAAATAAGTAGAAACGTTACCGCTAAAGCACACTCCATGCTAAGGGAGTGGGTTAAGTTTCTATTGTAATGTCGGCCAGTGCCTTTTGCACTTTAAATCGTTTACGTGGGGTTACATTTCTAAGAACACGGTCCCATGGACGTCTTATCCTTGCAATTAAAGAGTGATCCGCTTTCGCTAAAAATAAGCATTCAACGGTTTATTTAACGGCAGTTTGTCCAGCCTGTTAGTTTAACACCAAAATAGGATTTGTTTACACTTTTATGAAAGCGTTTTGGGAGATTCCATAGCGTTAGCATGTTTACAGTTGATTTAATGCCAACTGGTTTGCAGTGCCATTAAGTAATTCCTCTCTTCAAGAGAAGAGCGCCTAGAAGTCATCGACACAGGTGGGACTTTTAAAACCCACTTTGATGACCACCACGTTCGTTGCCAGCCGCGCACATTATGATCTTCCAGCCTGTGGGTGGATGGTAGCGTGAACCCATGTATCGTAAAGAGTTTGGTTTCGATTAGAGCCTTGGAAATGGCTTTAGGTAATTATGCCTTCTTATGTTTCTCAACACTGGCTGTACGGGCCAATTTGGCATTGCGCTAATCGTTGTCGTGCTAGAACAATACGCAAACTGAGCTTTGATGATTAATGTCCTTCTGGATCTCTGCTGAGAAGGTGGAAATGTGTGGTGAGAAACACAAGATCTGCTATCCAGCTCAAAAACGTCTTTAGTGGCGATATTTATGAACGTGGGTGGGAAATGGAAGTGCGTGTAACTGCACGGCCCCTCTTAGGAACCCAATTTATAAATCCATTATTTTACGTGTTAATCTTGTCGGCTGTGATTGCACTTAAGTAGTATCGTATTAAAGTTTTCGCAATCACTGCATCTATCACATTCGCATGTGTATTGCACATTCACTTCAAGTCGCTCGGCTGACAAAGGCGTGTGTATATCGCAATAAGGTCATCGCATTATTAAACTACCAGAGGTTTGAGGATTCCCATTTTTCGACGGCAAAATAACATTGCGTTCTCCTGGTTGTGGGGCATAGCTATGGTCTCAATTGTAATGTTCGGAAATTCGAGTGGCTGCTGTCAAATAAGTAGTGTAGCTTTAGTTTGCCAAATAACATTCTTGGTGGTGCTATTGTTTCTTGCAAAGTGTTTTGTTTTTAATGGTATCTTAATTTGGAAGATAGGTCAATGGCTCAATGTTTTACGCAACTCTTTAGTTCACTGCGAAAGGGGACTAGGTGCAGGCACTAGCACGACAAATAATCAAATGTTAACAAAAGCAGATTCTTTGTGACAATAGTATCCGTCGTCTAGAATTGGGAAAAGGTATGAAACCGCACCCTTTGACCACTAGATAATCCAAATGTAAATTTCGTATTGGTGCAAAACAAAGAGATTGGGAAGTGCCTTTGTATACACCCGAGACCAAAATCATTCTTAAAAGAACAATAAAGCCAAATCATCAGGCTTTACTCAAGGAGTATTTGTGAGTGTTCCTAACAAACGCATTGTTGCATATTTTCAGCATTATTAGCGACTTTATAATGAATACCAAGTCATTTTACGATTTATTCTTGCCAAGATCAGTGCGTCTCATTCAATTGCTATGAGCAATTAACTCGAAAACACTGCTTACGCATTTATAGCCTTATTCCTAATAAATTTTCCTAATTCACTCGAATGTAAGACAAGTGAAAGGCCACATTTGAGGGCTATGTGAGTTGCACAGCGCTTTGAACTGCAATCCTACGCAACGACTACAGTTGCCATGTTGTCGTGGCTGCGTGGTAAGAAGCAACTACTTAGGAGGAGGCAGTAGCACCTCCCCTGCCATAGTAACAGAGGGTTCTACTTGAATGCGCGATGTTCGGAGCGATTCGTGGATTGTACTTACTAATCTTTACCTCAATCTACCCCTGTAATGTCACCATCTACTCACTCACTCAATCATCCGTGTTTGCATTTGTTCGCTTCCTCCTACACCACAAGCTATCACTTCGCTAATGATGCTGCATAATGGACTCGATCAGAAGGAATTGGATATTGTAAAATGCAGTGGTGCGTCCCTACATGTTCAACGCAATTGCATCCAAATTAAAGTGCTCTTTCGCACAATACACCATCTTTGTTGGACTCCAAAATATCGAACGTTTGCCAGTACCATTAAGCATCGTAATCATTTTTGCAATTTTGATCACGTATCTGTGAAACGTTTTGCAGACACAGATTACCGTTTCAAGAAAGGGTAAATAAAACCATTACAAAGCTAATTAAAAACAGAAGCACAAGGATGATTGTTCGCATGTACGATTTAAGCAAATTTGCTGCTAACTTCAGCGCTGGTAGTGATGAGTTAGAGCAGGGCCTATCAAAACGCTTCATGTATGGTAACGACTATTTCACCTGGTCGGTGAAGACGCTGCATTTACGCTAATTGTATGAGTCGACACCCTCTGAAGAGCCGCCATCTCCTCTGAAAGTGTCATCGTCTAGCGTGCAAAGACTGGTCACGAAGCATACCAAATGATTATCTGTGTCCGACTTGGCGCCCGGAACGAATAGCGATTGTTTAACTGATTATGGTTACGCGGCACTTTAAACCACGTGGATGATGGCTCCTACTATAATGTTGCATCACAGAAACCATCCATCGATTAAGCAGGATGAGAGTCAGTTTCATCACTCGTGGTGATACCGAGCCCTAGGGTGTGAATCTGCTAACCAATCAGTGCAGCATTCGAAATGGGTCAATTCATCGGTACAAAGACAGACGTTTGTGTGGATCTGCTATTTGGTGCAATTGAGGAAATCTAGGCGGACTTGCCACTTGATGTCATAGCAGGGGTCTGGGTAGACCCGTCATGTACTGTGAATTTTGAGGTCTGTATAGACTTGTCACTTATTGCATCTTCCGGAGTCTGTGTAGATTTGCTACTTGCTGTGATAGCGGAAGTCGTCGCGAATCCTTCAATTGCAATAGACACCTCTTCCTCTAATACGCGAAACGGCAAATCTCTTTGTAATCATGTAAGCTAACCGGTAATTTGTAAAGCAGAGCAATCTGGTCTACCTTAGTAGGTACGCCAGCTCTACTGCCCTTAATTGGCTTCCTAGCAAAAGACAACTGAATAAACCTGGGGATCTCATTTGGCAGCTTTAAACGGCCACTGATGCAGGCTTATTTAAATATGTTCTGGTCAGCTTCAAAAAAGATATTGCTACTTGATAAAAAGAGCACAAGCAGCTTACTTTCACCCAAACTTGATGCAGTTGTTCTTACTCCCTACTTTTCCTGCCAAGGCACTTATTTTCATCCACATCTTTCTCACTAGTGCGGTCATTAACAAAGGCGAAAATAGTCTCTCCTGGTTGTAAACCTTCGAGGATATGGCTTAGAACTAGGGGGAGATCCACCGTGTCCTGCCACGTGGAGTCAAGGTTCCGGGCCGTCGGGCTTGAGTGGTGAATCCCATCTCATGTACACCGTGTAAGGGTCGACTACCTCAAGTTCCACATTTTGAGAAAAGTCAAGGGCTGCATGGCTAAAAATGCACAGCAACTCAATGTTACTGACACCTCTAATCTACCCACGTGACATTCTCGCATTTAATAAATGAGGCTGGTTGGTAATGTAGGATCACCACACTTCAGCATGACCCCAACATCACCAGTTTGGCTTTTATGCCCTCGGTAAGCTGTGTACGATAAGTGCGATCCGTTAAAGTCTTAAAGGGCATTTGCCTTTATGCCTGTTTTGCACATCTAAGGGCAAAATAGAATTACTTAGACAAGGGCAACATAGACTTAACCTTTTGGCCTAGGAGGAGACAGAAGCACCTCTGTTCGCGGCTTGACCGGAAATTAATAAACCATAAAGTTTGACTCGACCCGCATCGTTCCAATCATGTGCTGGCTTTGAGATATGTTCCACTTTGCATCTACATCTTCTATTTCAATGCTAACTGCTAATTGCAGCTAAAATTTCAAAATAATATCTATGCTTAAGACGTCAACTGCAGCTATGCTTCGCGTGAAATCGAATGGTGGCAAACGATGGTGCTTGCAGGACTTTTATGCAACAGCTGTCTCATTCTAAACATGAGATTTGCAAATCGACACACTGAGACACAAACTTGACTAGACAAATTTCTGCTTGTTGCAAAATAGGCGCACATTGGAAACCGCTTAAAAGATGTTGAGAAAAGGCGCGAATGGAGATGAGCATGAAATCAATTGTTGAGAACATAAACGAGTAAGATCATTCGTGTCAGGAATTCATGTCTGTCATTTGATGCGATGTGGTGTGACGAAATGTGCGTAAAAGAAGCTAAGTCATCTCCACTCAAATGCACTTTGTCCCGGTTCCTTCAAGGTCACCTGAGGGCCTATCACCGCCCAGCACGCATGCATGTTCATTCGCTTGTTTCCAACCACCTTGGCGTAAATGCCGCCACAAGCGCCGCAATATTAGATTGCGAATAGCATGCTAATCTTTGTGTAGTGCTTCGCCATGAGTGCACACCAGTACTGCCTTACTCTTACGTTTGGAATACCACAGCCCCTTCCATACACTAAACCTAGGGGAGCATTGTTAATGCTAGTGCTGTGATTTGCAGCATTGTGAAGGAGCCAAATATTGGTACGTGAAGTAGTGTGGGAGGCTAACTGACGCCACGCGTAATTTATTTACACAGAGAAATGTATGTACCACATTGATCGGTCGTTGACAGCGATTTCGCTATTGATTGTTGCCTTCTAACAGTACGCTTTTGGGCTAGGCTACCAATAATGAATGAAAAACCCGTTGCGAGTGACGCGAGAGCTGGCTAACCGGCAGACGCGCCGTGAATGCGCCACGAACTCGCACATTAAACTTGGCGTTGCGTTGACCTGATGTGAGCGGCTATGTGAAGATAAAAGTACGTCTATTCTCAAGTCAATGCAATTTAAATGCTGCCACATGATACAGATGTATCAAATCCGGTCGCATGATCAAGACCGTTTCTAAAGAGGAATATTCTCCCCTTTATCCCTCCCTCCCAATCGATCTACAAAAGCGAAATTCTCCCCTTGCACCACTACAACAGCCGTCACACTACTGATGTGGATTTAACAGCACGAATTTTCCCTCAATACAATTCAAATGCTGCCATATTATCCAGATCAATTCATTGCAGAAAAATTCTCCTCTCGCTCTCCAATTCAACTGCATTCACATGATCGAAATCGATTGACTAGCGCGGAATTTTCACCCTCGCTATTTTAAATGCTATCATATGGTCGAAATCATCTCAACAGCGAAATATTCTCCCCTTCCTTTAGTTCAAGTATAGTCACCTGAACACATGCACTTACGGAGGACGAACTTCCTTTATCTTACTACTTCGAACCAAGTCACGTTCAAAATCGTTTCAATAGCGCAAATTCAAATGCTGTCACATGGCCTTCCAGCCCTCCATTTTAAAAGTGGCCGCAGGATTAAATTTAAATTAATTTTAGGAGTCTAAAATATCTCACGAAGTGGTCTCTAAAATCCTCAAAGTTGCCTTGCAGCACCTATTTAAATGCATGCAAATTTATTTGGCATTCTATGTGCAGGAAAAAAGGTACACCACGCAAATGTGGATTTCGTCGTTGTTGGTAAAAGCATAGAAATCTTGCTCCAGGAAAACCAACAACTCGTAATAGTACCAAGTAACTCAGAAGGCTGCTTGCGCAAACGGTATTATGAAACTAAACGACACACGGAACCCAATAACACTGCGATTTTGCGATTCGTTCTTAGGCTAACATGCATGGCAACGTAATGACAAGTTAAATGCCGGTTGTGGCGTTCCATGTTGGCAGCTTAATAAATGTGATCTCGAAATAATGGCAACAGCTCTCGTCGTCCTCCCTTTCATTAGTGGATCACAGAAGCGTGAGACTGCTTTTCGGCTTTTTATTTTTCGGAGCAGTTAAACCATGCCTGAGCATTGAGTCATATCAACGTTTATTATTAATTATTTGGGCGGGCCTTCATTGCTCCACTCTTCTACAAAATCCTTAAAATGCGATCCTATGAGATGTCCGAATTCCCATCCAACGTCCTACTTGGCCCTTACTTTTATTCATTCATTTACGTTCAAATTTTGGTCTCTTCGCTTTTCTATCTGTCCATGATTTTTGACAGTTTCCCTCATTTAGCTCCGATTTGTCCATTTCTGCTGCGTTATTCCATCCTCCAGTTACTTCCTGCTTCCATGTATCCATATTTCTCTGACCAGCCTAATTTCCCGTGCATAGGCCCCTGGTCCCTATATTTTTCCACCTCCTAGTTCTTTTAGCGTATCTCTGTCTAGTGACTCACCCATGAGTTATTTGCTTCTTCTCCAACTCCCTTGCCTTCATAACCCATTTGCTCGTGTACGACTATAAGACGTTTCCACTTCGTAACCTCATTACGATGCCACTTTGATAGTTTTCTCTAATTACTGACTCGTATTTCAACATTCCACGCAAACGTCGAGTCTAAGATCTGATTCTCGTACCACTCTAACAATTTCTCCACAAGACTATCCTGTCGCTCGCTTCTACTTTCAAACTTGCACCAAATTTTGCCCACGCAACTCTTAAGCTTGACATTTATCTTCTGCACATATTCAGCTGTGTATTTGATCGTTTTATAAGCACTTTCATTTTGTATCACTTCACCTATTCCTTTGTATAAACCGTTTTAACCATCCCAGCGAACGCGACCTCCATCCCTGATTGCCTGTTCTTGACCCATCCAACGCATTCCCTCATAATCACCATTGTCACCTGCTCATATCGTCAACAAAATGCGAGTAGTTTAGTCCCGAAGGTCACAGTAGCAGTATGCGGTACAGCTGTCTGTCTTAAGCTGCCAGTTAGCTACCAAATTTACCTAATTAAACATGCAAAGGGGATTTATCATTTGTACTTATTGTCAAGATAACTATAACGTCAAAAAGAATATAGGCGCAGATACTAGGCAAGGAAAAAAACGCCTAAAAACCTGCTACTACAGCATTTCTGATAAATCAAGCCAATACTCACTCATTGAGACCAGATTGTCTTTATCGGACAGTTCGGCGCTTTTAGACATGCAAAAAAGGAAACCAACTGTTAAGGAAACTCAGGATGGTGCATTCCTGCACCCGTCTCAGCTTTGCCCAGACACTTTTTAAGCTCTGTCATTAACCAGCACTTTCTTAACCTTACGACTGCAACATGACTAGCAATTTTATCCGCACTTGGCACCACACTCACAAGATTACTACATCCAGCCGTCTTGTCTAGAGGGTGATGCCTTTGACACAAGGAATGCTAAGCATTAGCTAAAGCATTATGTGAGCATTGAGTACAAGCACTAATTTTTTTGAGAGATGAGACGATGCATTGTTTAAAGTGTGCCCTTTAGGTGAGAGACGAGGCTATCAGTTAAAATATGGTACCGGATGTGAACGCAGAGTTCCTGAAAACGAGTAGGAGCGCAGCCCCAGCTCTCAAGCAGGAGCAGGCAACAGGTAAAGAGTTGTATACTATCAAGGAGCTGACAAGACTAACGATTTTTGTGACAGGGAACTTAAACAACTCTTTTAAGGGTTATTTAAGGGCTCAACACTTAACTGAATTGCTATCTGCATAGCTGTGCATTTTAGGTGTGAAGTGTGGTGTGCGTGCTCCTCTACATTGTTTAATACTGAAGAAAGTGTGTGGCGGTTCTCTCTTCACCAAAGAAGGGCGGCAGAGTAGTGACTTGCCTTGCACCACTTTTAAGGCGTAGTTTGCTTTATGGCTCAAACTGATCGCATATATGTTCGAATGTTATCATAGAAGCCAAATTGTGTGTTTGCAAAATAAGACCTGCAAAGTGTTCTTACCCTTACCACGGAAGAAGCTAATTTCCTCGGGAATGACGGATTTCCAGGACTATTTATCAGTGTCAGTGATATGCCCTTACCGATCATCTGTCAGTAGAGTTCGTAAATTAGCTCTATACTGAGCCATTTAGCATATTCTTTTGAGCTTTCATGAGTAAATGTGCACCAATTTCATCAGTGAGATTGCTTCCAAAGACCAAAGTAAAAAATGACAGATGACAATGTGTAACAACAATTTGAGGAATCCGTTTGCCGCGCATGCGTAATTTGCATTTCGCATTGTTGAATGGAAAGGAGAGATTATGTTCCCGGCAGGAAACCTTTCCTCAGCGCCTCCACTGCATACCAATACTACGCGTTAAAGTTTCAATCACGCAGTCAGTCCAAGAGGTAACTGTAAGCAGCATAAAATAAGCTATTTACAAAGTAGAATTGTTAGCATGTGCTATGGTCTGCCGCACCTTTCTTTTAGTCCCACACTAGGCGGGATTCCAGCGTCTGCCAGGATCTGTGACATGAGGATGGAAGTAGGCAAACTCCATCTTGACGATAAACTGCTATTTTGAAGGTCGAGATTCCCAATCCTTTCCCAAAGCATTCACTGAAATTTGCACAACTGACTTTAACATTTAATTTCAGCATCTATTATTTGGAGATTAACAACCGAATTATCATTTATGGAAAATTCTGCGCCCAGTGCTCTGCAAGCATCTTCACAGCCAACGAACATCACTGGAAATGAACTGTTATGCGTTTCAAGCATTGTAAAATTCCACCGATTTCACATCCGTATACGTTTAGCCAATTGCTTACCATCATCCTGCAGATGTGCATTACCGCCGTTCAACTTAATGGCAACGAACTAGAGAGTGGACTGAGAAATTGTAAAGAACAACTCACTACATTCGACTGCGTTCCCTATGTACTTGTGCTTTTGCTGCTTACAAGGCAGGGCTCCGATGTTGCTATCGAATCGTAGGCCATATTGAGGACATTTGGGTTGTAATTATGGATGACGTAAGGAGAAAACCGAACCTTGTCAATGGCTCCCTTCTAATGGCGGCACCAGCGAATTGGTGCATCTGACATTCAAGATTACGATGACTACATTATAAGCCACAAAGATCCATTAGATTGGGTTCGCCAAGATGTAATTTGAAGAAAGATGTAGAAAATCTGTTATTTGCCTAGCTGCGAGATGTTAAATGCTCGGCCTTGTAAATATTATTGCTTAAGTGTCTTTATAACAAACAAGGTAAATACAAGTTAGTTTTCTTTTCGGAACGCTTTTTTGTTTGGATGGAGTTGAGTAATCTAGTGTCAGTGACGTAGACAGGGACATCTACAAGTATTCTAGTCTGACTTATTCTACAGAATGGTTTTGAGTAAGAGTGTACAATCATTTCATGGCATGGTATAAATGAATGGTGGTTCAAATGATTATTCGCGCTACCTTGCTGCAGTCCAGCTTCTGTCACTCCTATTCTTGCACCCTCTTCGCATTCTCTGTTGGTCAGAACCCCACCGCGTTGTCAAATATGGCTGCTCTACCTACTACTGACTTAAAAGCATTTTGTTAAGCACAAAAATTGTGCATAAGTTGGAATATGAGCTGTCCTTTGCAGCACCCACTTCAATTTACATCAGCCAATCAGCTGCCTGTCATTTTCTGTCAAAGGCTCCAACAATTTCTTTTTCTTTCGTCCTTGCTCTCAATCTGAATCAATACCTTACAAAATCCCTGCTGAAATTTGCGAAAATCCTACGTCATAATGAAATAGAACTGTCTGAGTTTATTAGCTCTTTTTCTGATTTATGGCTGAAAGCGGCCATTCGCATTCCATTTAACTTACAGTGTTGTAGCGTCCCGAGGCTCCCCTTAAGGTAAAAGAAGGCGCAGTACTAGGGCAGAATACATGTATTCCGGAAACAGAGGACTTGGGGACTACTGGCACGGCACGGAGGCCGACCAGCCCGCTAGAACAAGATGGCCACCCAAGTGACCTATACCGGTAGTTCAAACAAAGTATTACACAGCCCCTCTCTTCTTTCGAGCGTCGTCCCCGACGCTCCCCTTCGTCCGCCTCCCGTGTCAGCCATCACAACGTAATCAGTGCTGCGAGAAGCACCCACGAGCTAACCGTCCCAGTCGTCGAGGTTCGAACGCAAGTGTTTCTGTAGTGCCATCAATTCCGCGTAGCACTCAGTGCAGCAAATGCGCGCCTCTTGGCCCTCCTCTGGGCTTTGAGTCCACGGCTAGTGTCGCTTCAGTTGTTAATAGCTTTCCTGTCGAACACGAGGGCGAGGGAGATGTCGAAGATGAACGTCGATCTCGACCCTTCTGTTACGAGATACCAAAGGTTCTCCCCTCCGTAGCGCATGCACTTCTTTCACAACGCCGACGTTTGCCAGAAACGGCATGGAGCATGAAGTAAGTAACTTCTGCTGCAGTAGGCTTAACCTAAATTGCTTGCAGCACATGGAAGCCGGAAACGAGAGATAAATTCTTTGGAAATGAGGTAATCCTCACGGCGGCTTTTTATCGTATAATTCTGTTCGACCCTGTAAGCGCGACTGCTCACACATGAGTTATCTTACTTGACGTGTTCCAACGCTTCGCAAATTCGAGCACTGGTGCCAGGTTTAATTACAAGCACAAAATATTGCAGAATCATTTATCTCATTCAGCTTTGTTGTACGATATATTGTGCCTTATTCAGACATTCCGCTTTCTGTTGTTTCATCCATCGGAATGACGACTGATGGCTTGATTCTTCTTCATCGGTAATCAGCACTGTCCTATGCACATCTACCTTTGTTGGAAACTTGACACGATTAAATGATGTCCCAGCATTGCTACTGAGCATCTCATTTGGATTGCATGCTGTACGCAAATTCTCCTGACGTAGTCATCCGCACACAAGAAGTTGAGTTCACTGTACCACGCTGTTACACATAAATACTAACCAGCTTCGTCGCTTGGTATATCGATAAAAGTTATAGATGCTGGAAAGCAGCACTTTTGCCGGCCACTGTTAATAGACACACTGGCTCCTGTCTGTGCCACTGTCGAAGCAGCAGGTCTTTTGATGGCTGCAAACCACACGGCCCCAGAACAACTTAATCATCCTCTCACTCCAAGATGCTTAACAATTGAATTCAACTTCACAAATGCCATGCCTACCCTTTGGTATGGTGTAGAATATAGCGAACGAATCGGAAAATCGGCTACAAATGAGTAGGCATATGCGAGAACACCCTTCTAAAGTAAAATTATAGCCAATGTTTGTACAAAGGTCCTTGAATCTGCAAGCATCTTCCTTTGCATTACTGGCAGCAACTAATCCATTTAAGTGTGGATGTGGTTCCTCAGTACATGCTTTGGCCACGTACCAAAAATCACCATTTGATTCTAAAAATGATTTTGTTTAAAGTGACGCAAATTCTCTACACTTATGTTTAGAGTCTTCTAAATCTGACTTTCGAGGGTGTGGTTAGTCACAGAGGCCAGAGTGACCCTCTTATTTTCATGATTGGCTTGTACTTTGATGGAATAGTTTGTGTAGGCTTTCAGATTTCCGAACCCTGGTCCTATAGAGTTGGTTACTTCGACATATTTAGCCAGTCTGGTGGAGTTTGATTTGCTTTCTTAAACTTGAATATGCTAAGGTTTAGCATTATTTATGGAGGATCATATCACTCCTCAGCACCCTTTGCGTGCAAACCATTGAACGCTGCACGAAGAAGGACAAACTTCGACTTGATGATGGAACAGCATGAAACTCAGTCTTGATTGAGGTGTAATTTACCTGGTTCCGCCCATCTAATGCCCCTGCAATTAAAAGTGCTGAGGCAGGTGTTGAATTTCCCTGCTGCGCTACTAATGCCGCATCTGGCTCTTTTCCTTTTAAAATTCCAGTAGCTTGCTTTCCTATAAAATTTCAATTTAATTAAGACTCCTTCGTTTTTGCAACCAAGTCATCAATATTTCTTAACGACAATCTTTGGCTACGCATGGCAAAGCTCACTTTTGCTAACGAATAAACGAATACCCAGATAGGAGGATATGCAGCCAGCAAAGCTCATAGCATTCGTAGGAGAATGAATGGAAATTGCATTTTAATGCAGCTGAAGGCTGTGGATCAAGAGCATCGCAACTACATAACCGAAGTGAAGCAAGCTTTAATCTGGCACGAAATAAGTGAACAAACGCATTTTGATAAATAAGCAGTGCTGATTTTGATCTCATTGACGGGCACAGAGAAAATCCGCAACTCGCGAATAAAAATAGTGTAAGTGAATGCAATGCTGCTGCTTTTATTCGAGCGAATACGCATCCTTTCCTGTTCTGCAGTTTGTTCAATGTTTGGATGCAATTATGGGCTCTTTTTACCCGACGCCTTTAATTCGATTTTTATGTTACTCCCCTAAATTGTTTGAAAATGTTCCCCAAAACCATGATGATCAAGCCCTTCAGTTACTCGCCGCCGTATGTTACTGCTCGTGTCAGCATTCTCGATTATCATATGGGTGAGCGTTAGGCATTATTTGCAAAAAAAATTGGCATCCTGCCTTTAACTGATCGTACTTTTGCTGTCAAACTTTTTAAAAACGCAAACGACGTTCATTAAGCTTTCAGGCTAAACAAGTTAAGATTGCGTGCGTGTGTTAAACGCCATTGCTTGCAATTCGTAAGTAGGGAGAACCAGCGCGTTTTATCCGTTGTGCTAGTGGTTCAACTAGGTGCTAGCCACACTGGGAATTTATGAGGCGCAATTGTGCTAGAATGCTCCAAATGGTTTGCAGAAACAGGTTTTCTTCATGGTTCATTGTGCCTAACAGGGGATAGATAAGTGGATGCAAGTCTAGGTTATTGAAGCACATATAATTTGCTGCATTGCACAAACAGCCCAGCCAAATCAATTGTGCGCCCTTTGAGAACTCCTGCGCTGTTGCAAGAAATAGCTCTTAAGACGTGCATTCCGTCAGTGAACAGTAAAAGTGCACACAACGTACTGAAAAGTGACACAAGGGACCGCCGATGGTGAGCATCGAGAACGTGTCTTTAGTTGTCAATCCATAGCCTTGCTTGCAACAGCTGACATCGGAGAGCTAGCATGGATGCTTGACTTACAACCATGCTCACTAAACTACCTGACTAACTTACTCTTATGAAACATGATCCTGTGCACAATGTACAGTGCAAGGCATAGCCTTAGATTTGGCTAAAATAAGGCGATTTTGATTTGTGGAATTCTTGTCTCTGTTCAGTGGTCGACTGCAAATTTTAATTCCGGTTTTGTCATTAAGCCATACTGGGATAAGTTTCTAAATGTGAGTTGAGCTTGTCTAATGAGCAATTTCATTTCTATCAGATGCAGGTGCGGACTGCTTTGAATGCGGTCACTGGTAGGGTATACCCTTGCGATCAGCAACTATGCACTGACAAAATCGGCGTTTTTGTAAGAGCGTCACCCTACAAATTGGCGGGTCCAGCTGTGCTAGATATCGCACTACAGCCCTTGAAAGAAAGCACTCGCAGGTCCCAAACTTAAAGCAGTTTATAAAAATATCATGATCCAAATTAACTGTAAATTACTGTAGCCATGCTTCTTTCCGCTGGCAGCAGGGACACAGAATCAGTCTGACAAGTGGAATTGCTAGTATCGAGTTGCCGAATAGTAAAATCGAAAATGACGTGGCGTCAACTTCGTAGCTCGAAAAGTACCAAACTATTCCTTTTGACCACCTCCTCCCAATACGGAGGTTCTTCTGCATGGCGTCTTGCTACCAACGTGATGACCAGCTGCCACATGGCAATTGCCTGCCCTCCATTTGTTTACCCTGGAAGATACTTTTCATGAGTATTTCTGGGATATCCTAGCGCCTCATGCCTTTACCTACCACCGCCTGGTTTCGCAGTGTTACATGCAGGAGATTGCTGCATGGTCAAGGCTACTCTAAAACATAGGGGTGTGAGATTCAACCCACGCTATGCCATTGGAAATGTTTATTTAGTTGTAGCCGATGGTTGGTGCAGGTGCAAAGAATTCGCTTCGGTAAGGGTAGAATACACTGCTGGGATTCACAATTTATGCAAACACAGCGTGCAATCAGGCTAGTGTTCTGTAGTCAGCAAAACCATTTGACCTTCCAGATTGAGGTAAGCCTGCTTTTGAGTCAGACACCACAACTGCTCACTGACAATGGCTGATGTGCAGTTGTGCCTGATGCCGATGAGAAGGTGGTGACAGTGAGACATCGTGGCTGAGCATCAATCTTCCATCATCATGAAAGTTGGCATGAGCTTGGTGAGGTTTGCCAGCCTCAGCTCCGCCAAATTAATGCTGGTCTAGCTTCGCCTTCAATCTGCGATATCTAGCGGTCATTTGTCGTGGAATATGGCAAAAGTTGCAAAATGGCAGTGGAGTGGTGGACGTTATTCTGCAAAGCAGAAAAATCTCAAAGCATGTTTTGCTTCTATAATATAAAATAATTGACTCAATTCTCACTTTCTGGTTTACAACGCCATACTCGCATTTTATTGAATAGCTCAATTTGCTGTTTCGTTGGAGGCATTTGTGTGGTTTATGTACGGAGCTACAACTTGTCAATCGAGTCCTTGCGTGTCTACACTTACATCGCAAAAGGGCTTTGTCAGTCCCCAGCAAGATTTCACAAACCACCTACTATTTTACTCCCCGTCAATTCAGCCACTCACTTCACCTACACCCGACTGACATTAGTGGATCCAATTCAAATTCATCTGCTTCGCAAATTGAACTTCGTCCAGATTTTAAACCAATACAAATTTCTTGCCGCTTCTGCCTTAGATCTAGCATTTACGATGCAGCACAACGTCTGAAGTAAAAACGGCTTTAGTGGTCAAGTTTTGTAAATAAATCTTAGAGAAAGTTAAAAGCAGCTCATTCAATAGCAAGGTTGTGACCCCCCCCATCGCATCAAATCAGCTTGCAATTTTACCTCGCAAAATGACGTCAAGATTAGCATTTCCTTCACAAACTGTAGCACCATGATTTATTTATACTTGCATATTTGCTGATGGAATTCGCATTAACTCGTGGTGGAAGATGACGCATTCTCCTCTTCTTCCGTATTGCCGCGACGATAGCCCTTGGGATCGAATACAGCACGCAGAAGACGGAGACGTAACCGGTTGATGACACCTCGATTAGTGGGATGCTGCTGTTCTGTGTGGAATAACACCAAATCCAGGCGGTCGAATGCAAATCCGCACATAATGCAGGGGTATTCTTTTCTGCACTTTTCTTCGGGAGGACATTCTTGCGGCGCGTTGCGTTCATGAGAATGAGGAGACTCTAGGTTCTCAGGACTTCTGGATTTCTCCAGTATTATCCGACTTGATGTCGGCAGTACACTTTTATCTTCAATTGAGAAGGAACACGCAAAGTGTGTTTTATTTGGCTTCAGAGAAGGCAAAGATAACTAGCTGCAATCTGATCGTACCTGTGTGTGCCATTGTGTGACACCTCATTTCCGAAAGTGTGCTAAAACCCTCGAGGCAACGCACACAGAAGAAGAACTTGCAATCGCTGTGTTGCAGGAGGTGTTGATGCATCCCATCCAATTCGCTATGTTCTTCGTCGCACGCAGTACATTTATAGCCGCCGTCAGTATTCTCTACACCTTCCACAACAAATCAAAATAGGGAATTGAACGAATGCAAATTTTTTTTATGACAGATAATAGTGCATTAACTGGCGCACCATTGTGCGAAATTAACACGGCACCAAACACTTCACTCCATCAACTTAACGACTTGCACTCAGGCTGTCTGCGATGGCAGTAAAGGTCGAGAAGAAATCGTGGTCTGATGCATCATTCCAAGAGACGTCGATTGGATACCGGTAAAAAATGGATTTTGCGCCTCTACATTTGCCTCCCATTAGGCCTACTGAGAATTTTGCTGCCAGTGAAAAAAATTATGCTACGGCATTTCGCATGTGGCACTTGGCAAATATTCGTGGCTGCATGCTTTACACTGCGATTTCTTTGCGGATGAGATCCGAAAAGGAATATTCCTAATGATGCACATGGAACAGGAGTTGACATATGTGCCTGAAGTGGTGGTCAAGCATTTATGCATCCTTGCTTCATCTTTCGATGTGACAATCAGACTCCTATGTGCTCTTGGGAACCTCAGTGGATGTCAAAATGAAAAGGAACAGTGTAAGCAAATTTAATGTCCGTGCCTGCTCAAGAAATTACAAATGTTAGGTCTTATCTCAAGATGACAGAGAAGAACTGATTTTCTGAAACAGAAGGATTTTTATATCCTTCAAGACTGGTCACATTCACGGAATTCGATTGACCATTTACTTCTAGTCCAAAGGGTCCACATCCGATACATCGGAATATATTGTCTCCATAACCTCTCTATTCTAATCACTCGAGAAGCCAAGTTCGTTGTGCCAGTGCTTGGTAGATGTCTTTAACTCAAGTAACAATACGCTTTGCTTAATCTTTTGATGGTTCTGCAGACGAGCCGTCAATGCAATGCCGGCAAGACTGGTCCATGATGTGTCAAGCGTATATCACCGCAATACTATTAATCAATCAGGCGGCAATTAATTCAATGACTATCTTTACTGCTGATTGGTCCAATTTAATGCCACTGAGGTTCGGTTAATGTGACAGACTTATAAAAGCTTTATTTTGGGATAGTTGAATTAATCACCAATACCACCTGACGGACATTAAAGCTTCGAAGAACAAGATATATTCCTCTTTTCCAGGGCCACTGCAGATGCCATGCCGAAATCCACAACTCCTTTGCATTTAGTAGGCATCGTGTTCCCAACCAATGGAACACCGTCTTCCATGCTAGCAGACCTACCTGACAATGACATTGATGTTGCTTAATTTTAGGGCTGTCCAGAAGACAGATAACTGTCATGTGTGTTGACAAGCATCACCCTTTAGCATCTGCTATTTCGATTCGACAAAAGGGCTCACACGCACTTACCAGTGGTCATTAGACAAAAGCTACAGCAAAACTTTACATGCAACGCCGAAAATGGAATGGGGGCCACCTGACTTGTGCTGGAGCAAAACAAGTCAAGTAAACCATGTTGCAACCACAAATTCAGGGCTTCGAAATTAACAAACTTGCGAGGGAATGTCTTGGTGGCAGACCTCGCTGCAGTTCAGAATAACTTTGTGTCAAGATCTGCAAATGGTTCTTACAAAAATCGCTCGAAGGTGGTATTGTTGTGGATGATGCTCTTGCCCCTAATAACCACATACGGGTGTTCAAATTGACTGAGAGGGTTCATGCACAGGTTTTTGACGGGATGAGTCGTATTACGGGTCTAAAGATCTTCTGCATACGAATGGCCTGGTGATGGAAAAAGGGAGAAGAGGAAAAAGTGGGAAGACGACACAGCTCGACTCCACCATCGCTTGTATCAACTTGGGTCACGCAAGATGGTCCAAGTAATTTTGCGCATTCGTTCAACTCGCCTGGTGTGTCATCCTTGGGCCAACAGTAAATGTCGCGAAACATGGGTCCAGGCCTGAGATACGTCAACAACGGAGAGACTGTTGTAAAGCATTCGCCGCCACTCAAATGGAAGACAAGCGTTAAAATGCAAACCTATACAACGACCACATTTGCCATGCCATCTTGGCCACTTAGGAGGAGGCAGTAGCACCTCCGCTGCCACAGTAACAGAGAGTTCTACTGGAGTGTGCGATGTTCGGAGCGATTCGTAGATCGCAAATATTAACCTTTACTTCAATCTACCCCTGTGATGTCACCATTCACTCACTCACTCACCCAATCACTCAATCATCCGCTTTTGCATTTGTTTGCTTTCTCCTCCTCCACAAGACATTACTTCAATAATGATGCTGCCTACACACTAAATTGTTGTGAGTCGCACTGCAATGAGGCATAATGGACTCGAATAGAAGGAATTGGATATTATAGGATGCAGTGGTGTGTCCCTACCTGCAAAGGTAGTATGCTCCATACGACAAAGTGTTTCACATTATGGACTCTGCCGCAGGCATTGATAACATCATGAAAACACCTACAAAGTTTGACTTTTGCGAGTGCTGAGAACCTCTTCCTGATGAGCATAACAATTGCATTTATTAGGCCTGAATCTGAAGCATCGGTGCGCTCGCTTTTGGCAACTTTTAGGCGAGTGCCTTAAGGGGACGGTCACACATTTCGAGCCAACGCTTAATGTGACTCTTACTGTCTGCAATGTCTCCCTCGTCTAGTCATGCCAAATGTTTTGAGCATTGTATCAGTGACCACACTACTCAATGCTGCAGCGTTCACCACTTATTTAAAGTATCGAGTACTAAATGAACATCTTTTTGAAAGGCAATCTAGTAGAAGGCACACTTTAAAACCTAAAACACGCACAAGCTTTTGTGTCAAATTGCAACGCGCGTTGCAAACTTTATGCTGGGGATAGACAATTGCAAGATCTCCAGTCGTATCATTTTGCAACTAAAGACCAACGCAGACCGAGCTACGAAAATGTGATTACGCAGAAACTATTTGATAGCAGAATCCCATTCGCTTGGCAAAATAGCTTCTTTTGTTGCATGAGGTTTACTTCGTTGTCAAGCTCATTTTCCATAGATGCACCTGTTTCGTTAATTGCTACATGCAATGGTATTCGCAGTGTACACGGGCTACCTGCAGGCTGCAAATGTGCTCTCCGGTATTTTGTGGCGGCAGTCTTCAGTCAGTCATATCATCGTTTCGCACAAACGTTTCCACAAATAGTAAAAACGGTCTGAGTATCGGCAACCCTTTACCCTATTATTATAGTTGCTTTGCTTACCACATTGCACCTGAAGAAACGCATTCTTAATTTAATTCTACTCATGACGTTCATTACACAACGCCAGCATGTGGTGTGGAGCATGTGTTTTCACTTTATCCTGTGCTTACTTTTACATGCACCTTACTTAAAGAACAGCGTGCAGTGGACCAGCACTTCTCTGACGGCCAGGAGATAAATTGGTGGCAGTTGCGACAACTCGCACGAGGAGTCAACCGAGTGTTTACGCACAGATACTCGTTAAGCAAAGAAGCATGTACAAGCGCTCTAACAGGTTCCTCATTGTTCTATTTATGCAAGAACAAGTTCCTCTGTTCTAATTCGTGGTGCTTCTCATTAACTCCACATCAACACAAAGTGGTTGAATCTGCTAAACCCTTGCAACTTGCATTAAATCCTCTAGATACTCTGATCATCTGCGTCGTTTCCCTAATAACGACGCATTTGCCATTGCCTTCTCCTCGAAAGTGGAAACACGTCACTGCCAACATGTCGCATCTAGGGGCTAAGGGGAATTCTCCTAAAGTTGCATTCGAGTGTAACAGCATTTCTCACTGCAATTCGGGCTATCCTGTCACAGCGCATGAACGTAACGGCTGCTAGGCAGGCTGAGGACACTCGCCCGGTTTTAGGCCTCAAACTCAAGCATTGATTCTCCTTCAACAACTATCTTTTGTTATCGCAGCTCACTTGGCATGATAGACATTGACCAACAGCATTTAATACGTGGATTCGCATTAAGTTGTATTTGGCAGCTAGAAAGGTAAAGCTGACAAAATATAAGGCGGTCATTGAGGTTGGGATATGATTTTAACAAATTTGATACTATTTGGCACTCTGTGAAAGAGCATTGCACTGCGATTCAATCTATAGGCAAAATCCAAATGTAAATCTTGAGTCCATCTATTTGTAGCAATGTTAAGATTGGTTGAAATCTTCCCCAGAGCAATGGCCGCACAAACGTGGGTGGAATTAGGCTTGATGAGCGAGTGAGTGAGTCCATCGGTCGACCAACCAGACGAGTCAGAAGCGATGTGCACAATGAAGAAGGCACATACATTAATAAACCTACTCTGCGGCGGCCTAGTCTAGTCTAGTCTAGTCCGCTATCCCCACATACCTAATGCTGCTTCACTACGTTGATGATGCACCCTGGCACCGCACCGCACCGCACCTTATCGGACCACACCACACCAAATTGGGTGTGTGCATGTGTGTGTGGGACTGCATTGGGAGGGAGAGTGGAAGGGAAGGATGGCATGTAGGGCAGGGTTGACAGGCAGGGAGGGAGGATAAGTACATGCCTCTGGAGCGGCTCGAACCCTCGGCCTCCACATTATAAATTCGCCGCTCTGTCCGAATAAGCTTAGGAGCCAACCCACACTGTCACCCTGTCGACCGCCTGCCTGCCTGCCCACAGTACCGCCACCCTCTTCGACCCTCCCTCCCTCCCTCCTTCCCTCCCTCCCTCTCTCCCTCCCTCCCTGTCTTTCCCTTCCTTTCCATAAAGTTCCACACACACACGCACACACACTCAAAATGGTGTGGTGTGGTGTGGTACGGTGCGGTGCGGTGCCAGGGTGCATCACCAACGTAGTGAAGCAGCATTAGGTATGTGGGGATAGCGGACTAGACTAGACTATTGCACTGAGCGTAGGTAGACAGTTGTTGCGTGGTCTGGTCGCAGACAGAGAGGGAGTCGAGGCGAGGTGAAGCAAGGAGGACTAGCAGTGAAGGAGTTGGAGCGGGGAATCGAGCATGTCGGGTTAGAGATAGGTGTGTGGAGCGTAGGAAGAGGAGGGATATTAATGTATGGTAAGGGATTGGAATAGAATGGAATAAAAGGGAAGAGAGCGAAACAATAGGCCGTCTGGCCAGTGCCCCTTCTCTCCTTTCCTTGCCCTCCTCGCCTCGCCCCTCCCTCCTCACCACCACCTCCACAACCACCTACGTCTTCGTTTTCTTCATTTCTAGTCTTTTCTGATGAACGCTTTTGTGCACCAATAGCATCGCATCACCTGTTTTGTTTAACTAATATCTCTGTCTTGGTGTTGTCCGAGCAAATGTCCACTTGGGGTCTCGCAGCTGCTCACACTGTAGTGACTTTCCAATTCATCGCTGCCATTACCACCTCCACTGCATCCTGCAGGTTCTGTTGCACTTCCATTCTCTCATCCTTTCATGTTAAAGTGGCATCTTCATCTTCTGCCGTTCAGTGCGATGTCATGGTGATGCTCTGTAAATTTTCGCGCTTTTTCAGAAGATGTGGTGCTGAGAGCTTTTACTCCCTGATAGATTTGAAATGCAACATGATGTCGTCGTTTAGTTGATTGCCTCACTATCCATTCGTCGACAGTTCCACTACTTCATACGCCAATTTTGTGCTTCAAATGAGTATTAACGAGGGCAAAGGTAATAATGCCTTTTTTTCATTGGAGAGCCTCCTCAACGGAGATCTAAATTTACCCAAACAATCTAACCTAGACTCCGCGGTGCCTTACATATTTCAGTTGCAGAATGCCCGACAAGAGGCACCTTGACGGCGCAACCAAGCTTCAAATCGCCTTTTCGGTTTGGATAGCTGGCCTTGTCCTTTCAATGACTGTCCCTCTCACCTCCTGCCCTCAGCACTGGCACAGCCCGTAAGGTCACGTGTGAGCCAGGGGAATGAGTAAATTTGCCTCATTTGTCTTCTTTACCTTCCTTTGCAGTGCCTGCGCAACCAGTCGATTTATATTCGCGCTCTTCCTGGCGCCCTCTCCAATCGCAGTGGCAGTCATTCAACTCCCTCCTTCCATCCGAGGCAGCGTAAGTCGACAACGCCAGAGACAGTTTCCACCTCTTCAACCCCACCAGCACTTCCTCCAGCTATACCACCCACAACAATGTGTCAGTTCAAAGTCACCGCACTGTCACGGCACCTTGTAGAAATTAATCAACCCCTCTTCTACTTTATCACTCTTCATTTACCTAACTCCTAAGCGTACAAATCAGGCGGCGATCATACAGCAATAATAATAACAATAGTAAGTGAAGCTTATATGAAATAAACCCCACTACTTGTGGACACGTACGCCCCCATGGGGTGTAATTGCAAAGAGCGTATTCTGGGATCTTGGCATCACACCGATTTGATTTTGCAGACGGAGGACCAGCACGCGGAGCTCCAGTGA
Source organism: Taenia multiceps (assembly GCA_001923025.3). Lineage (NCBI taxonomy): Eukaryota > Metazoa > Platyhelminthes > Cestoda > Cyclophyllidea > Taeniidae > Taenia > Taenia multiceps. The sequence continues at coordinate 13,867,184 of CM010314.1, forward strand.
TGAGATGGACGCACGCCACCATGGAAAACGCGACCCGCAAAAGTAATGCCGCAAATTGTTAGCAAGATGCGTGTGTTACAAAAAGGATTTGACATAAAATGCGAAAATAAACAATTTTGTTATCAAAGGCGCATAGTACTTGGGAGTGTAAACGAAAGCGATTCTTGTCCATGGCCTGACGTCGAGCCTCAGTACGCTTGGAAGCCCGCAAGGCGGCGTCGGCGGCGGCGACACTGACACGCTCGCGTCCAGCAATCGCCGTCGCCGTGATGCTGGCACGCCGACGTGGGTCAACGCGGGCAACGGAGAGAGAACTTTTGCGACGGGCTTCATCGCATGCCTTATGACGGTAAATTGCACTTTCACCTTTTGCCGCTGCTACCCACGGCAGTGGCATTGACTTTGGAAGAGCTGTGAGAGGTGAGGACAAGTGAGGGAGAGAAGGGGAGGTGTAGAATGCGCACAAGTTCAAAAAAACTGTCCGCTTACTAGAGACCGGGCTGTTCACTATGTCTGGCGTCGCTATCAGTCAGGAGGATGCCATTGGTGCCGGTGTGTGAAACAGCGTTTGCAGAAAGAATGCGGCTTATGTATGAGGAGCAGGAAGGGTGGTGGAGGGAAAGCAGAGGGCATGCTTAAACAGCTTTTTTGAAAACAAATGCAACCAGATGTATTGGAAAGTATCGTTGCTAGTGGAGTGAAACAACATCAGAAATGCGAAGCACAAGATGATGGAAAACAGATTGGACACCTAACCTAGCAAAGGCAAACGAATACAAGTAAAATCAATTCCACAAGACTCATCTTGATGCCATCAACGATGCAAAGTGGATGCAACGAATGCAATCTAAATGCTGATAGGAGGGCTAAGGGAGACTTATACTTAAGAAACAGACTTTATTTACTTGAGACCTTTTGTCATTCCCTCAGAGGTGTTGCCTTTTGAAAGACGGCGATGCCTCCCCTCCTGCCAGGGAGAGCTGTTCGAAGTTCACTTCCAGGAATAATTTACGAGAACGCATTCAACACGTTGAAGAGGTGGCGCCCTCACCGCATAGTGCAAACGGCTGCATACGTCAAGATCCAAATAAATCACTGTGGAGATACCAGAGACTAGCCGCAAAACTCCTCAGAAGGTAGCTCAATTTGACCACAAATATAACCACCTTAGTTTCACAAACTGAAATCTCCACTAGTAATAGCAGCGTATCTCATCAAAAACAGAGCAAAAATAGTGAGTCTTATGAAAATTTCTTAAGTCGGGTGAACCAATCCAGATACCAGCTAAGGGATACTAGACGATGGGACTAGTGGAACGTAAAGAACCGTCAAATAAAAACAATAAATGAAGGGCCAATAGAGTGAAGTGAACTCTGCAGTTCACTTACCGCAATCAATTAGCCTCCTCGACCGACGTTTCTTCGACGGTTGGCATCGAGAAGGAGTGAAACTAAGTCTCTCTCGCATTTGGGGTCTGTGATGGGAGTACCGGAAGGTAGACGATATAATATGCAAGAGGGAAAGGAAAGAAGTGCTTAGAAAGGAGGCGACCACTCCAATTTCTAACCACGGAGTGATGAAGATAAATAAGGGACTTCTGGATGGCAGACACTAACTGCAATGTGCCATGACCATAGAGATAAACCTGAACACTGACAGCCGCCTATAGTGAGCCGAAATCCCTTTTCGATGAATCACGGGAGTAAGAGAAGGGAAGGTCGCATCTAGAAGCTACAAATAGGAGAGAGTTGGTTAACAAAACTGTCATTCATACCTCAAAGGTGTGATCGCAGATGGAAGATTCCTCTGTCAGACAAGTGTCATCTGATACCTCAGCGCTCATCGTTATACCCAAGAGCAAAGCGAAGCAGCACAAAACCAGTGGTTTCAACTCCCACTTGCGGTAGGTACCACAGGGGTGGTGGTGACTGACTGACTGACTGCCAGCGTCTGCTTGCGCTCGTGCTTACGCTTGTGGTCGAGGTCGTAGTCGTGGTCCTACTACCCTCTTCTATTCGCCCTTTCTCCTTTACTCATAGTCATAGTTGCACAGATTCTCGTTAGTTGGCGTCTCCTACCGCTCGCTCGCTACCCGCCCGACCGTTCCAGGCCCCAGCACCCCTTGCGCATGTTTGGCATGTGTCTTGCTCTCACCTTTCCACAATCCTCCCCCTCCTTTTCTTCTACTTCTTTTCATCCCTCAATGATGAGGCCACAGTATGCCTCAAGCACGCCTTGTCATTCCGCCTCCTCCTCCTCGTGGTCCTGCCTTTACATGCCAACCTCTCTCTCCTACTCTCTCCTCCCTCACTCCCCCTTTCTCTCATCAGTCAGTGGGCGGCAGCACGCCTCAACCTTCGCTTGTGCAAAATGTGTGGAGGCAGGAGAGCACGCGTACGAGAGAGAACGAGAGAGGGGCAGGGGCAAGAAAGGGCGAGGAGAGAAGAGAAAAGTGAGAGCTAGAGGTAATATTGACCCGGACGTAAAAACCTGCAGCGACGGCTGTAGCAGCAGCTGCTTCGGCAGCCACCACAGGCGATGGTGGCGTCAATAGGGCATCAATGAACGGCGGTCTCACACCTCTTGCCGTCCCTGATGGTGTTGGCGTTCCACCTCAACCACCAGCACCGGTTCAACGGCCCTCTCCGTATGGCTACGCGATGGGTACCGAGGGCGCTGCGGCAGCGGTTTGGCTGCCAGCACCAAATGTTGCGCCCCCAACCGCTGCCAGTGCTGCTGGGTATCCACCTGGCGCAGCTTGTTAGTGCTTGATGAGTGTCATCAGGGTGACGGATATTGTCTGTCAATAAATCCAATTTTAATGTCTTTACTAACTTTCGTGTTTGCACATTTGAGCCTCTCCTGGGGTTCGCTACAATTCGCCTGTGTTTTAAGTTTGTTTGCTTGTTTGTTTGCTGCTGGCCGATGTTGGTGGTGGAGTTGGGTCGCGGGTGGACCATCGTTGATGAAAGCATTGGTCTTGGGTTCTACCTAGTCCTTTAGCGCCCTTATGGCTGTAGCCAGGCGTTCAAATGATAAGTCTTATCTGTGAGCTTGAGCTAGTGCCTCCCGGCGGATCCATGCCGCTTGACGTCCACGGCTGTACTCTTCGGTGATTTGGTCGTGGTCTGTCTTGTGGTGGAGACTGGCGCAGGTCTGATGTGGGATGGTGTTTCATGGGGTTGTGGTCGCGGCTTCTTGTGTGGTGCAGTGTGGTGCGGTGCAGCCGTGTATGCGTGCCAGGACTGCAACAGGATCTATGTGAACTACGTACTGCGCATGATGTCCCTTAATCGAAGTGAAGTGCTCGAAACAATTGGTTGAAATACGAAGAAAATGGAAACTAAAACAGATATTTTACCTAAGCCAACTCATCATATCTGCAGTTCGCTTCCTCTCGTTCGACAAGTAGTGTCTCTGCAAACGCTTAAGTGTGAATGTTAATGGTTTAAGGATAAGCATACTTAGAAGGTTGTGGCCTGTTATTCTAGCAAGTCAGCGCATTGAAATTTTTGGAAAGAAGCAGTATCTTGAAATGATTGCAGTGGCAATTTACGCAGCTTTGAACGCGAATATAGCCTGTTTAGTTAGCCAACAAGTCGCAAGTTCTTCACCGTCTGGCCTAAATGAATTACTGCCTCTCGATGGTCATCGTCACCTCTAGCCTCCCATTCTTCTTCATCTTCATTTGCATTTGTGTAGGCCACGATGCAATAAGCGGGCTGGTTGTGAAAGCAAATCTGTGTAGGCGGGTTCGCAGGGAAACTGCCCATGCTAGCTGTCATTATAGTACAAGTATGACTCAGTGTTAGAACGGACTTCAACAATGGGGCTCGCAGAGTGCTTTGCATTAGCCACCGCTTTTGGGAAACCTACGTCGTAAGCCACAGCAATTGATACTTGAATGTGCACGAAGTTGTTTATAGCCACCACAAATCAAAGCATTTCATTTACTCAGCCTACAAAGTCACATAGATGAAGAAAGTACTCCAGGCTTGAAGCGTCTAGGACAGTGCTCTCTGTGATAGATAGGTTAGATATTAGTGCATGATTGCCTTGAAATACAAGGGTACTAAATCTTAAATACCATAGTTGAATAAGCAGCAATAGGCTTCCCTAATGCAAACTGAACAGGACAATAATAAATAATTTAGGGGCTAATAATATTGGATAGAACGGAATCAAGGGACTTTTGTAGGAAGACTGATGTGAATGCCACCGGTATGCCATATTGATGCAGCAGCTGCTACACTCAAGCTTGGCGTCTGGCCACGTTGACTTCATTACACCGCTCATCGAAGTAAAATTGAGAGATTGCTCTCATTCTTCGACGTGTTTTCTCCTAACTATATAACATAGCCGCGGCAATCAGCTGGTAAAATAATGACAATTAAAGAAGTTGAATATCATAAAGCAATTAGTCAAACTTTCTCATGGATAAAATTTGCAACCGTAAAGGCTGTCCAGCTAAGTGCGGTCAGAGAGTGCTGACTCATAAAATTTGTGTCGAGTACAGCGTCTTCAGCGATGGCGTGGAATGTTCGTCAACTTGCGTGAGGCGCTTTGATGGTCCTTGTTGTTACTCATCACTGCCAACGCTAGAAGTGGCAGTAAATTACATGTTTAGCAGTCCGACGACAGCGGCCTAGCACATTTGCGTGCAGAGGAACTTGTGCAAGCCGTGCATGTGTGGTGTGCTCATCTTTAATCCCACGAAAGTTCTAGTTTGAGCTTTCAATATTACCTTGCTCATTAATGACTTTCTTTTTTCACTCTTTAAAGCGGTAAGCTGTGTCTGCAAAATGATTAATAAACACCTGATGAAAATCGCAGGAATGATTACGATGCCCGCTACTTTGGGCCCTGAAAAGATAACATGCGCCTACGGCAGAGCGCTTTGATGTGGGTGCAATTGAATCCCACATTTAGGGGTGCACTACTTCTATTCGAGTCCATTATGCCCTATTGCGGTGTAACCCGCAACAATTTGATGGGTCAACAGCATCAGTAGAAAAGTAGCAGCTTATAGAGTAAAAGAAAGCGAGACAATGCGTACATTAATTACCTGATGAATGAGTGAGCGGAGACCTGGGTGACGACATTTTATAGGTAAATGGAGGGAAGAGTGAAATTACTTAATCAATCAGTCTTTCTGGACATTGCACGTTCAGGTAGAACCGGCTGTCACTGTTACACAGTAGGTGCTACTGCCTCTTCCAAAGCAGTTGTTTCTTACAACAACATGATCCACATTCCTGACCGCCTTAGACAATGCAAATTTATCAATTCTGATGTCGCTATGATGGCATGGCAGCTGAAATAGTGCAATAGGTTATCACTCAGACAAAGTGCGCAACTTGCAGGAACCCCAAATGAGGTCTATCACTTGTCCTTCGATCGACTACGAAATGAACGATTTAAAATAGCCCTCTATCATTTAAATGCATCAGGCGTGGAACCTGTTTCTTGCTGGTAAAAGAATAACATACTGGGAGAGTTAAAACAAATGCACAGACTTACTTGAACCGTCTTCCAAGATCCAAGTTGATCCGAATAATATTGAATTTGGACCACGTTGTCCTTCCTCCTTTTTATCCTCTCGCCTCCTCCCACCAACGAGCAGATTGTAAACAGAAGATCCTTAGACCCACTGGATGACTCACCGTCTCCAATGACATATGTACGAAGAAAAACATTGCAGTGTTCTTCACACACAGTTAAACTGAATATTTGTACTAGGTTATTACAGGTGAGAACATCATTCACATCAATAGCCCACTCGAGCACTTACTCGAAAAACCATTCACAGGACTTGAAACAAATTGGATTTGAACTGCAGTGGGATCCGCTAAAAAGATATTTATTCAAACATTTGTCGGTTTTGAAGCTACAGATTTGTGGTTGCAGCATGGTTTACGTGATCTCCATATCCTTTTCCATTTGGAATGAAAAGGCGTGCATTAGCTCTTAACTGCTGATTACCACTGAGTAGAGGCAAGCTCTTTTGTGGAAGTAAAAGTGTGGATGCTGGGCAGCGATGCATGTCACCACACGCGGCAGTTATCTGTCTTCTAGGCAGGGCAGCATCAATGTTAGTGCCAGCTGAAAGTGTTTGCATAAAAGGCAGTGTTCCATTGAGTAGGAACATGACACCTTAACAATAAAAAGCAGTTGCGTGTTTGGGCAGGACATCTGCAGTGGTCCTAGAAATGAAAAGTGTATCTGGATTTCGAGGCCTTAATCTCCGTCTGGTACATATAGCGCTTATTCTGATTATCCTAACACGAAGCATCCAACACTCTGTCACGCTAACTTAACTTCAATCGCATTAATTTGGACCAGTCTACAGCAAGGACAACCACCAAATGAAATGTCACCTGGTTAGTTAATATCATTGCGGCAGCGTGCATTTGACACGTCATGGGCCAGTCTTGCTTGCGTTGCATTGACTATTCGCCTGCAGATCTACCAATAAATTATGCAACATGTATTGCGACTAGAGATTAAGATGTCCACCACTCATTTGAGCAAAGTACACACGCAACGATTTCGTCACTCAAATTTGAGAAAGTGCCATCTGATGCTGTAACGGTGCGATTTGGCAGGGATTGATGATGGTGTTGCATTCATGTATGGATTCCACAGTACGGGCATGGGCAAGAGCATACTACTGAATTTACGAGGCGATAATAGGAAACAAGGAAAAGTGAAAGCGAAGGCAGGAAGCATTTATACCAGCTAGCCTCCAATTTAATCCTTTATGTACTGTCTGGCATTCACCTTCACCCTTCTTTCCTTAATTATCCAGCTTTTGATGCAACTGCATGACGAAGCGTTGGAGGGTGACGACACTGCCCAAGTCGAAGCATTTAATACCAGCCTTCTTGTACGATTCGTATCACTGCCCATTTGAGTTGAAGCGGGCATTGAAACACAGCAACCCTTTCTGTAAAAATGGATGCACATGATGAGGACATTTGATGCTTGCTAAAATTAAGCAATTGTTTACAACATTTTGCGTGGCTTCATGCATTTAAGCAAAAGAATGGCTTACTATGCTAAAAGAACGCCTTATATAAGAAAGGCAGTTGCAAAATATTTACTTTCTCACTAAGGCAACATGAAACTAATGTTAGATATCCCGTGGTGTGAAGTATAACCGATAATGAAAGGATTTCGGGCTTTGGGCGTCTAGGACAGTGCTCTCTGTGATGGATTTGTGGGATATTAGTATATGATTACCTCAAAATTCAAGGGTACTAAATTCTATTTACTATAGTTGTGCAAGCAGCAATACGTTTCCTTAATGTGGATTGAATAGGCAATTAATAAATATATGTGCTGCTTAGCGATCGTGCAATTGATGATGCAGGCGTTTAAGGGTTGATGCCACTTGCGTTAGTAGAGAAGGGGCTAATTGCATTGGATAGAATAGAATCAAGGGACTTATGCTGGAAGACTGACGTGAATGTCACCGGTTTCATAGTGATACAGCAGCTGCTATACTAAAGCTTCGTGCCTGATCACACCGACCTCACTATGTGGTGCATAGAAATAGAATTGGGAGATTGCTCTTGTTCTTTAATTGGTTTCTACCGATTGACTCATTTGTAGCGATTTCCCCCTTTTCTTTTAACATAGCCGCAGCCGATTAGACCAAGACTATTAAAGAAGTTGAATGTCGTAAGGCAACTTGCACAAAGGCTGATTACATGGCTTCCACATATGGCAACAAATTTCATTACCTTCCCGCTGTGCTTATCACCATCCGTTTTGACCTTGGACTCTCAAATGCAACCAACCATTCCCCTTATCCACCTCTGTAACCACCTCTCCAGCATTGCAAATTATCCTTTGCCTGGTTCATTTGACCCATATATATATATTTTTGGTTTCTTATTATCCACCATCCACTTCCTTGCGAATTCGTTCCTCTCTCTATCTCATGTATCACGCTTCTACGAGCGAGCTTAACACTTTCCATCAATGTATTCATTAATGCGATCCTAGAACCTACAATCAAATCCGTTTAGATCTTCATGTCCGTGTTTTGCAGTACTCTCCAAAGCCTAACTTTGTTGACTTCCTGTCTACGTTGCCTTTATTTTGCCATGTTCACGCAGTAAACTTGGGTGGGTGCATTGCCACATGCAATGAACTGAAACACTCTCAGCACTCGTGCATTTATTCTTTCCTAATTCGTATCAGATGCTGGTGATGGAGAGCCTCTGCAGTGGTCTGCATAAGCTGCTTGATGTTCTGAACGGTAGGAAAGCGTGTAGAAGCGGTAAGAAAAAAAGGATTAGGCTGCCTGTTTGGTTTCTTTGTTTATAGCAGTTAAAACTGTCAGAATATTTAGGCATGTCAGCGTACTTCCAAATTGCTTAAAGCTGGTCTCTTTGAGCCTCTGCAATGCCCAACTGCCCATCTGTCTCTCGTATCAGACCTCATTTCAGTTAACGCATTTGTTCTGCCTGTTCATAATTTCGTGACAATTTTAATTAGTGGGCCACAATTCATACGTATTTTTGCTGTTTTATTCCACCCATTTATTCCTTTCTGATTCCCTACATCCCTAATCAGTCCAATTCTATTTGGCTGGGGATTCGCACGCACTTAGCTCGAGCATCTATTTGCCAACTAGTGCACGAAATTTCGTGCTCTTGGTCCTACTTTGCAATCAATAGTAGGTGAGGCAGATGTGGTTGACAGTGAGGTAAGATTTAGATAAGCAAAGAAGGAGGCGGACGAATAGGAGTGTCAGCGATTATCCATTGCATCAAACAAACGCGAATCACTATTTCAACATTCCTCCAATCATATTTTTCATGAGACGATCATACGGAGTTGTAATCAACTTTAATTTCCAATTCTTTTTTAGGCTAAAATTTTTGTTGGTGTTTTATTCTAGGTGACAGACACCAGATCTCGCACTCCAATATAAACGAAAACAACGGTATGGGACAGAAGAAGCATGTACTTATCTGACATGAATATGACCAATATAAACGAATCAATTTGAAAGGTCGAGTATTCCACAAGGTGCAACAGCCAATTAGATCACAGATTCTTGCATCCGCCTCCAAATTACATCTTGACACACCCATTTAAATATGTCTCTGCGATTCGTAATGTGGCCACCAGTATCCTGCACGTGCCATATTCGCCAGTTGATTGGTGCAGACATTAGAGGAGAGTTATGGACGAAACCGAGTTTCTTCGCACAGCCCATGAATAGGTCCATCCCAACTTCCTCTTTCCTCCTCACATCGTCGATGATTACAACTCCGAATGTGTGTTTGGGCGACAAGGTCTTTAATATGGCCTCCAGTTCGGTGAAAATGTTGCGTCTATCCCCTGCAAACAGCGAAAGCTCAAGAACATAGAGAATGCAGTCGCATACAGCGAATCGTGCTCTGCTCAGGCTTCGCGCGTATACATGGCCAAGAGGTACCCGCCTACCACTATGCATAGAACGATAGCATGTCCTTTTGCGTGGAGGAAAACGATAAGTCTGAACGTACACTGATGTGCAACGCGTGGAATTCACTATGTTGAGAAGTACATTCCTATCCACACACAATGGATGCATAGGATAGGAGATGCTGCCACGCTTCGCCAAGATGGAAATGTATAGAAGGCAGTTGACTATTTCATACGCACCGTGAGGAGGTCGAATCAGTGAAAATTGGAGGTCAAACTGCATTTGGTTAAAGTGTTGTTCAACAGCTCTGCAGAATTTTGCGCTGGGCGGAATCTGCGGTTCTGATTGCAGTGTTGTGCAAACTCGTTTGTCAATCCACTTCCACTTGTTGGTGTATGAATACGGCGTTGGTAGGAAGAGGATCCACTCCCAGCTTGAAATTGCTGTGCATACACTTACCATGTCAACAGCACTAAGGTATTTGCACAGAATTTTAACTGCATCCCGACAGAGGTCTGTGATCTTCTTAATGTGTGATTTTGCCTGTAAAATGCAATCAATAATTATCTGACAACTTGAAGTAATCAAAACAGTGCGCAGATGAAGTGTTGAATGCTTCCTGCTTGATGATGTATGGAGAGTAGAAGACACCTAGTCTCGGGTTTGTTATTCAACTTGGCAAATAGTTTGTTTCCGAAAGCTAGAGAGGCTCAACTTACTTCCATCTCCGTGCTGTAATCTCAGGCGGACGCTGGAGAGCTCTCGTAGCGTGAGTGAGGTAGGACTGCAAAGGGAACACAAGTCGTCCTAGTCGTTGAGGCGCGAGAGTTAATCAACCTTGGGATTACCAGTTAAATGCAGTTTAGAGCATGATCACACTAGCCTGGAGATGTAAAATTACTCGTCGCTGTGTAAAATGCAGTTGAATTTTATTAAATCGATTCTTAAATTGATGGCTTGGTACAGGGTTAGCAGAATGGCTTTCTGAACTCATAGTCAGGCATGTCCAACACTGAGAATTGGCGAAGACATGAAACCTTGGTTTAAACCGATGGATTGTTGATTAGGATAAAGATTAGTTCTCTTGGTCAGCGGTCATTCTCAATGAGGTCGATTGGATGAACCTCAAATTTGACAGCATGATATTCAACTGTGTGGGTGAGCGCCCGCAAATCAATGCAACGTATAAGGCAAACGTTCCGTTATACACTTAGCTTCCTTATGGGTCAACCAAATTCGGTACCATTGGAGTGTTCCTGTCCTTCACCTGACAGTAAATGCGCTTATCGTCCAGCAACATTTTCAGTCTCTTAATCCTTTTTCCATACCAAGTACGATGGGTGGTTCAGCTTCAAGCACCTCGTAAGGACAGAAGAAATTTTTCAATGGACAGCAGTTTGATCAGCCCAACTAGTTCACATAGTGAAAGATGCTTTCCCCACCTGCTGACATAGCTAGACCCACCATTTTATAATGTGCTGTTCCCACAGTAAACATCGGTTTCTCCAGTTGCATCGATGTTGCTCAAATCCTGCCCATGGAAGCTGTTACCTTTCTTTGCCCGATAAAACTAACCGAGTAATGGTCCAATCTGGAAACCAGACCCTAAATTACGTTTGCATCATCGAATATTGAATCCCTGGCACATGCTGGGAGCACTATATTTCACAAGCATAAAAATATGCTTAGTCCAATTGTAATTTTTCACATTACTTTGATGTTCCAAGCAGCTATCTTGCGGCCACCGTTTTGCACTCTCTAGTTCTATGATGGCTCCTTTTATAAGAGATGACAAGCCTCTAGTGGGCTTCTTAGCTACCTTATACAGTTCATATCATGTGAGAAAGTTGTCACTGACAACAATCAAGGGCATGATTGCCTCAGACCCCTTACCGCTCTTCTGTGCGTCTTTTCTTCCACTGATGCAATATCTTAAGGATTCTATAGCATAAGAGAGGCACCACTGGATGGAACACAGATTCTATGGAATAAACCTGTCCTCGGGACTCCACTGCTAAGATCCTTTGACAGGTAATTAAGTCTGTTTTGGCACTACTTCCTTTCGTAGTAAACTTATTGTCGTGCTTATTGTTTCAACACAAAACAATCGCATGAACTACGGATAAGATACACATCAGTGGGTGGGAATGAGCTAACCTAAACTGGAGGCAGCATAGGACGTTGCATGATTCATTACCCTGCCTTCATTTGGGGACTGTTTGCAAAATGAGCCAGATGAAAGAAGACCTTAGTTTAGGAGTAGATTTAAAGTTAAATGTGCCATTGTTTGATTACAGTCGCCAGAGTATATATTGATGCAATGTCTTAATTAATCTTCCCAAATATTTCCAGATCATTTACCTCATTCATTTTCAGGACATAAGAACAGACAGAAAGTTGCGGAAATTCCAACCCTACACGATGGATTGGCTGGCATAAAAAAATCGGAAAAGCTGAACAAGGGTATTAAATGGCAGAAACGACAACGTATGTGCCGTGATGCAAATCATAAGTCAAGCCATGAATCACACAGAGCAATGTAAAGGTATTCACTCAGTCAATCAGCCCCTTAATCACTCACCCGATCCACTGGCATTCAGTCCGGTTATGTTGTGTTAATGGGGATCCTAATATCCTGTATATCTAATACACCACATTGGTTAGGCAATTATTAAGGAGATATTCTGGCAACCACGCATTGCTCAGCATCATGAAGACAACTATAATATTGAGACAGCGATCACGCACAGTTGTGCATCGCCGAAATAGATGGCTCATGTGAATCAGATTGTCTCATAAGTTTAATAAATGATTTGATATTAACCACTAATAAGGCGTGAAAATCCAAACCCTTCCTGCATAAATTTGTCGTGGCTGAGGCTCCGATGCCTCTGCCACAAATATTATTTCCTGCTTTAGCTTCTTTGCAGCAGGCAAGCATTCCCACTAGGTAGTTATGATGCTGGGACATGTTTGAAAAGGCAGTGTGAAGTTAGGTTGAACCAAACTCCTCCCTTTTCAGAGTTTTTAATCTATCGACATCGTAGAGCTCCTCGAGGCACCCGTCAACAATGTTATGTTTGCTGAGACGTTTTATATCACATGACAGTTCTCCCCACCCTGTTGCACAGGAGCGAAGATTGGTGGGGTCTAAAACAATGAAATGGCATAATGGCTTATTTGTAAGGCATTTTGCAGACTCTTGCCTTTAGGGACCTTAAAAGTTCATGCGTCATATGACGGCTTTTGGCGAACTGATGCCATTTCTTATGGGTTAATAAGTTATACCGCAGTAGCTTTAACCCAAATTGCTTACAACACATGGAATCCGAAAACGAGTGACAAACTTTTTAAAAATGTGATAATTCCTATGTTAGCTTTTATTGTTTACTTTTGTTTAGCCCAGTAAGCACATATGAAGTATTGCCTTAGAGGTGGCAACCCAGCAGAATAGGCATAATTTTCTAAAATATTTCTGCTATTTTAATTGTGACCCAGCTAACGTGTTTACTTTTTCAACACTCTTTCTTCCATTTTTTTGTCGCCCAACTTAAAAAATCAATGTTGAGAGATTCTTCGTGTTATTATCAACTCAAAAACAAAAAATATGCGCTTTTTAATGGAAATTACTTGCTTTGGCTTGATATTTTATCGGATACTGTAGCGCTGCCTTCCTTCATTGACTCACTTTTAACAGTTTACTCCATAAAGAGCTGAAAATCATCGGAGAGATAAGAATGGGCTTATACAGGTACAAAAGCAGCGCATCAACTGGTGGAATTTAAGCAAATGTCCCTGTTGAAGGCTTTAAGGTTAGAAGTAACGTAAACCTACCTTCAGGAAGCGTCCAAGCAGTGGCATTAGGAAGTAATCCACAACCGCTGTCCTGGGCACAGGCGATGGCTCTGACCGTGTACAACACAGTCAGCTGTAGACCTTCAAATATGTACTGCCTACTCGAACTTGGAACAGTTTTTGACGTGTTACGACCCAGGACTTCCATAGCAGTGACTATGTACCTCATGATGTTGTGTGTTGGTTTCGGGAGGCCTCCATTTGGCGATAATTCTGCTGCTAATGACATTAAAGAGGACCAGATATTTTGGTTCTAAAAGCATAAGAAATGTCCCCAGGATCATGCAATAGGTATAAAACAGGCAGACAAATTTGAGCTATATGGTCCGCAAGTCCTGCGGTAGTGAACAGGGTGGTAAGCGTGTTAGTTCGCTACTCGTAATAACTGTTGCAAATGTCGCATATGGACCATCCTATTCCATTAGTCCTCACATTTTCTCAGTGCAGTTTATTACAGTCAGGGTCATTTAAATTCAGTGGAGTGACTTTCAGCATAGTCCATCCTGGTTAACTCACCCTTAACAGTAATGCCAAATATGAAGGGAATGCGGCACAGACTCGTTAAACTGCGTGCCATGCTCCGAGGTTATAAACTCAGCTATTTACAGGCGGCTGTATAGTGAGAAACAGACAATAAGCTAACATTGTTAAGCTAGAGCGTTCTTTTTGCCAGCCCTGTGATGTGCGTCATTTTACGGCTCGTACTCACCGCTGGTCGTGGTTCATGTGCGCCATTTCTTCCGAACCACTCCAGTCCAGCACCGTCGAGTTGAGATTGATTCATTGTGATCTAATCAGCCTTATCCCACAGGCAACCTGCATCCTATGGAATTTTGACGCTATTAAATGACATTCCAGCACTGCTACTTAATGTCTCATCTGGATATTGTGCTCTATTTGACTTCCCCTCCTGACGCAGCTATCCGCACGTACGAATTTGCGTTCATTGTATCACGCTTTTGAACTCATTTGCAAGCATTCGTGATGGTCGCTGATAATAGATACACTGGCATCCAATTGTACCACCACTGAGTCAGCGGGTCTTTTAGTGGATGCAAACTACATTTTCTCGGAACGACTTAGTCACTTTCTTACTTTAAGATGCTTAGTAATTGATAGCAAATTCACAAATGCCATGCTTACCCTTGAGTTTTGTGTAGAATATAGGGAACGGATGGGACCTTCGGCTGCAAAGGAGTGAATGCGTTTGAAAGCATCTTTCTCAGGTTAAACTATAGCCAGTGTTTTCTTGAGGATCCTTAAACCTGCCCGCATTTGTTGTTGTACTGCGGGCATCATCAGGCCTATTTGAGCGTGAATACGATTTCTCAGTGAATACTTCGGCTGCGTAAAAAAACTTAGCCCATCTTGTAGGGTTGTGATGACCAGTGTACCCATTGTGCTCTTACTAAATAACGAAGCAATTGGTTCTAAAACTTATTTTGCTTATAGCAACGCATATTTTCTCACTTATTCTTTAAATCTCCTAAATCTTGCGTTCAGACAACTTGTGGTTGGTCACAGAGGCCAGGGTAATCCATGTAGTTTCTTGATTGGCTTGCACTCTGATGGAGCATTTTGTGTGAGCCTTCAGATGTTCGAGACGTAGTTTTATTTAATTGATGGCCGGGGCATATTTAGTTAATGTAATGTAGTTCGATTTGGCCCCTCAAACTTGAACATGACAAAGCTAGATGGTTATTTTTTGGAGGATCGTGCCGGAAGACATGCATGCTATTAGTCTTCAGCACCTCTGCACGGAAACCTCAAGAGGCTGTGGGAAGACGTAGAAGCTTCAACCCGCTTAGTTTAAGTGATAATTGTACCCATACAGAACTTAAAGGCATTATTGAGGTGCAATTTACTTGAATCTTCCATTTTGATGTCTTTGTAGTAAACAAAATATTGAACTTGCAGCTGGAGTTCCCTACTATCTAGCTCTTTTCCACATTTAAAATACAAGTAGATCGCATTTACAAGCTGCTTGTAAGAAGCTCCTTTTTTGATGTCTTTGTGGTGAACAAAATATTGTACTTGCAGCTGGACTTCCTCACCAATTTATTGGTAGCGCATCTGGCAGATTGCATTTGCAGGCTACTTGTAAGAAGCTCCAATTTTTGATAATTTAGTACGTTTACAACCCACTTTCATTGAGAGTTCCTCATTTTTGCCAACACCTTGTTAATTATACTGAACGACATTCTTTTAGCAATGCAAATCTAAGCTTGATTTTGTAAATGGTTAACCGAATAACTAAGTAAACGAAAATGCAGTCAGCAAAGCTCATAGCATTTATAGGACAAAGAATGGAAAACACATTTTAATGCAGCTGAAAGCCGGGAATCAAGAGTATTCCACCTATATCACCGAAGTTAAGTAGGTTTGGTTTGACACAAAATAGACAGACAAACGCACTTTGATAAATAAATAAGTAGGGACGTTACCACCAAAGCGCACTCCATGCTTAAGTAAAAATAGGTTAAGTTTCTATTGTAATGTTGGTCAGTGCCTTTTGCACTTTAAATCGTTTACGTGGGATCACATTTCTAAGAACACGGTCTCATCGACGTCTTGCCCCTGCAACTGAAGAGTGATCCGCTTTCGCTAAAAATAAGCATTCAACGGTTTATTTAACAGCAGTTTATCCAGCCTGTTAGTTTGACGCCAAAATAGGATTTGTTTGCACTTTTATGGAAGCATTTTAGGAAGTTCCAAAAGCGTTGGCACGTTTACCGTTGATTTACCGTAAACTGGTTCGTAGTGCCATTAAGTAATTCCTCCCTTCAAGAGAAGAGCGCCTAGAAGTCATCGACACAGGTGGGACTTTTAAGATCCACTTTGATGACCACCACGTTCGTTGCCAGCCGCGCACATTATGATCTTGCAGCCTGTGGGTGGATGCTAGCGTGAACCCATGTATCGTAAAGATTTTGGTTTCAATTAGAGCCTTGGAAACGGCTTTAGGTACTTATACCTTCTTATGTTTCTCAGTATTGGCTGTACAGACCAATTTGGCATTGCGCTAATCGCTGTTGTGCTGGAGCAATACGCAAACTGAGCCTTGATGATTAATGTCCTTCTGGATCTCTGAATAGAAGGCAGAAATGTGTAGTGAGAAACACAAGATCTGCTAGCCAGCCTAAATAAGCCTTTAGTGGCGATATTTATGAACATGGATGGGACATGGAAGTGCGTGTAGCTGCACGACCTCTTGGTAAATTAAAACGGTGTAGCCCCTCTTAGGAACCCGATTTATAAATCCATTATTTTACGTGTTAATCTTGTCAGCTGTGATTGTGCTTAAGTAGTATCGTATTAAAGCGTTCGCAATCACTGCATCAATCACATCCGCATGCGTATTGCACATTCACTTCAAGTCGCACGGCTAACATAGCGTGTCCATATTACACTACGGTCATTGCATTATTAAACTAACAGAGATTTGAGGATTCCCATTTTTCGACGGCAAAATAACATTGCGTTCTCCTGGTTGTGGGGCATAGCTATGGCCTCAACTGTACCAGCCGCTTCTGTGGAACCAAACTCTTCCTGTTCGGGTGGCTGCTATTAAATAAGTAGTGCATTTTATGTTGCCAAATAAAATCCTTGGTGGTGCTATTATTTCCTGCAAAGTGTTTTGTCTTTAATGGTATCTTAATTTGGAAGATCAAGTCAGTGGCTCAATGTTTTACGCAGCTCTTTAGCTCACTGCGAAGAAGAACTACGTGCGGGCACTAGCACGGCAAATAATGAAATGCTAATAAAAGCTGATTCTCTGTGATAATAGTTCCCGTCGTTTGGAATTGGGAAAGGGTATGAAATCGCACCCTCTAACAACTAGATAATCTAACTGTAAATTTTGTATTGGTGCAAAACAAAGGGATTGGAATGTGTCATTGTATACTGACATCATATTGGCCTACACCTGAGACCAAAATTATGCTTAAAAGAACAATAAAGCCAAGTTATTAGGCTTTACTCACGGAGTATTTGTGAGTATTCCTAACAAACGCATTGTTGCATATTTTCAGCATTACTAGCGACTTTATAATAAACACCAAATCACTTTAAGGTTTCTTCTTGCCAAGGTTAGTGCGTCCCATTCAAGTGCTTTGAGCAATTAACTCGGAAATACTGCTTACGCATTTATAGCCTTATGCCTAGAAAATTTTCCTAGTCCATAATATCAAAAATTGAAATTTAATTTATGCATAATTTTTAAAACATATGCATGGAACTTAATGTAATAGTCCAGGAAGTCACTAACTGCAATTACTATGCCAACGAGCCAAGACAGGAAAGTTTTATGATTACTTACAGTCATGTTTTCCAAAAATAATGTTAGAGAACAGGTTTTTTATTTGTAGTTTAAAAAGTTAAGTGATGCTACAAGTCCTTGTGCAATAATGTTGGTGTTCATATACGCTTCGTAGGTGAGAGGCGAGAACACAATATCCACATGATCGAAGACGAGCTCGCGTCTTCTCCTTTGGAACCAGAGACTCAAACCCCGTGGATTGGACGTCCCCACCTACCTGTTTCCCCTTTGATATAACTATGCCTACAAAAGCTCGGCCTTATTCGAGCAAGGTGGAAAGAGAGGGGGAGTAAGAACAGGAAAATCCCGCTACGCCTTGCAATAAAGGACTCTAAACTAAATTGGCAGTTGCTGCTCAAAAAATCACAAGACTTTCTTCCATTAAAGTGTAGCAGTTTAACAGTTCTATAAAAGTGAAATAATATAAGAAATAATCCCGAGTAGCAATGTGACTTTTGACATGCTAACAATATTTTAATAAACTTAATTGTAAGAATGTGGATAACTGTTTCGATGGCATTGCAAACCTACCGCTTTGGACAAATTTATACACAATTTAATCAAATCACGCGCGTTATAACGGACATTTCAGATGCGATTCCACGCTTAGTCAACCTCGAGATTTTGTAGTCTGCGGAACGAAATAAGTGGAAAAATAAGCTGCCATTTTGAACTTGTAAAAGAACTCAAGGAGTTTAAAAGCTGCGCAGCAGAATGCGCAACAATTTAAGCATACGAAATTAATTCGTTTTGAACCAGCCAGGATCTATCAGTAGAATTATCGCATCAAACCCTGTATGCCTTGCAAGGAATAGGTCTTTAGAGCTTCTTTGCTCAAATTCATCCAAAATCATCCAACTAACTGAATAGAAATTGAGCAGACTACAGGCTATTTCGACGCATAATCGAAAACGACCAGTTATTTAGATGTGTACGTGTTTTAACTTTTGTTGTTTTTCTAAAATCCTAACTCACTCCATTGATAACGCCATGGAAATAACTGCATTCTAAGTGCAATTATTACGTAGCTGAGGTAATTATTGACTTAGCAGCCAAAACGTGGGTTTGATATTGCTTAGTTGCTAATCTATCGGCTGCAGCCTCACTCCAGCGCTCACTCGTCGTCGAGAATGTGGTAGCTATCAAGAGAAAATGCACCATTCGAATGAGTTTGTCAGTTGTTAGTTGTTGGCAGAATTCGCGACAGAGGCGTGGAGTTGCACTGTTTTGGATCTTGCTGTGCTTTAACAGAGTTATCACGTTCACAGAAAGAACTGACTTGTACCTATTGACACATAAGTGATGTCCACCTCTTGACAATGGTGAGTGCGGCGCCCTCCCTATCCCACAATCACTAATGTCGTAGCAGTAGCACAGCTATATGCACAGTTATTTAACATTTCTTTCTCTAATTGCTCAAGCAATTTGAGTTTCATGCTTATGAGCCTGATTTATGCTTCGTTTCTTTCGCCGTAAGTCATGGATTGTTGGCCAACCTGCTTTTGTGAATAGATTGACCAACTAGAGCAAAAGGAACGGGCAACAAGGGCCTTAAAGCACACCTGGCAGAACATCATAGTCTGCTGAGCCAGCTCACTAAGGGCGTTTACATCTGCACCACGAAGCTCTTCGAAACTATGTAAGTGGACTGACTCCGCACTTGAATTGAACGCTTATCTAATGTCCTTCGGATTCCGACAACGATGCGTGCTCTTCTCGTCTTTGCTCATTGCTCCCTGGTGGTGAAGCAACTCTGTGACAGGCGTCTCCTTTTTCTGCTGCATCCCCTACTTAGGAGAAGCATGTGAAGACGCCGCTGCCGAAGTAAAAGATTCGGTTCTTCTCCCTTCCTCCCTGGCTTTAGTTCCTTGGAACGAATCAAATGACGTAATTAAGACATTCTCTGTCAGTACTTATTGGTTTATAGGAGAGTCGCTGTAATATGCATTGTGTTTGCTCAGGGTGCGCTTCTCCTCCTCAGAGCTGTTGACATCTACAAAAGAATGGGAGACAAAGGGATGATAAAATGATGCAAAGCCACTTACACCGAATCAATGATCTTAAAGCCAGTAGACCTATGAAATAATCTCCTATGATGTTTTGCCCGCTCCTTTCTACCGATTTAAAAAAAAAGCATCGGTAACATTACATTCATGGAGGACAATAAAGGCAACAAAGAGAGTAAGTCAAAGTGTAAGTAGAAGTAAGGAATATTTGAACCAACAATCAGCGAAGGTGACTAGGATTTAAGATACTTACGGATACGCTTTCGCTCGTGATGCTTTGGGACGAATTCGCCGCTAGTTTTATTGAGACATCTTTTATGCGGACATGAACTGGCATCAATGCACCATAGAAGGTTCTCTTAAATCGTTCGATGCAGCAACCACACATTCTGCACACAGTCACCTCTCACCATGCCTTTGCGCACCAAAATCTGGGACACAGAGCAGTCAGACCTAGAATACATATTGCAATATCCTCGTTTCTGTGTAATGCATCTCAATAAGCTTTTGGATTAGATTTACTAGCTGCTCCCTTCAGTCATCTGCCTAGGAATTGGCGATGGCTTCATCGTCAGCAATGAACACAAGCCTCTAGTCATACTGCCTCGACATTTGTTGGGTAAATGCTAGTGTCATATCGTTAAGGCGGAAGATGAGATCTCATTTCTGCTTTAGAGAAGATTGAATGCTTTAGAATTTTGTTAACACCAAAGGTACAAATTGTCCTGCACGATAACAAGTTATTGTTTATTATAAGCTATCCTTCGCCCTTTTCTTTCCTCTCTCCATGCACTTTAGAAGGAGTAATGTTTCGGCATTACAACTCGTCCTAACAGGCCCTTTTCAATGCCCCGGATGCTTTTAATTTTTGCAATATTCTCTTTGTATCTGATAAATGTGCGGAACAGGGGAAAATTTTGGTTGAGTCTCATTGATTTTTTGTTTCCGATGAATGCACCAGAGGAGTAGAAGAAAGCTCACTTATACCAGAAGGTTGAGTCGGGAGTGCGAGTGATCAGCCCCAAAGCTTCAAAACGATACAAGGCAAACAAAAGTCCTTAAATTACGAGATCGCGTGTTTTTACCGGATTTAAAGCAAAAGATATGCTACGCGTTTGCTTCGTGTGATTATTGAATGATCACGATGGCCTACCTTTCCGTGAACGTCAAAATATTTGGTCGTCAAAAGCCTCACCACTACTTCTTGATGAACAAGCCGGTGCGCAGCCACATGCCTCTTCTCCTCAACGGTCAAGTTGGTACCCGACCTAGTTAGAGATCTGATAATCCGGTCAGTCGTTTAATCCGCATAGGGTGTGGGTTTTGATCTTTTATAAACTTCATGCTTCTTTCACCCCAACTCATGCTTTCTGTATTTTACAATCAATCTTTGTCTCATTTTGCTCAAACTAATGCATTTCAACCCTTTGCAATTAAAATCCTTCAACTTTCGCCCCAACTAATGCTTTTTTGAGGTGGTGGAACTACCCTCCTTCTCATTCTGCTCCAACTTATGAATTTCAAATTTTCAAATCAGTTACATGCTCCTTTCACCCAAACTTATGCCTTCTTAGTTAGCAAAATGAATTTTCTTCTCCTTCTGCCCCAACTAATGCATTTTTACATTGTACAATGGATTTCCATCTCCTTTTACAATTCAAATTCACGGAGATGATATAGCGGTAACTGGAATCAAGCTCGTGAATGTTAAGTAAAACTTGCAATTGCACAGTACTAATTTTATACAAAAATAAGCAAGAATGACGGCTCATTAACACTGGAATCGGTTCTTGGCTGTCATCCCCTTCTCAGACGTTTCGACTAAATTAAACTCTGACTGACACTCTCATGCTTAAAATTTTCTGTGGCAGAATGAAACGCCAAATGACCTGCTTAATAAAAACGGCGGGAATGGCAAATACTGCATTACGAGATGTTGAGCAAAAAATTATTCGGATGGAAAGCGTTTACTGTGAAGGAGAGGGCTGAAGTTAACCACTCTGGGCAACGATACAAAAGCTGCCATTTTCGTAAAATGTTGAAAACTCTTGGAAATTGGAGCTACTCTAGCCATGTATGTGGACGTTGCCAAGTTGGGCCGTACCACAATTCTTGGATGGCAGCATAAGTTACTTGACGCTTTTATTACAAGTTCCTTAATTTGCAATCTTAAGGCAACAGGATCTCCATGATCTAAGTTCCGCAAAGGATAGTCCTCAATCAGAGAGAAATGCTTAAAGCAAGTAAGTGAATCACTGAGATTGTGGAAACGAGGGGAGACATTTTGTACCAAGCCAAAACACTGCCTTCACACTTCACCTGCTCGCATTCAAAGCGAAATGGCCCTGCAACTACCAGAGGCTATATATCAAGCAGTATTAGAATGAACATGTTTAGAAGGATATGGTAGTGCCTTAGTAGGTAAACTTCATGCTGGAGATATTTTAATTAGGAAATCAGCACCTCGAGATGGTTGGAGGAATGGGAATTCGGAAGTGATCACAGCAGCAGATTCTCCAGCATTGTACGCAAAGTCGCATGTGTTGTTAGCTAAAATAGCGCATTCAGCTCTCGCTATCGATATTCCTAATGCATCTGATTAACTTTCCTGACGTCGTGCGTTTATTTCTTTTATCAGGAACGAATATAGCACGCCACCGGAGATTGTCGTTAGGAGCGGAAAATCAGCCATTGATGTGGAATCCTCTACCCTGACTCTCATGTGCTTGCCCACTTGGATGCAATTGTTTCCCAAATCGCTCTCCAGCTAACACCACCACTACTCAACCTCATTCACAAGCAATATTATGAGGAGCGCCTGTGGGTGCGCCTTCTAACACATTAGCATTTGTGGGCAAAAATATGGTCACTCTTCAAGCTACATTTATAAATGCTCCTAAAATTGATTAATTCTTGCTGCCAAATGACAAATGCCATTTGGAGGCCATTACTCATTTTTACTCCAGTAACTCTGCAAGATTTTAGAAGCGATGTGGATTTAAAATAACTTAAAACACTCTGCCTCACTAAAAAGGGCATTCGCTTAGTTTAATTAGAGATCCATATCTAAGTTTGTTCTGCTTCTCTTAAACCACCAATCATAAGGCATTAAACGGTCACCCTCATTATGATTTGAATATGCAAAGTCACCGTTTAATCAAAGAGTGCATTTAAGTGGTGGTAAATAGATTTTAGTTGGTAAAGTAAATCCAGTTGGCTTAACGGCGTTTCACTATTAATAATAGCAATCTGCTTTTAATATTATTTGGTGATTTTAAACAAAATGCTTGTAGGTTGGCCACATTATCTCCTGCAAGCTCTTCCGGGGCTCGGCTCGATCACAACTGTGGCGCAAATGGAGTGAAGCATACCAGACTTGCAGTAATGCAGCGTTCGAAGCAGCAAAGGAGACATATTGCTTGGGCAGAATTTACACACTTGGTTAGGAGAAGAAAGTCGGACAACTTGCATGGCTCAGCAGACAGCCAGCCCACTGGAGGCGAAATCGTGTGACAGTGAACTTAAGGGCACGATTAGAACTCATTACATAGGGCAAATGACGTAAACCGCTCACCTGGACAGAGCTTTATTTCATTCTGGAGGTAAAATGACTCACCTGTACGCCCATGGGCAGGGTTTGACGGTATTTCCGAGGGACAAATTAACTACGCTTTAATGAGATTTAGGGGCTGCTCATAGTTGAATTCATTTAGCCTTCTTACCAAACGACTTTGCATGAAGTTTGTCCCAGTTCGGAAAATGGATGCAGAGATATGAACTTGATTAGCCGCGAGGTATATCCATAGATAAATGAAAAATGGAACCACGTTTATCCTATAGGATTTCGGTAAAGTTAAAAAGATAAGTGGATTTCGTAACAATTGCCTGTGTCTATGCGCTAATTTGCAGGTGAAAACCAGGTGATCAAACAATTCGCCGCTGAATAGCAAACGGCATGCACTTCTAATACTATAATAACTGGCGGCTTTTATCGTCTTAATAAGATTTGTATGCTGAAGTTCTTCTAATCATATATGGTCACCAGATCATCGGTTCAAGACAAAGAAGATACAAAATCCCCCCTATTGCCACATTCCTTTACTAACCATCAATGTTGCACATGCTTTAAGATGAGTTAATAAAGTTAGATTGCTAATAGTACCCTGATCTAACTTTTCGCTTAGCGACTTCAGAAATTCAAATGCGCTCATTAAGACGAGGCGTGATTCCGCATCTGCGAGTAAATGTGGCCAGCCCTTGAGCTGCATTTGAATGGAACTCCCAAGGTTGATTGAATTTCGTGCCTCAACGGCGAAGACGATTTGTGCTCCCTCATCAGGTCATGCATCACTCACACTACCCGAGTCCAAAAGTGCTCTTCAGAAATTGTGAAATGGAGTTAGAAGTAAGTTGAGTCTCTCTGGCTTTTTGAAGATGCCAGTCTCTCTTTTTATTCAATAGCTCGATGCTAGACATCTTCTATTTTCGTGCCGTTTCTCTAAAGAGGTATTAAGTGTTTCACTTGCATTATGGTTCCTAAAGTGCTACTCTCCTACTAATCAATGAACGTGTGTTGCAGGTGCAATCGCACAGTAAAAAGATTACGGACCTCCGCATGGATTTGGTTGAAATGCTTTGCAAATACCTCGGTGTTACTGACATAGTCAATGTTTGCATAGCAATTCCAAGCTGGCAGTGGATTCTCTTTCAAGAAAAGCCGTATTCATACATCAATAAGTGGAAGTGGATCGACAGACGAGTCTGCACTACACTGCATTCAGGCGCGCTGATTCCGCGCACCGCAGACTTTTACAAAGCCGTTGAGCAGCACTTTGATCAAATGAAGTTTGATCATCAATTTGTATCGATTCGAGCTCCTCTCGGTGCGTATGAAAGAGTCACCTGCCTACTTTATCTTTCCATCTTGGCAAAGCGCGCGAACGTGTTCTACCCTATGCGTCGATCGCATGTGAACCGCAAGATACCTCTAAACATTGTTAATTCCACGCAGCCTACATCGTTTCGCATTCGGCTACTAGATTGCCGTCGTTCTGCACATGTATACTACTATGCCCCAGCGTCCCCGAAATTCCAAATTGTTAGCAGTAAATTGAAAAGAGAAGCCTAAAAAGCCGAAAAGCACAATTCGCTGCGCACAATTGCATTCTCTACGTACTTTAGCTTTCACAGTTTACGGGCCATGGCTCCAATACTCTCATTGAACTGCAGGCCATATTGAAGGTCTTGTCGCCCAGACACACGTTTGGAATTGTAATCATTGATGATGTGAGGAAGAGGAGTGAGGGTGGGATGGACCTTTTCCTGGACTATGCAGGTAAACTTGGCTTCGTCCGTGACTCCCCTCTAAAGACTGCGCCAATGAACTGGCGAATATGGCACGTGCAGGAGTGTAGAAGCCACATTATGAAGCGCATGGACATATTCGAATGGGTGTGTCAGGATGTGATTTGGAGGCGGATGCAAGAATCTGCTAAATAATGGCTACTACCTCCCGTGAGACGCATGGCTTTGTGAACTGGTTTGCTTATTTCATTAATGATTAAACAGGATAAATACAGGCTTGAACTTCATCCAGATTGCCTTCTTGTCTGTACTGGGGTAGGGAATATGGTGTCCTTTACATAGCTGCGGCTTAAGAAGGAATTCTAGCCTGACCAATGTTTCGGCAGTGGAAATGAGTATGACTCTCTTCAGTAGCATGATTGAAGCATTGCCAATAAGATGGCTTGTGTTTGCTTGATGTGGTGGATGTCCTCACCCACCCTCATTGACAAACCACCTTCTCAGTTCCGCCTCCACAGAAAGTGCTTTCACTCTGTGTTAAAACCCTCGACGTACAAGATCGCATTCGTTCAGTGCACTTGAAACATCGGAGCCGCCTCTTGTTCCCGGTGGAACCTTTGGGATAAATGTGGCAACTAATCTCCCAAAATGAGTGGATAGCTGGAGTTTCGACGGCACCACCTCGATGAATTCTACGTTACGCAAAACAATGCAAAACAAGGAATGAACCACAATGGCTTTAGAATGTGAAATTCTTTATTGATTTGCCTAAAAAACACCACTGCCTCAAAGTCGCTGTAGGGTTTAATCCCTTTTGGCAACAACTCTTCCATATCGGAGGATTTCCTCGGCACAGGTATGGAGAGCACAAAAATAGCGAAACACAAGTAAGAGCAATGAATGCGAACGATATATCTGCCCGATGCACCCAGAAGCTACAGCAATATTGTTTCATGAGCAGATGCTATCTCCATGTATTTTTTCTTGCATTTTCTTGTTTTCAGTCGTGCAGGATCTGTCCGGTTAGTCTGCAATTACTCACGTTGGTCGCAGAAAATACACTTCGGTGTGTTTTCATCTTACATTTTGGATCAAGCAGAGTGGTTGGGTAAGACATTTTAACTTAATTGGCATAATCAGTGGGTTTGCAAGTCTTTCGCCTACCGTAAATGTAATCGCTGTTTTCCTTTTTTTCTTCCTTATAAAGTGCCGACATCTGCCCAGTCATGGGATTGGCTGAACCTGAAATCTGTTTATCTAAGCAACGAGTGGCCCTCAGTGCTTTACCAGTACTTTTGGAGCATTGAGACAGGTCTACTCATTTTTCGTCCCTTTCCATCCACCTAATGCGAATTCTCTCTTGGAATGATGAAGTGAGAAGCACTTAACTTTGTGCAGTGCATTAACAACAATGCCGCATTAGTGGTTCGACCGGCTCATTTCGCTTAAAGTGGGTGGTCATGGCCTCGTGCTGAGTTTTATGCGTACCTTATTCGTTGAGTAGTTCATGAATGGAACTTCCGTTCACGGATTCTCCGCCATCAAATGGCAGATGTGCAGGCTATGTGCCAACTACTGGATTGCAATTCAGCACATTCCTCCTCCCTTCTGCCACCCGTGAACGATCCGCAAATGCCAGTACATGATGCACGAAAGAGAATGACAAGTAGTGCAAAGAGACTTCATAAAGGTTGCTTTTGAGCTGTGCTAAAGAACAGCAAAATGGATGTTGTTCCTTTTACTCGCGGTCAGGCAGTCACTACATTTACGTGATGGAAACTTATTGCGTTGCTGCGCTACTAGTGCGATCCAATTGCGATCCGTCAGCCAAAATATGACGCGAATGGTTTCATTGTTGGTGGCGTTGACATCGAGGATTACTTTGCAGTTACTCCTTGTGTGCTGCTGATGACTCTCCCCATATACTCCTATGGGTTGCTGCTTGACCCTTCTCATATTTTAAAAGTGTGTAGTCTTGCAAACACAACCATCTGCTACGCAAAGGAGGTCAGAAAATAAAAGTGCGGTAATTAGTTCTTTGCTAGGTATGGTGTTCCCTTTCCAAGAGAGCCACGCTGATTTCTGAATAGCATTTGATTTCCCTAGGGTGTCTTCCGTGAAGGACATGATGATCTGATGAGTGTGCATATTTCCCAGTTGGATCAGTGGTCAGATTAACTAATTATGTGAATGGAAAGCAGATTGCACACTTTGAAGCAGTGGTGCGGAAATGATGCGACATGATGTACTCACATGTTCCAGAGTTGAATGACGTGCGGTGTTTTGGCCAGCAAGGGGAGGACTGGAGGAGTCGCAACTTCTCTGTGGCACCTACAGGGCCAGGAAATGCGATTAGGACGTAAAACAACTCGTCAATGCATATGGCAGAGCCTACTCTGCTGTAATGCGCGTTAAGCCATATACAACAAAAGTGAACAATTTTGCCAAGCTAATGAGAGCTTTCCGTCAATTAGTTTCTGTCGCAATCACCTTTTGTTAGCTGGATCTGCTCTGGTCGCAAGTAGCAAAATGAGACCACTGCAGTTCGCGTAATATCCTAGGCCCAAATAAATGTTCGTAAAGCGAGTCGTAATTTTATACCAGAGCGCATGTGTGCTCCATGTTTTAAAGAGTTCTTCTTGCCTGAATGTCCTTCAAAATGTTACAAACTAACTATTCGACAATAGTAACACGACAATAAGCTCAACAGCAAGATACATTGTGAAGTAAGTAGTGAATTTACCTAAGCTGTTGTAATATAATAAAGCATTTCCATCCTCATCTGCAACTCCTTTTTCTCAACCCACACTCAATAGTGTGTTTCACTGTCGAGAGTGAAAAATTCAAGGTGCAATGCGGCAACCAGCACATCACTGCCCATTTCAAGGACGGACTATGAGGGAGTCAAAGTGCAGTCTTTAAAGAGAATATCATAGCAGTCGGAGTTTGTAGTCACGCAAAAACGAACATGCGATTAAACCAGAATAGCGCAAAAAATTGAACATTGTGTTAATGCGACCCCTACCGACTACCACAAAACCACACTTCTGATTAAACCTCCTTACCGCCTTGCCAACACCAATCACAGATGCGGTTTTACCCAAACCTAACATGCCTGGATCTGTTGAGGCTGAGGCTTTGACGCCTTAACCATAAATGTTTTTTACTCTCTCAGCTTCGTTGCAGCAGACACGCGAATTCACCAGGCAGCTATGATGTTGAGATTGGTTTGTATTATGCTCCTCTCTTTTCAGGGCTACCAATCTATTACATGGTGAACTGCCATTTGTTAACCATTCACAACGTTTTGCTCGCTGAGATGCTTCCAACCTCACGACAGTTCTCTCCGTTTTGTTGCATGGGCGAGAGGATTGATGGACTCTGAATCAATGAAGCGCATTACTATTTATTTACGTGCACAAATACGCTTTTGAAAAGCTTGCGGACATCGTGCGGCTACTAACATCCCGTAAAATATAAGAGACGTTTTATGCATGAATTCAAAGCAGTAATTTTATGCTAAAATCATCGTGACAGTCAGAGTTAAACTCAATTTTGCACTGCATGCATTGCTTATAAGTGAGTAACTTCTGCTGCAGTAGGCTTAGCCTAAATTGCTTGCAGCACATGGAAGCCGGAAACGAGAGATAAATTCTTTGGAAATGAGGTAAACCTCACAGCGGCTTTTTATCGTATAATTCTGTTCGACCCTGTAAGCGCGACTGCTCACACATGAGTTATCTTACTTGACGTGTTCCAACGCTTCGCAAATTCGAGCACTGGTGCCAGGTTTAATTACAAGCACAAAATATTGCAGAATCATTTATCTCTTTCAGCTTTGTTGTACGATATATTATGCCTTATTCAGACATTCCGCTTTCTGTTGTTTCATCCATCGGAATGACGACTGATGGCTTGATTCTTCTTCATCGGTAATCAGCACTGTCCTACGCACATCTACCTTTGTTGGAAACTTGACACGATTAAATGATGTCCCAGCATTGCTACTAAGCGTCTCATTTGGATCGCATGCTGTACACAAATTCTCCTGACGCAGTCATCCGCACACAAGAAGTTGCGTTCACTGTACCACGCTGTTGCACACAAATACTAACCAGCTCCGTCGCTTGGTATATTGATAGAAGTTATAGATGCTGGAAAGCAGCACTTTTGCCGGCCACTGTTAATAGACACACTGGCTCCTGTCTGTGCCACTGTCGAAGCAGCAGGTCTTTTGATGGCTGCAAACCACACGGCCCCAGAACGACTTAGTCATCCTCTCACTCCAAGATGCTTAACAATTGAATTCAACTTCACAAATGCCATGCCTACCCTTTGGTATGGTGTAGAATATAGCGAACGAATCGGAAAATCGGCTACAAATGAGTAGGCATATGCGAGAACACCCTTCTAAAGTAAAATTATAGCCAATGTTTGTACAAAGGTCCTTGAATCTGCAAGCATCTTCCTTTGCATTACTGGCAGCAACTAATCCATTTAAGTGTGGATGTGGTTCCTCAGTACATGCTTTGGCCACGTACCAAAAATCACCATTTGATTCTAAAAATGATTTTGTTTAAAGTGACGCAAATTCTCCACACTTTTGTTTAGAGTCTTCTAAATCTGACTTTCGAGGGGTGTGGTTGGTCACAGAGGCCAGAGTGACCCTCTTATTTTCATGATTGGCTTGTACTTTGATGGAATAGTTTGTGTAGGCTTTCAGATTTCCGAACCCTAGTCCCATAGAGTTGGTAACTTCGATATATTTAGCCAGTCTGGTGGAGTTTGATTTGCTTTCTTAAACTTGAATATGCTAAGGTTTAGCATTATTTATGGAGGATCATATCACTCCTCAGCACCCTTTGCGTGCAAACCATTGAACGCTGCACGAAGAAGGACAAACTTCGACTTGATGATGGAACAGCATGAAACTCAGTCTTGATTGAGGTGTAATTTACCTGGTTCCGCCCATCTAATGCCCCTGCAATTAAAAGTGCTGAGGCAGGTGTTGAATTTCCCTGCTGCGCTACTAATGCCGCATCTGGCTCTTTTCCTTTTAAAATTCCAGTAGCTTGCTTTCCTATAAAATTTCAATTTAATTAAGACTCCTTCGTTTTTGCAACCAAGTCATCAATATTTCTTAACGACAATCTTTGGCTACGCATGGCAAAGCTCACTTTTGCTAACGAATAAACGAATACCCAGATAGGAGGATATGCAGCCAGCAAAGCTCATAGCATTCGTAGGAGAATGAATGGAAATTGCATTTTAATGCAGCTGAAGGCCGTGGCTCAATAGCATCGCAACTACATGACCGAAGCGAAGCAGGCTTTAATTTGGCACAAAATAAGCGAACAAACACATTTTGATAAATAAGCAGTGGAAAGTTGCCAACAAAGCATGCATCATGCTCAAGAGAATGGATTATGATTGTGTTGCACTGTTGGCCAGTGCCTTCACACTTTAACCCGTTTATGTGAGATCGCATTTCCAAGACGCGAAATAAAGTCTCACTAACGTCTCGCATCTGCAGTTGAGGAGTAATTCGCCTTCGCCAGGAATAAATGCTTGAAAGTTTGATTAACTACAATTTATCAAGTATTTAAGGAATTCGCCTAATGCATTAGATTGCCATTGATCAAGATAGAATCGGCACAACCACCGTTGTTTTGATGCAAACTGGCTTACAGTCCTGTGACTTAATGCTTTTAATCAAGAGAAGAGTGGCTAAAAGTTACTGACAAATGTGGAACTCTAAAGACTCACTTTGATGATCAACACGCTCACTGTCAGTCGCTCATATTCTAATTCCCCAACCTATGGAAGTGTGGTTGCATGAACTCATGCGTCGTGAAGAATTTGTTTCCGATTCGAGCCTTCAAAATAGCTTTGGGCTACTTCGCAACTAAAGGCACTTATGCATTATTTAGTTTCTCAATATCAGTTCTGCAGACCAGTTTGGCACTGCACGTTTCGCTGTCGTGCTAGGATGATGCGCAACCAGAAGCCGTAGGGTAGATTTTTTTTGGAATTCTGATGAGAAAGCAGAAACATTTAGTGGGAAACACAAAATCTGCTAGCCAGCTCATTGCAGATTTCCGAACCGTAGTTCTGTTGAGTTGGTGGCTTCAACATATTTAGCCAGTCTGGTGAAAATTGATTTGGTTTCCTAAACTTGAACATAGTAAAGCCTAGTAGTTACCCTTGGAGCGTCATCCTGTTCTTCAGCACCCTTGCGTGTAAGCCTGCAGACTCTGTGAGGAGAAGGATAGACTTCAATTAACTTAGTATAATTCGGTAGTAGACCGGTACAGAACTCAGTCTTCATCGAGGTGTAATTTACCTGCATCCGCCATTCTGATGCCTCTGTGATAAAAATTATTAAAGCGGGTGCCGAATGTCCTTGCTGCGTTACTGCTGCCGCATCTAGCTGTCATTTTTGCAACTGAATTGCCAATATTCCTTAGCGATAATCTTTTAGCTATGCATAACCAGGCTTAGTTTTGCAAACGAATAAATGAAAACCCAGAAAAAGAAATTGTGGCCAGCAAGGCTCATAGCATTCGAAGGAGAATGAGTAAAAATCGCAGTTTAATGCAGCTGAAGGCCGTGGACAAAGAGTATCTCACCAATATAACTGATTTAGAGTCAATAACAAAAAAGAGGTCTACTATGGCCAACGAATAAAAAGGGAAGTGCATACCTACATAATTGCAACCATCATAGACGCAAATTTTGGTAGTCTATCCACACTCCGAATTTGAACCAACTTGTAACCGCTAATATGCGTGAAAAATACTAGTGAAAAGAACAGGAAGGCAGGAAATTAAATATAAAGAAGATGATAATTAGTTGTTAGTCTCATACGAGGTAACGCGGACAATTTCGACGAATCTAAGTCATTTAGCTCTGATGGCTTATTCTCGCTGCCACATTATCCACTGCCTAGCTTGGGCAATGTAACCATGTGGTTTCACCAGGATAGAGTAGGAATCGATGTCTTACGCGTTTGCGTCCTTCGATTATTAAGTTATCATGTTTACCTGTTTATCCATGACTACAAGACTTTCTGATGGTTAGAAGTCTCGCCACCGCTTCTTAATGGATAAGGCCCATGAATCACTGAAGTTTGTTGCTCATCTTAGCTTCCAACCTCACTGCAAATGCGATATTAAGCTGCCTTTCTTAACTGTTGCTCCAGTGGTATTGCCAGAGAAGCGTTACTGCTTGCATCCCTCTCCAAACCACCAAGAGAGTAAAGTAAATGTAACGAAGGCTTCCAACGGCAGCAAACAAGTTTTGTATCCAGTAAAACTTGCGGTGAGTTCGTACGGTTCTGGCCAAGTCGAGTGTCAGGCGGTCAGCCTTCTCCCAATTCCCTACCTGAAATTGAGTGGTAGCATGCGCGGTGGTAGAGCAACTCTTCTCGTGATGTTGATTAATAGGATGGATTACCCGCTGGTATAATAGCAAATTCTTCTAGAATTTTACAGAACCCTGCACAAGCGAAGATAATTGATCACTTCAACAAATCTTCCAGAAAGCGCAATTGTAAAATGAGTTTTGAACTGCAAACATCCTTAGTACTTACTTGCTGATTTTGATCTCATTGACGGGCACAGAGAAAATCCGCAACTCGCGAATAAAAATAGTGTAAGTGAATGCAATGCTGCTGCTTTTATTCGAGCGAATACGCATCCTTTCCTGTTCTGCAGTTTGTTCAATGTTTGGATGCAATTATGGGCTCTTTTTACCCGACGCCTTTAATTCGATTTTTATGTTACTCCCCTAAATTGTTTGAAAATGTTCCCCAAAACCATGATGATCAAGCCCTTCAGTTACTCGCCGCCGTATGTTACTGCTCGTGTCAGCATTCTCGATTATCATATGGGTGAGCGTTAGGCATTATTTGCAAAAAAAATTGGCATCCTGCCTTTAACTGATCGTACTTTTGCTGTCAAACTTTTTAAAAACGCAAACGACGTTCATTAAGCTTTCAGGCTAAACAAGTTAAGATTGCGTGCGTGTGTTAAACGCCATTGCTTGCAATTCGTAAGTAGGGAGAACCAGCGCGTTTTATCCGTTGTGCTAGTGGTTCAACTAGGTGCTAGCCACACTGGGAATTTATGAGGCGCAATTGTGCTAGAATGCTCCAAATGGTTTGCAGAAACAGGTTTTCTTCATGGTTCATTGTGCCTAACAGGGGATAGATAAGTGGATGCAAGTCTAGGTTATTGAAGCACATATAATTTGCTGCATTGCACAAACAGCCCAGCCAAATCAATTGTGCGCCCTTTGAGAACTCCTGCGCTGTTGCAAGAAATAGCTCTTAAGACGTGCATTCCGTCAGTGAACAGTAAAAGTGCACACAACGTACTGAAAAGTGACACAAGGGACCGCCGATGGTGAGCATCGAGAACGTGTCTTTAGTTGTCAATCCATAGCCTTGCTTGCAACAGCTGACATCGGAGAGCTAGCATGGATGCTTGACTTACAACCATGCTCACTAAACTACCTGACTAACTTACTCTTATGAAACATGATCCTGTGCACAATGTACAGTTCAAGGCATAGCCTTAGATTTGGCTAAAATAAGGCGATTTTGATTCGTGGAATTCTTGTCTCTGCTCAGTGGTCGACTGCAAATTTTAATTTCGGGTTTGGTCATTAAGCCATTAAGCCATACTGGGATAAGTTTCTAAATGTGAGTTGAGCTTATCTGATGAGGTTTATCAGGTTGGGCAATTTTATCTCTGTCAGATGCAGGTGCGGACTGCTTTGAATGCGGTCACTGGTAGGGTATGCCCTTGCGATCAGCAACTATGCACAGACAAAATTGGCGTTTTTATGAGAGCGTCACCCTACAAATTGGCGGGTCCAGCTGTGCTAGATATCGCACTACAGCCTTTGAAAGAATGCACTAGCAGGCAAGGCTGTCGGTCCCAAACTTAAAGCAGTTTCTAACGAATTCATGGTCCAAATTACCTGTGAAAGTACTGTAGTCATGCTTCCCTTCGCTAGCAGCAGGCGCACAGAATCAGTCTGACAAGTGGAATTGGTAGTATCGAGTTGCCGAATAGTAAAATCGAAAATGACGTGGCGTCAACTTCGTAGCTCGAAAAATTCCAAACTATTCCTTTTGACCACCTCATTCCAATGCGGAGATTCTTCTGCCCGGCGTCTTGCCACCAACGTGATGACCAGCTGCCACATGGCAATTGCCTGCCCTCCATTTGTTTACCCTGGAAGATCCCTTTTCATGAGTGTTTCTGGAATATCCTAGCACCTCATGCCTTTACCTACCACCGCCTGGTTACTCAGTGTTATATGCTGCGTGGTGAAGGCTACTCTAAAACATAGGAGTGTGAGATTTGACCCACTCTGTGCCAATGGGAAGGTTCATTTGGTTGTAGCCGGTGGTTGGTGCAGGTGCAAAGAATTCGGTTCGGTAAGGGTAGAATACACTGCTGGGATTCACAATTTATGCAAACACAGCGTGTAATCAAGCTAGTGTTCTGCAGTCAGCAAAACCATTTGACCTTCCAGATTGAGGTAAGCCTGCCTTTGAGTCAGACACCACAACTGTTCACTGACAATGGCTGATGTGCAGTTGTGCCTGATGCCACTGAGAAGGTGGTGACAGTAAGACATCGTGGCTGAGCATCAATCTTCTATCATCAGCCTAGCATTCTTCGTTGTTCCGCATGAAAGTTGGCATGGCTTTTTGAGGTTTGCCGACCTCAGCTCCGCCAAATTAATGCTGGTCTGGCTTCGCCTTCAATCTACGATATCTAGCGGTCATTTGTCGTAGAATATGGCAAAAGTTGCAAAATGGCAGTAGAGCGGAGGACGTTATTCTGCAAAGCAGAAAAATCTCAAAGCATGTTTTGCTTCTATGGCATAAAATAATTGACTCAATTCTCGCCTTTTGGTTTGCAACGTTATACTCGCATTTTATTGAATAGCTCAATTTGCTGTTTCGTAGGAGGCATTTATGAGGTTTATGTACGGAGCTACAACTTGTTAATCGAGTCCATGCGTGTCTACACTTACATCGCAAATGATCTTTGTCAGTCCCCAGCAAGATTTCACAAACCACCTACTATTTTACGCCACGTCAATTCAGCCACTCACTTCACCTACACCCGACTGACATTAGTGGATCCAATTCAAATTCATCTGCTTCGCAAATTGAACTTCGTCCAGATTTTAAACCAATACAAATTTCTTGCCGCTTCTGCCTTAGATCTAGCATTTACAATGCTGCACAACGTCAAAGGTAAAAACGACTTTAGTGGTCAAGTTTTGTAAATAAATCTTAGAGAAAGTTAAAAGCAGCTCATTCAATAGCAAGGTTGTGACCCCCCCCATCGCATCAAATCAGCTTGCAATTTTACCTCGCAAAATGACGTCAAGATTAGCATTTCCTTCACAAACTGTAGCACCATGATTTATTTATACTTGCATATTTGCTGATGGAATTCGCATTAACTCGTGGTGGAAGATGACGCATTCTCCTCTTCTTCCGTATTGCCGCGACGATAGCCCTTGGGATCGAATACAGCACGCAGAAGACGGAGACGTAACCGGTTGATGACACCTCGATTAGTGGGATGCTGCTGTTCTGTGTGGAATAACACCAAATCCAGGCGGTCGAATGCAAATCCGCAGATAATGCAGCGGTATTCTTTTCTGCACTTTTCTTCGGGAGGACATTCTTGCGGCGCGTTGCGTTCATGAGAATGAGGAGACTCTAGGTTCTCAGGACTTCTGAGTTTCTTCAATATTATCCGACTTGATGTCGGCAGTACGCTTTCATCTTCAATTGAGAAGGAACACGCAAAGTGTGTTTTATTTGGTTTCGGAGAGGACAAAGACAACTAGCTACGATCTGATCGTACCTGTGTGTGCCATTGTGTGACACCTCATTTCCGAAAGTGTGCTAAATACCTCGAGGCAACGCACACAGAAGAAGAATTTGCAATCGCTGTGTTGTAGGAGGTGTTGATGCATCCCATCCAATTCGCTATGCTCTTCGTCGCACGCAGCACATTTATAGCAGCCGTCAGTATTCTCTACACCTTCCACAACAAATCAAAATAGGGAATTAACCGAATTGCACAAGAATGCAAAGCTTATTTAGGACAGATAAAAGTGCACTACCTGGCGTATTTTTCTTAGTGCAGCATCCTATCCATAAGGGATGGACCTAGTGGGTATCTAGATCACATGCCTTCATAGCACAAATGCGTACAGAACAGATCCATGAGGCAACTTAGCTGTGCCTCTCGATCAGCCACGAAGGGGTTCTGGATGGCCTTCCCATCGAGGACGTATTTTATATGGGAATCCTTGTGCCTCAGCATTTTCTGGTGTAGATGCGTTAAGTTTTAAGTAAGTAATTGCGGTACTTTAAAAGACGTGCAACTAATAGCAAATTACACACTTACTCCTATCTCCGCTAGGAAACTGGTCTCGTCTTCCTGGTCAATAACAAGTGCTTCAAGTAGGTTTATCTCCTCTTCCATTTCCTCGCTAGAACTAACAATTGGTGTGTCTTGAGCTGCGACCTGCTGCTTTGGTTTTTCCTTCAAGCCTTTAAAATTGCAAAAGAGTCTTATGCACAACCATGAAGCACCTCTTACTTGGCACAACTCTGGTGTCTGCAGTCTTATTATCCTTCCGCTACTTATCTCGACCTTGGCTCATTTTCTTGGTTTTAGTGGGCAAACATCATTTTTAACCCTCATAGCTCTGATCTTGTGAACAAATCTCACTGGTAGAGCGTAAATCCTTTCCATTTAAAGTGGCATAATCTAATTCTTTGCATTTAAAAGCATTTAGTGAGTTTGGTGACAAAGATTTCACAGTTGAAGACTGGTTTGTAAAATAAAGCCATGCAAGGTTCCATTCAACTCACTACGGAAGAAACTAGTTAAAGGGCTAAAGTTAAACATTCTAAACATTGATGCAAAAGCTGCCATTTTATAATACGTTGGGAACTTCCAGAAGTTAGATTTGCTCTGGCCACACACGTGAACGTTGCCACGTTGGGTCATACCACAATTTCTGGATGGCAGCATAAGTGATTTGACACTTTTATTACAAGATCCTCAATTTGCACTCTAATGGCAACAGGATTTTTAAGAACTGAATTCCGCAAAAGATACCCCTCGATCAGAGATAAATGGTTAAAACAAGTAATTGAATAACTGCGATCATGGGAATCAGGACAGGCACTTTGTACCAAGCCAAAACACTGTCTTCACACTTTACCTGCTCCCATTCAAAAGGGAACGACTCTGCAACTACCAGAGGCTAAATATCTAACTGTTTTGGAATGAGCTTGCTTAGAAGGGCGTGGTAGTGTCTTAGTAGATAAACTTCATGCTAGAGGTATTTTAATTTAGGAAATCAACATATCGTGATGGTTGGAGGAATGAGAATTTGGAAGTGACCACAGCAGCAGATTTGCCAGCATTGTACACAGAGTAGCAAGTGTTGTTAGCTGAAATGGCGCAAGTCCCTTACCTACTGGCCCCTAACAAATTCTTTATCTGCTTTTCCAAGTTCTTGGACTAAGATGCATTCATAAAGTTGGTGTTTTATAAAATTGCTGTGGATGAGTACACCCAGAGACAACACATGCTAACTACTTACACTGCAGAAGAAGCAATCGTCATCCAAACAGAATTTATCGCTGAAGCTCACACGGTGTTAAATGTCAGAGGTCGCAAACATAACTGGGTGCTCCATCATGTCGGAACCTGGGCTGATAGCCACATTCATTGCTACCTAATAATGTGCTAGGTTATTTATTACTACCGCCACTCAATGCGATGAAGTCAATTAGCCTTTGAAATCAAATGGATGGCGGAAGAACCTGCGGTGTTTTCAGAGAGATGGAAAACTGATCGCACTAAGGGAAACAATTTTATTTAGCTCCGCTTTTATTGTCTGCCTCCGTGCGACCGCACAGCATGCCTGGTCAAGTTGCGGTTGTAAACAGTGTGAAGACATGGGATTTTTGTTATGAGAAGGCGTCAGGTTGTAAGCGGAGCTCCTATTGAACAAGGAAGCGGTAGAACTGGAAATAAGCTTTCAATAGCTTACAGCAACAAACTTGAGAGCAGTCTAGATTTTGATGCAGTGGTCACTGTCTCACTAGGCAGTGCGTCATTAGCCACAATGATTGTTCATGCCTTCACAAAACCTTGTTTGAATCAGCGTCATAACAATTTGGTTTTCCTGCTCAAAACCAAAATTTGCATGAACTATTTGGGGTTTGTTTCGTAAAACATTCTAAAATAGTCTAATCTACCAAATGCCACCGAATGCAGACGTTACAGTCAGATTCTTGTCATTTGACACGTTCATGCGACCATGACACATCTCCTGCAAAGCCGAATTTGTGATGTCTGTTGCTCCCTTACCATCTCATTCATTTCATTGTCATTTGTTGCACACCTTATGCTGCAGTCGTGTTTGCATAGGTAGCCAGGGAAAAGCTTCCTGAATTCGGTAGATGACACTAGTCGGGCTCTGTGGTTGAATGCGCAGAGTTCGCATTCCTTTCATTTCCGAATCCTTCCTTAGTTTTGCTAGCCTAAACAGCCTGTTGCTGTGTGCTGTTGATATTTCTGTTTCCTCAAAGAGAGCTTTATCTGTGGCTCCTGTATATACCACATGAAACGGGCTTTTTATTCATTATGGTGTTTCTGCACGAAAACATGGTACAGCGGAGGGCCTATAAGTTCTGCTGCACGCAACGGCAAGTTGCCTCTTCGAACCGTCCTTAGCCCTCAGATTGTGCTTTGTTGGCGCGGATAGAGTTCCAGACATCCTAACAGGCATTGATCACAATCTATTGGTTAAAGCCTACACAAAGCAAGATAGATGGAGATTTGTTTCTCATCCTGCAAGCCGAATGGAGCTGGTACTGTCTCTTAAACGCGTTCAAATGATCGATTTTTACTAAAATGTAGTATAAATCGCCAAGGGGGCTGCAGCGCCTTCCCTTCCTTGTACAGTTACTGACACCGATCCTCGACCTATTCAAAATCTCACAAGGGCCGCCTCAAGGTGGAGGATTCGACCACAAATGGGTCACACACTAATAGATGTATAGAAACACATATAAATGCGTGGTGTGCACGTGATTGAAGGCAATGCTTACAGACTACTTGAAATCCACTTTTGTAGGGCCACCTGATTGGCATAGAGGACCGCAAGCAATGCTTACGATGAGGAGCTAAAAGCGAACACGGACTACATACTTTTAAAAAAGATGGTAGTAAATTGCAGTAGGAGACCCAGTAACGTCTTCGACAGCTGGCAATATGTAGGCATCCCTGATGCGTCCCCTAATTCCACACAACAGGGGGCTTTGGAGGAG
Source organism: Taenia multiceps (assembly GCA_001923025.3). Taxonomy (NCBI): domain Eukaryota; kingdom Metazoa; phylum Platyhelminthes; class Cestoda; order Cyclophyllidea; family Taeniidae; genus Taenia; species Taenia multiceps. Next base: position 13,906,486 of record CM010314.1, read on the forward strand.
GAGGGAATGACACAGTCGCATCTGCATGAACATGGTCTCCAACACATTCTTAGGTCATGATAACGTGTAAAATCTAGTTGTCAAGCTAAAGGGTCAACCTGCATCACATTGCCAATCATTAGGAGGAAGTTATCACATGCCGCATCAAAACGTTATGGGTTATTTAACAAAATAATTAGAAATAAGAACAAGTTTGTACTGATGTAATGCCTTGGGAATTTGATCAACTCAGTATTAAATTACACGCGCAGCTAGCTAGGTGCGCCGGCTATTCCGGACGTCCGAAATGCTTTTTCTACCGCAGCGCTGTGGCACTCTCGCACCTTGGAAGCTACTTGCGATACCATCTTTCTTTGCGTTGCATCATAGCTTTGGCCCACCGAAAGCGAATGCACGGTATTAATGGGATGCATATACATCCAAAGCATCATCAAACGGAAGGAAGTGGCAGTCCTGTCCATTTTGGCTGTAGACGACTTTGAGTTTACATTCAGCATGCCTTAATATGTGTTTTCATGATCACAAAGTCGATGCTTTTCTCTGGTTTAATCTCTGCTAATACTTATCTGCCCTCTTTTCGCTTGAGCAAAACTGCAACTCTGTGAGAGTCTTTAGCATGTTCAGCCAGCACTTTATGTCGTAAGGTCCCGAAATGTATCCAGGACTCATCACGCATCACACGACATCATGACAAGCCCCTTCATTCCCAGTAGTGTTAAGAGATTAAAGCAGACCTACGGAAGGGCTCTGAGGCTACTTGTGCGCCTTTAAGCCATGCTGGCGAACAAAACTACAATTCGTCTGCTTAATCCACTGAGGCATCACGACGGGCCAGAGATGTGTCTATTGCCTCTGTAATCATGCACAACACGCTGATGTTTCAAAAGTGAAATTCGGGACGAACTTCGGCCAAAAGGAATTAATTTTCCGCAAAAGTGCAACTTACAAAATTATCACCTTAAATGTATTTGAGTGTGACTTCAGGGACTGGATAATGCAGTGGGTACGCAATCATAATTACGACCGGTTTCACACCTACCCTTTTCCTCAAGTCTATCAATTGTGTTGCGATTCACAATCAGAGGCTTTCAGCAGCTTTTCGTCCAATTAGATGTCAAGTATGCACCGGTTCTCCGGGAACCCCATTAGGACCCTGTCTTTAAGAACTAAAATTGAATTGCGCGAAAAATTAGAGATGGAAGCAAAATAACTGCGACGTAGGTCAGCTTTTTAAAAACACAGAATTATCAATTCTACTGATATTCATTTGAGTACATGGAACTTGAAATAGGAGTGCTGATTCTGTGCAATAGTGTAGTGATGATGACATTCCCTATTACCTCATCGCATCGTTAAATACTAATGATGGCTCCGATATGTGAGCCAAGCCACTACATCAGTAAAGGCCATTTGCATTAAGAAACTACAGTGAATCCTTTGAATTCCATCCTAGTGAAAAAATACATGTCTACATATAGGTACGTTTGAAGAAACGGATATGCTAGCGACTACTAAAAAACTGCTTTCGTGTATACGGCGTACACCTCTCCATCACCTTGTGCAAATGAACTATACCCATGCTACAGAATTAGGCGTCGAGTCACATCAAATCTGTCATCATCACAAACATTTCACTCTACACTCAGCGACAATCAACACCTGCGTCTCAGCCGAACAAAAGTGAGCTTAGTGACAAACTTAAATATAATTACCAGGCAATCTAAATGTACAAACATCATGTAAAAGAGAAGACGGCTTTCTCCACATTCGCCTTGATCACCACTTCTGCCTTGAAAACAATCGTAACCTCGATTTAGACTATGCAAAGGCGTTGCAGCAACTTTCTGAGCAACGTTCATTCACCTGATATCCCTGCTCGCGATGTCGTTGCTCGGCCTGCCCCTCCAACTGCACTGCAAATGCCTCAACACCGTCTGCGAATCGCTGACGCGGCACCACCAAGTGACATCACTCCTGCCCTTTGACCTTTTTAAAACATCTCTAACGCTTGGTCTGATCCGTTTTACTACTAACCTGCATCATTGGACGTCTCCCTTCAGCAGTAGCAAATGCTCATGGCTCAAATCCATGTGTGATGATCGGATAACATGGGGTTACCGATTTGCGCCAAAAATAATGATAGCAAATATTACGTTACCCTTCCATTGAGTGGCGAAGAACAGTAACATTCCAAATGAAAGCAAATGATGGGGGATGCTTAGTGGATCGTCTAATGGCTGCCAGCGATTTCATACCTCAGTTCCATAAAAGTGTCATAATTTTACCACTTCAACTAAACCTTTCCACGCTGCAGCTGACTCCTTCGCTTGTAAAGAACTTTGGACACACAGCAGTCCTCCATATGGAAGTGTAGATTCTTCTGAAAAAAATTGGCTCTCCAGTTGCCAGTGAGTTCTAAAGTGATGCCTGATTATCTTGACATAATAGAACACCGATCTTGGCGTAATCACTGCAAGTTAGGTGAGATGAGAATAACTGCTACTAGTCGCAAATTAGAGGAAGGGCTACTAAGCCTTGGTAGTTTTATTTCATTCTTGAGTCTGATTTTTGCAATATCTAGCAGAATTTTGTGAGGTGTTGACTCGAGCTGAGAGCCAAGACGAGATGACAGCCAAGTGATTAATGCTTATTAAATGAGCGTGCCTTGTTTCGAGCCTTACCAATGGGTGTTCTACTTGCAGTGGCTCGTGAAGCAATTTTATTCCTCAACTTCCGAAATGGGAGCTCTGCATAGAACTTTGTGTGCCTCTCGGGTGATTACACATTTTTACGCATTGCTTCAAACAACTTCCCAAAGAATAGGAAATTACGTTCCACACCTTTGCTTATCCTCATCCTGCTAGGCAAGGATTAGGATTTCAGAGCAGAACATCTTTTTACCCATACCGCTCTTTCCTTTCTTTCTCCTGCTCATCTCTACTAACTTGTTAAAATGTTGGTCCACTTAAGGTGCATTTCATGGCTCGGCATAATGCCTGCTTACTAGATGGGAATATTTTACATTTGTACTACAGTTCTTTTGCATCTGGATTCTGACTTGGCGTGAATCATGGTCAGGGAGGAAGCTTTTAGCCTTAATCTTCATCACCTTACTAAAAACGAACCTGAAGATCTGTAGTGCTCTTCATTTCCACACTGCGACACCATTATATCTTTACTGCATGTAGCAGGTCTGGTAGATTTATTGCCACGTGCGATCTTTCATAATCTCATTTTAGACTTGCGAATCATGCAAGCAAGCGAGGAGGAGTAGAAGAATGCACCGCTGCCGTTTGGCATTGACAATTGCCTTCCAAACTCTTCTCAGTTACCAGGGTGAGATAGTGTTTAGTCAAGTTGGAGTTAAAGAAGTGACATTCTTTCTGTCAGGTGAAAACTTCGGTTCTTATAAATTCCTCCAATGTGTCCACTATCCGTACTCTGATTGCCCAATAAGTAGTGGGTGAATCGCTGCACCCTCTGTACTAAACAAGTGGTTTAAATTGACCAATAAGAGAATGAAGCATCTGTTTGGCCAAGCTGTTTAGTCTATGCAATGCATGGACTAGTGCTTAGTGCCTTACATCATGGGCATGCAGGTCAAGGCCCTACGTATCCGTGCCCTATCTAGTGTTAGGACAGCTGCTATGCAGAAATACACGCCAATCATTTTTTGTAAAACGAGTGGATGGATTAGATCAAGCGAATTATTTTGACAAAAATCAAACAGGATTTTGAAGGTTAGAAGTTCCTTCCTTCCACCTGTGAGATTTGTCCATTTTGTCACAAGATGCATGTTTTATAAATGCTTCTGAAACAAAGGCCGTAATCAGACGAAACAACTATACGGAGATACATGCGTGCAAATAGCAACTGCAGCAAAATGTTCCTTGGTGCTAGCAAACAAAGGCTCTAGGTTGCGACAATCTCAGAAAGCCCACTTGTCAGGTCATGATTAAGCACGGGATGCAAATAAACCTCCCATTTAAGCCCTTGCGCCTCGTCATTAACTCGTCAAAATTAGAGAAAATCAGTTGCATGGAGATCAGTGCGCATTGCATCTTTCTCGCTTGCGATTGGTCGACAATCTCCGCAACAACTGGGACAGAAGTCTGAGGAGATCTACGAGAAAATGCGCCCACTTGCTTTTTCAAGACAGGGCTGCTTCGAGCCACTAGAGCGGCAATGGTGAACTCCTATTTAACGACGGGTTGAAGATCAGATAGGCAAAACATGGACGCGTAAATACACCTGATGTAGTAGACAAAAGCTTAAGCAGTCTAAATTCTACTTTTATACGTGTGAAAGTGCTAAATGCCTATGTGAACTAATTGCGCTTTTTTAAATTCTCAAATGTCCTTCAGACAAAACATATAATCTTCGGCAGGATCGTCGTGCCACGTCCATAATTGCGTAATCACCCTGCAGCACGCGATCACTTTCTCCTTGGCTGGTTTCGAGACTGACACAGACTTGGTGTGATCCACAAACACATGCCCCCACTGTGTACATAGATGGGCATTATTAGCTTCCATCAAAATAAGGCACTGGACAATCGTTGTTGCTGGTTAGCAATTTAGAACATAAATACCATTTTACATGAAACGTTTTCAAGTGTACAACTACACGTGCATGATTTACCAAGTAATTTTTAACATTTGAACCCATCGTCATGAGCGTATGGAATCATACGCAAATTTTATGCCTGTTTCAAAGTGCAGCAATTTATTAAGTTTACTGTTAGATTGTTCTTTTGCAATTCTCTGCGTTAACTAAATTGTCTTTCATTTTTAGGGTCAAAGGAAGTTGAATACTTTTTGTCGGAGAATCGGGTCTCTGAATTAATTAGAAAAGCAGATTTTACCTAAAGGAACTCTATTCTTCCAATCATGAAAAATCCAGCAAAATCGCTCTCGTACTCCCGGCGTCAATAATGTTGTGGAGTCCAGGGATTTCGGCTATACAAATCCCACTATTTCAACTACGAAACGTCACCCATAATCGCCCTCATACGCTTAATGCAAATAATGTCGTGGACCTTAAATAATATTGGCGTATCTACGGGAAGTGACCAACTATTTGTTGAGACTAAAGGCATTGACGGACAGAACCAAATTGAATTCCATCTTCGCTTTTGCTTTGTACATTACTCAGGTAGGGAAGTATCGCACCTTAGGGGTTGTCAACATACCTTTGTGCACTGATGGATCAATGGGTCATTTTGCTGTTACGATTTACCGTTAAAACCTCCATGTTCAACAACGATAGCAGTTTTAGCACTGTGACTTTTACAGCACCCACGCCTGTGGACCATATTTGGCGTATCAGACAAGCCGCATTGTTACCAAGTTAAGAATAGTGGATAGGTGTTGATGGAAAGAAGAGGGATAAATATGGAACCGAGAAAGTGCCGCTCTTCCAATCCCAAGACCTTTGAGTTCGAACCGTTTGGCTTCAAGCTATGGCTGGTGGCAGTCCCTTGCAAAATACTAACCAATACCATCAAGGTTTTATTGAATAAGCTTTGTCAAAGGCAGGAGAAGGGTGCATGGATGAAGGAAACGCTGCGCCGATTTGATACGCTTTGACCTCAATTGCATCCAAATGAGTCCATGGCTGTTTGTTTTCTTCAGTGCATGCATTTAGCAGATCTCACGCAAAACAGTGCCTTTTCGTCCCATGGGTAATCCTGTGGGTAGGATTGCGGTGTTTTGGTTACTCCAGCACATAAGTTGAACTGTTTTCCCTGATTCAATAGTCTGCATTATGGTTTGGTTTTCTTAATTTTGCTATTTTTAGTGCCAAAATAAATTTGGATTCAAGTTTAATACCTAATACAGGGAAGAATTGTATTGGTGCCCAGCTGTGCCTTTTGATTTCACTCGTGCATTGTGGGATAGTTTTAGCCAAACCATTTGATATTTTTACGCTTGATCAGTCTCTTGGTAGACATGACCATTATGGTCTGAGGAAACAGCAGCCGTGGCAGCGCCTCACTTTATTGCTCATCCGCTTGTGACGATACCTCTCCAACATAGGCTTCTTACTTTTGGTCTCCATTATCGCCTGACTGTGCAATGCCTCCTCAAAAAGAATGGCGGTTATCTTTTCCAAGCAGTTTGCTGATCAACCATGGCCACGAAAGCCAAAGTATTAAAAGACAAATAGCCTTGTGTTGTATTTTTTTCCATTTAAAGCCGAAATAATTATTTTTTACTCCTGATCAGTGGTTTTATATCGTTAGAATGCAGGCTAATTCCCCTGCAGTACTACCATTATTCGATTCGTTGGCCTTGTCTTGGTTCAAAGGTTTGGATCAAGCAGCCAAGATAGTTGAAATCAAGGACACTTGACACTTCAGAAGGGATACAATATTTGCTTACAAACCTTGGAATACAAGCCAAATCCGTTGATATTCAAAATGTGCTAGATCGTTGTTACTCCTGCTAACTGAAATGTTCCTTATGAATACTTTCATGAGAGGTTATTTACGTATGAAACAAACGCTTTCCCACCAATCCCTTTGATCAACACTAGCATGTTAGGCAAATGGGTATGATGGCGGCAAAAGTGGCCCAAAAATAAAGTAAACAATCGCCCTTTATTCTCCCACTTCCAACCACCATAATTGATGACTGTGGAATTCGAAATGAAGAGAGGCGAAAGAGTGAGTGGGGTTTCATACTACTTCATGCGTTTCTTCGTAGTTATACTTCCTCCTACATAACTGGTGCTCGACTTATGCAATGCAGCCCGTCAAGCTGCGATCGAGATATCTCATAACCACAACCGAATTCCGATTATGTTAAGCAGACTTAAACAGAAGGAATGGCATTGTTTAGGCTTGAACGGTATGAAACGTCGTAAAGGATGTATTGGTTTCATAGTGAGGGACAGAGAGGCTAGAGAGATGGTGCTAATGCTACTCAAAGACGATCGTACAGAAGCACTCCATAACTTGCCCGCAAACATTCGTGGTCAATGTAATGTGGAGCATAAGCGCAGTAATGCTTCTGCCATGTGGCCAGCAGTGATCATTTAGTCATCCTGCTATACAAATGACTGACTGCACCTGTGATTTTCTAATTTGAAGATGGTTTATTTGCTTGGTAAAGGGACTTTACACAAACCATTGTTCTAAATGATGTGTAAGTTCCTTAAAAATGTTAGGACGTTTAATTACTATAAGATTTAATAAAGACGCCTGCTTATCTGCCACTTTTGGGCACAGATCTTTGCGTACTTACTGATGAACAGGTACGCAATACTGGAATTCGGGTGGAATGAAAGAGATTGCTGTGAATCCCAAAACAAAACAGGGACTAACAAACCTCCGACGTTTTGCTTCATTTATACTTGAAAATCACGATGACATTTAGTTAGGGATTTCAGGAGATGCTGAGTAAGTTAGGGTTCAAAGACAAGGTGGTGAGCGAGCAAAGAGGCATTTGACCAGAAATGACAGGTAAATGAGTGGCTAATACTAGTCTAGGTGGGCGCAACAAGGAGCAGGGTGTTTGCCTACTCGTGCACAAATTTTTGTGTTTGCAGCGCTATGTTGAAATTGATAGTAGATAGAGCAGATGTAGCTGGCATCGAGGGATGTACTCAAGTAGGGGTGGAAGAAGCTCTTCACCATGTCAAACAACATTTCAATATTCCCTCAATTACAGTATGTCATGGAACGAATACACAAAGTTTTACTCAATCCCAATTTCGAGACCCTATTCAGACTAGAATTCTTGCTAAAGTCCCAGTATGTGTGACAGCCACCAGATCTCCCACCCTGGTGCAAACATTAACAGTGGCCTGGGATGGAAGAGGCTTGTGTTGATCCCGTTGCGAATACGAACAAACCAAACGAATCAGCTAGCAGAGGCGAGTGTTTCACACGGTGTCGACGTCAATTAATTTGTCGAAATGGTTATTCAAGAATGTGTTTAATACCATTAATAAGATCGCGAATAAATCTAGGTGCCCTTCCAATTTCATTTAAGCCAGGCGTGTAAGGTTAATTAAGCTGCTCTGTTTACTTAAGAAGAGGAGTCACTGGGTCTTTTGGTGGATGCAAACTACATATTCTCGGAACGATTTGGTCACTTTCTTACTTCAAGATGCTTAGTAATTGATAGCAACTTCACAAATGCCATGCTTACCCTTGGGCTTTGTGCCGAATATAGGGGACGAATGGGACCTTCAGTTGCAAAGGAGTGAATGTGTTCGCGAGCACCTTTCTCAGGTAAAAATGCAGCCAGTATTTTCTCGAGGATTTTTGAACCTGAACGCATTTGTTGTTGCATTACAGGCAACAGCAGGTCTCTTTGGGTGTGAATGCGATTTCTCAGTGAATACTTCGGCTGCGTAGAAAAATTTAGTCCATCTTGTAGGGTTGTGATGACCAGTGTATCCACTGTGCTCTTACTTAATAACGGAGCATTTGGTTCTAAAAATGATTTTGCTTATAGCAACGCAAATTTTTACACTTATTTTTGAGTCCCCTAAATCTTGCGTTCAGACAACGTGCGGTTAGTCACAGAGGTCATGGTTAATCCATATTGTTTCTTGATCGGCTTGCACCCTGATGGAGCATTTTGTGTAAGTCTTCAGATTTTCGAGACGTAGTCTTATAGATTTGATGGCCGGGACATATTTAGTTAATATGATGGAGTTCAATTTGCCCTCTTAAACTTGAACATAACTAAGCTAGATGGTTATTTTTAAAGGATCATGCCGAAAGACATGTATGCTATCATTCTTCAGCACCTCTGCACGGAAACCTCAAGAGGTTGTAGGAAGACATTCTGATGTCTTTGTAGCAAACAAAATATTAAAATTGCAGCTGGACTTCCTCACCAATTTACTGGTAGCGCATCTTGCAGATCGTATTTGCAAGCTACTTGTAAGAAGCTCCATTTTTTGAGATTGCGATTTTCATTGAGATTTTCACATTTTTGCTAACACCTTGTTAATCATACTAAAAGATATTCTTTTAGCAACGCAAATCTAAGCTTGATTTTGCAAATAGTTAACCGAATAACTAAGTAAACAAAAATGCAGTCAGCAAAGCTCATAGCATTCCTTGGACGAAGAATGGAAATCACATTTTAACGCAGCTGAGGGCCGGGGATCAAGAGTATTCCACCTTTATCACGGAAGTTAAATAGGTTTGGTTTGACACAAAATAAACAAGCAAACGCACTTTGATAAACAAATAAGTAGAAACGTTACCGCTAAAGCACACTCCATGCTAAGGGAGTGGGTTAAGTTTCTATTGTAATGTCGGCCAGTGCCTTTTGCACTTTAAATCGTTTACGTGGGGTTACATTTCTAAGAACACGGTCCCATGGACGTCTTATCCTTGCAATTAAAGAGTGATCCGCTTTCGCTAAAAATAAACATTCAACGGTTTATTTAACGGCAGTTTGTCCAGCCTGTTAGTTTAACACCAAAATAGGATTTGTTTACACTTTTATAAGAGCGTTTTGGGAGATTCCATAGCGTTAGCATGTTTACAGTTGATTTAATGCCAACTGGTTTGCAGTGCCATTAAGTAATTCCTCTCTTCAAGAGAAGAGCGCCTAGAAGTCATCGACACAGGTGGGACTTTTAAAACTTACTTTGATGACCACCACGTTCGTTGTCAGCCGCGCACATTATGATCTTCCAGCCTGTGGGTGGATGGTAGCGTGAACCCATGTATCGTAAAGAGTTTGGTTTCGATTAGAGCCTTGGCAATGGCTTTAGGTAATTATGCCTTCTTATGTTTCTCAACTCTGGCTGTACGGACCAATTTGGCATTGCGCTAATCGTTGGCGTGCTAGAACAATACGCAAACTGAGCTTTGATGATTAATGTCCTTCTGGATCTCTGCTGAGAAGGTGGAAATGTGTGGTGAGAAACACAAGATCTGCTATCCAGCTCAAAAACGTCTTTAGTGGCGATATTTATGAACGTGGGTGGGAAATGGAAGTGCGTGTAACTGCACGGCCCCTCTTAGGAACCCAATTTATAAATCCATTATTTTACGTGTTAATCTTGTCGGCTGTGATTGCACTTAAGTAGTATCGTATTAAAGTTTTCGCAATCACTGCATCTATCACATTCGCATGTGTATTGCACATTCACTTCAAGTCGCTCGGCTGACAAAGGCGTGTGTATATCGCAATAAGGTCATTGCATTATTAAACTACCAGAGGTTTGAGGATTCCCATTTTTCGACGGCAAAATAACATTGCGTTCTCCTGGTTGTGGGGCATAGCTATGGTCTCAACTGTACCAAACTCTTCCTGTTCGGAAATTCGGGTGGCTGCTGTCAAATAAGTAGTGTAGCTTTAGTTTGCCAAATAACATTCTTGGTGGTGCTATTGTTTCTTGCAAAGTGTTTTGTTTTTAATGGTATCTTAATTTGGAAGATAGGTCAATGGCTCAATGTTTTACGCAACTCTTTAGTTCACTGCGAAAGGGGACTAGGTGCAGGCACTAGCACGACAAATAATCAAATGTTAACAAAAGCAGATTCTTTGTGACAATAGTATCCGTCGTCTAGAATTGGGAAAAGGTATGAAACCGCACCCTTTGACCACTAGATAATCTAACTGTAAATTTCGTATTGGTGCAAAACAGAGAGATTGGAATGTGCCTTTGTATACACCCGAGACCAAAATCATTCTTAAAAGAACAATAAAGCCAAATCATCAGTCTTTACTCAAGGAGTATTTGTGAGTGTTCCTAACAAACGCATTGTTGCATATTTTCAGCATTATTAGCGACTTTATAATGAATACCAAGTCATTTTAAGATTTATTCTTGCCAAGATCAGTGCGTCTCATTCAATTGCTATGAGCAATTAGCTCGAAAACACTGCTTACGCATTTATAGCCTTATTCCTAGTTGGTCAATCTATTCACAAAAGCAGGTTGACCAACAATCTATGACTTACGGCGAAAGAAACGAAGCATAAATCAGGCTCATAAGCATGAAACTCAAATTCGTTGAGCAATTAGAGAAAGAAATGTTAAATAACTGTGCACATAGCTGTGTTACTGCTACGACATTAGTGATTGTGGGATAGGGAGGGCACCGCACTCACCATTGTCAAGAGGTGGACATCACTTATGTGTCAATAGGTACAAGTCAGTTCTTTCTGTGAACGTGATAACTCTGTTAGAGCACAGCAAGATCCAAAACAGTGCAACTCCACGCCTCTGTCGCGAATTCTGCCAACAACTAACAACTGACAAACTCATTCGAATGGTGCATTTTCTCTTGATAGCTACCACATTCTCGACGACGAGTGAGCGCTGGAGTGAGGCTGCAGCCGATAGATTAGCAACTAAGCAATATCAAACCCACGTTTTGGCTGCTAAGTCAATAATTACCTCAGCTACGTAATAATTGCACTTAGAATGCAGTTATTTCCATGGCGTTATCAATGGAGTGAGGTAGGATTTTAGAAAAAACGACAAAAGGTAAAACACGTACACATCTAAATAACTGGTCGTTTTCGATTATGCGTCGAAATAGCCTGTAGTCCGCTCAATTTTTATTCAGTTAGTTGGATGATTTTGGATGAATTTGAGCAAAGAAGCTCTAAAGACCTATTCCTTGCAAGGCATACAGGGTTTGATGCGATAATTCTACTGATAGAACCTGGTTGGCTCAAAACGAATTAGTTTCGTATGCTTAAATTGTTGCGCATTCTGCTGCGCAGCTTTTAAACTCCTTGAGTTCTTTCACAAGTTCAGAATGGCAACTTATTGTTCCACTTATTTCGTTCCGCAGACTACAAAATCTCGAGGTTGAATAAGCGTGGAATCGCATCTGAAATGTCCGCTATAACGCGCGTGATGTGATTAAATTGTGTGTAAATTTGTCCAAAGCGGTAGGTTTGCAATGCCATCGAAACAGTTATCCACATTCTTACAATTAAGTTTATTAAAATATTGTTAGCATGTCAAAAGTCACATTGCTACTCGGGATTATTTCTTATATTATTTCACTTTTATAGAACTGTTAAACTGCTACACTTTAATGGAAGAAAGTCTTGTGATTTTTTGAGCAGCAACTGCCAATTTAGTTTAGAGTCCTTTATTGCAAGGCGTAGCGGGATTTTCCTGTTCTTACTCCCCCTCTCTTTCCACCTTGCTCGAATAAGGCCGAGCTTTTGTAGGCATAGTTATATCAAAGGGGAAACAGGTAGGTGGGGACGTCCAATCCACGGGGTTTGAGTCTCTGGTTCCAAAGGAGAAGACGCGAGCTCGTCTTCGATCATGTGGATATTGTGTTCTCGCCTCTCACCTACGAAGCGTATATGAACACCAACATTATTGCACAAGGACTTGTAGCATCACTTAACTTTTTAAACTACAAATAAATGACCTGTTCTCCAACATCATTTTTGGAAAACATGACTGTAAGTAATCATAAAACTTTCCTGTCTTGGCTCATTGGCATAGTAATTGCAGTTAGTGACTTCCTAGACTATTACATTAAGTTCCATGCATATGTTTTAAAAATTATGCACAAATTAAATTTCAATTTTTGATATTATGGACTAGGAAAATTTTCTAGGCATAAGGCTATAAATGCGTAAGCAGTGTTTTCGAGTTAATTGCTCAAAGCACTTGAATGGGACGCACTGACCTTGGCAAGAAGAAACCTTAAAGTGATTTGGTGTTTATTACAAAGTCGCTAGTAATGCTGAAAATATGCAACAATGCGTTTGTTAGGAACACTCACAAATACTCCGTGAGTAAAGCCTAATAACTTGGCTACATTGTTCTTTTAAGGATGATTTTGGTCTTGGGTGTAGGCCAATATGATGTCGGTATACAATGACACATTCCAATCTCTTTGTTTTGCACCAATACGAAATTTACAGATAGATTATCTAGTTGTTAGAGGGTGCGATTTCATACCCTTTCCCAATTCCAAACGACGGGAACTATTATCACAGAGAATCAGCTTTTATTAGCATTTCATTATTTGCCGTGCTAGTGCCCGCACGTAGTTCTTCTTCGCAGTGAGCTAAAGAGCTGCGTAAAACATTGAGCCATTGACTTGATCTTCCAAATTAAAATACCAATAAAGACAAAACACTTCGCAGGAAATAATAGCACCACCAAGGATTTTATTTGGCAACATAAGAATGCACTACTTATTTAACAGCAGCCGCCCGAACAGGAAGAGTTTGGTTCCACAGAAGCGGCTGGTACAGTTGAGGCCATAGCTATGCCCCACAACCAGGAGAACGCAATGTTATTTTGCCGTCGAAAAATGGGAATCCTCAAATCTCTGTTAGTTTAATAATGCAATGACCGTAGTGTAATATGGACACGCTATGTTAGCCGTGCGACTTGAAGTGAATGTGCAGTACGCATGCGGATGTGATTGATGCAGTGATTGCGAACACTTTAATACGATACTACTTAAGCGCAATCACAGCTGACAAGATTAACACGTAAAATAATGGATTTATTAATCGGGTTCCTAAGAGGGGCTACACCGTTTTAATTTACCAAGAGGCCGTGCAGCTACACGCACTTCCATGTCCCATCCATGTTCATAAATATCGCCACTAAAAACTTATTTAGGCTGGCTAGCAGATCTTGTGTTTCTCACTACACATTTCTGCCTTCTATTCAGAGATCCAGAAGGACATTAGTCATCAAGGCTCAGTTTGCGTATTGCTCCAGCACAACAGCGATTAGCGCAATGCCAAATTGGTCTGTACAGCCAATACTGAGAAACATAAGAAGGTATAAGTACCTAAAGCCGTTTCCAAGGCTCTAATTGAAACCAAAATCTTTACGATACATGGGTTCACGCTAGCATCCACCCACAGGCTGCAAGATCATAATGTGCGCGGCTGGCAACGAACGTGGTGGTCATCAAAGTGGATCTTAAAAGTCCCACCTGTGTCGATGACTTCTAGGCGCTCTTCTCTTGAAGAGAGGAATTACTTAATGGCACTACAAACCAGTTGACATTCAATCAACGGCAAGCATGCTAATGCTTTTGGAATCTCCTAAAATGCTTCCATAAAAGTGCAAACAAATCCTATTTTGGTGTTAAAGTAACAGGCTGGATAAACTGCTGTTAAATAAACCGTTGAATGCTTATTTTTAGCGAAAGCGGATCACTCTTCACTTGCAGGGGCAAGACGTCGATGAGACCGTGTTCTTAGAAATGTGATCCCACGTAAACTATTTAAAGTGCAAAAGGCACTGGCCAACATTACAATAGAAACTTAACCTATTTTCACTTAAGCATGGAGTGCGCATTGGTGGTAACGTCCCTACTTATTTATTTATCAAAGTGCGTTTGTCTCTTTATTTTGTGTCAAGCCAATCTCCCAATTCTACTTCTATGCACCATATAGTGCGGTCGGAGTGGTCCGACAACAAACTTTAGTATAGCAGCTGCTCTATCACTATGACACCGGTGACATTCACGTCAGTCTTACAGCATAAATCCCTTGATTCTATTCCATCCAATGCAATTAGCTCATTCTCTACTAACGGAAGTGGCATCAACCCTTAAATGCCTGCATCATCATTTGCACGATCGCTGAGCAGCACACACATTTATTTATCTCCTATTCAATCCACATTAAGAGAACGCATTGCTGCTTGCAAAACTATAGTAAATAAAATTTGGTACCCTTGAATTTTGAGGTAATTATGCACTAATATCCCACAAATCCATCACAGGGAGCACTGTCCTAGACACCTAAAGCCCGGAATCCTTTCATCATGGGTTATACTTCACACCACGAGATCTTTAACATTAGTGGAAAAGTAAATATTTTGCAACTGCCGTTCTTATATAAACCGCTCTTTTAGCAGAGTAAGTCTTTCTTTTGCCTAAATGCATGAAGCCACGCAAAATGCTGCAAACAACTGCTTAATTTTAGCAAGCATCAAATGCCCCCATCGTGTACATTCATTTTTGCAGAAAGGGCTGCTGTGTTTCAATGCCCGCTCCAAGTCAAATGGGTAGTGATACGAATCGTACAAGAAGGATGGTATCAAATGCTTCCACTTGAGCAGTGCCGTCACCCTCCAACGCTTCGTCATGCAGTTACATCAAAAGCTGGATAATTAAGGAAGGAAGGGTGAAGGAGACTGCCATACAGTACATGAAGGATTAAATTGGAGGCTAGCTGGTATAAATGCTTCTTGCTTTCGCTTTCACTTTCCTTGTTTCCTTATATCACCTCGTAAATTCAGTAGTATGCTCTTGCCTATGTCCGTACCGTAGAATCCATGCATGAATGCAACACCATCATCAATCCCTGCCAAATCGCACCGTTGCAGCTTCAGATGGTACTTCCTCGAATTTGAGTGTCGAAATCGTTGCGTGTGTGCGTTGCACAAATGAGCGGTTGTTTTTATTTTTGCCACCTGCGCCAATGTCCTGACATGGCGGCACATCAGTTTCCTCTCCCATCATCATCTATGCTTAGATTGCAAAACAATTTGGGAGGGAATACACACCGCCGCACTATAAAGGGCTCTATAACTCCCCAGAACGCATGCTACATTACCGTGTTTCTATGTCATTTAACTTATCGCATTAAGTTCAATCTGCTAACTTTTTCCTCCAACAGCTTGCATAGTAGCCGGTGATGACTTCAACGTCAGCAGTGATTACTAGCCTCTAACCGCATCGTCTCAAAATATGTCGGGTGAATTTAGCGTCATATCGTTTAGGCAGGAAGATGAGGTCACTTGTGCGCCTCAAAAAGACTAAATTCATTAATTCGCTTTGTCCTCATCAAAGGCTGCGGCCTGTTCTTTGCAATGGTAAATCGTTCTGCATTTTTCATTACCCTTTCGCCTACCTCCCTACCCTTCTCAATGCGCGTTGAAATGAGAAACACTTTGGCATTAAAATTTTCCCCAATGGGACGTTTCTCAATGCCCTTGACATTTTTCACTTTTTGCAATGATATCGCCCTGTCCCTAGTAGGTGCATATGGTAAAAGAAATACAGCACTGCATGACATATTTGTTTTACTGTTGATTTTATCTCGGTGCATACATTAAAACTTCCCTGGCACATTTTGTGAGGATAAGGCCGTTAAGATACATAGTGAGTGAAATGGAACTCGCTTAAAGCAGTGGAATGGGGAGTGAATGAGAGTGACGAGTTCCAAGGGTTTGAAACGATGCAAAGCCAAACAAAACTACTTAAAATAGGAATTTATGCATTTTTGACTTTATCTTTTAACCAGAAAACCAGAGTTATGGGTGGCGTCCAGATCTGCACGTGAAGCGGAGGAAGCAAGAGCTTGTCTAGAGATGGCGGAGATGAACCAATAGGGCACTATCATTTGAGATAAGTAGCACGATGGGTTCTTGGCACTAGATGTAATCTCAAACTCACTACCCCTTTACGAAATAGAGGTGACTGCACACAGCTGATTTCCTACCTCTGTATAGGTCAACATTATCAAATTCGGCACAAGCGGCACGTGCATTGGCGAAGTGACTTGAGTGAAGCACACATTGAATGCAGCTGTTTGTGACAGGAGGGAGTTGACACGTTTCTTAGAGCTGCGAAATAATAGTGGGCCAGACGATTGGTGATTCGCGTCATGAAACTGACGTTTGTGCAGTGAGATTGACAAGGGATTCTGTTGCTTGAAAAGCGAGGAAAAGCAAGGGAGGGGGTGTGAGGCCTCCGTCAAGACAATAACATGGGACAGTTCTACCACTCAAAACAACGAGCAGGGTCGAAGAATTTCTCAAGTTCATGCAGTAAAAGTGCTTATGCCCTAGTGCATGCAAAACACAGCTCTCTTTAGACATCTCAGTAAAGTATTGGCTTTGTTATTGC
Source organism: Taenia multiceps (assembly GCA_001923025.3). Taxonomy (NCBI): domain Eukaryota; kingdom Metazoa; phylum Platyhelminthes; class Cestoda; order Cyclophyllidea; family Taeniidae; genus Taenia; species Taenia multiceps. The sequence continues at coordinate 13,923,328 of CM010314.1, forward strand.
CACGTAAGATGCTTTGCGCAGTCTTGGTACAGTATATTTTCTGTCACTCCTATTCTTGCACCTCCTTCGCATTCTCTGTTGATCAAAACCCCGCTTTGTTGTCAAATATGGCTGCCTTACCTAATACTGACCTGAACGTAGCTTTGTAAGCACAAAATTGTGCATGAGTTGGCATATGAGCTGTCCCTTGCAGCACTCACTTTAATTAGCACCAGTAATTCAGCTGCCTGTCATCTTCTGCAAAGCCTCCACCAATTTCTTGTTCCCTCGTCCTTGCTCTCAATCTGAGTCAATACCTTACAAAATCCCTGCTGATATTTGCGTCTTAGTGAAAAAAATCTGCCTGAGCTTACCAGCTATTTTCTGATTTGGGGCTGAAGGCGGTCACTCTCATTCTATCCAACTTAAGGTGTTGCAAACTTGTCCATAAATGATCACGCTAAGATTCGTGGGCTAGAATGCCAAGACGAGCAGGCATCGCTATAAAATGCTCTGGCAATTGGGTGGCCAAATGTCTCTCAAATGTTTAACATTTCCATGTAGATCAGTGTGAAGGGAGTATGCTCTACAACTGACAAAATTGGCTGCGTTCACATGCATGTGGATGGAATGGTAAGGTTGACGTGCACCAAACTTTTTAAGCATGTCTGGTCATAACAAGGTATATCCATGCGTTTCAATTATAAGGGGTAGCGATTTGGCAAGTAAATTCTTTACAGGTGATCAGTTTAAAAAGCTGTCATGTAATACGCCCACGCTTATTCAACCTCGAGATTTTGTAGTCTGCGGAACGAAATAAGTGGAACAATAAGTTGCCATTCTGAACTTGTGAAAGAACTCAAGGATTTCAAAAGCTCCACAGCAGTATGCACGAAAATTTATGCATCCGAAACTAATTCGTTTTGAGCCAGCCAGGTCCTATCAGTAGAATTATCGCATCAAACCCTGTATGCCTTGCAAGGAGTAGGTCTTTAGAGCTTCTTTGCTCAAATTCATCCAAAATCATCCAACTAACTGAATAAAAATTGAGCGGACTACAGGCTATTTCGACGCATAATCGAAAACGACCAGTTATTTAGATGTGTACGTGTTTTACCTTTTGTCGTTTTTTCTAAAATCCTACCTCACTCCATTGATAACGCCATGGAAATAACTGCATTCTAAGTGCAATTATTACGTAGCTGAGGTAATTATTGACTTAGCAGCCAAAACGAGGGTTTGATATTGCTTAGTTGCTAATCTATCGGCTGCAGCCCCACTCCAGCGTTCACTCGTCGTCGAGAATGTGGTAGCTATCAAGAGAAAATGCACCATTCGAATGAGTTTGTCAGTTGTTAGTTGTTGGCAGAATTCGCGACAGAGGCGTGGAGTTGCACTGTTTTGGATCTTGCTGTGCTCTAACAGAGTTATCACGTTCACAGAAAGAACTGACTTGTACCTATTGACACATAAGTGATGTCCACCTCTTGACAATGGTGAGTGCGGTGCCCTCCCTATCCCACAATCACTAATGTCGTAGCAGTAACACAGCTATGTGCACAGTTATTTAACATTTCTTTCTCTAATTGCTCAACCAATTTGAGGTTCATGCTTATGAGCCTGATTTATGCTTCGTTTCTTTCGCCGTAAGTCATAGATTGTTGGTCAACCTGCTTTTGTGAATAGATTGACCAACTAGAGCACAAGGAAACAAAAAGACGCTCCCCGGAACGGGCAAACAAGGGCCTTAAAGCACACCTGGCAGAACATCATAGTCTGCTGATCCAGTTTACTAAGGACGTTTACGTCTGCATCACGAAGCTCTTCGAAACTATGTAAGTGGACTGACTCCGCACTTGAATTGAACGCTTATCTAATGTCCTTCGGATTCCGACACCGATACGTGCCCTTCTCGTCTTTGCTCATTGCTCCCCGCTGGTGAAGCAACTCTGTGACAGGCGTCTCCTTTTTCTGCTGCATCCCCTACTTAGGAGAAGCATGTGAAGACGCCGCTGCCGAAGTAAAAGATTCGGTTCTTCTCCCTTCCTCCCTGGCTTTAGTTCCTTGGAACGAATCAAATGACGTAATTAAGACATTCTCTGTCAGTACTTATTGGTTTATAGGAGAGTCGCTGTAATATGCATTGTGTTTGCTCAGGGTGCGCTTCTCCTCCTCAGAGCTGTTGACATCTACAAAAGAATGGGAGACAAAGGGATGATAAAATGATGCAAAGCCACTTACACCGAATCAATGATCTTAAAGCCAGTAGACCTATGAAATAATCTCCTATGATGTTTTGCCCGCTCCTTTCTACCGATTTAAAAAAAAAGCATCGGTAACATTACATTCATGGAGGACAATAAAGGCAACAAAGAGAGTAAGTCAAAGTGTAAGTAGAAGTAAGGAATATTTGAACCAACAATCAGCGAAGGTGACTAGGATTTAAGATACTTACGGATACGCTTTCGCTTGTGATGCTTTGGGACCATTCGCCGCTAGTTCCATTGAGACATATTTTATGCGGACCTGAACTGGCATCAATGCACCATAGAAGGCTCTCTTAAATCGTTCGATGCAGCAACCACACATTCTGCACACAGTCACCTCTCACCATGCCTTTGCGCACCAAAATCTGGGACACAGAGCAGTCAGACCTAGAATACATATTGCAATATCCTCGTTTCTGTGTAATGCATCTCAATAAGCTTTTGGATTAGATTTACTAGCTGCTCCCTTCAGTCATCTGCCTAGGAATTGGCGATGGCTTCATCGTCAGCAATGAACACAAGCCTCTAGTCATACTGCCTCGACATTTGTTGGGTAATTGCTAGTGTCACATCGCTAAGGCGGAAGATGAGATCTCATTTCTGCTTTAGAGAAGATTGAATGCTTTAGAATTTTGTTAACACCAAAGGTACAAATTGTCCTGCACGATAACAAGTTATTGTTTATTATAAGCTATCCTTCGCCCTTTTCTTTCCTCTCTCCATGCACTTTAGAAGGAGTAATGTTTCGGCATTACAACTCGTCCTAACAGGCCCTTTTCAATGCCCCGGATGCTTTTAATTTTTGCAATATTCTCTTTGTATCTGATAAATGTGCGGAACAGGGGAAAATTTTGGTTGAGTCTCATTGATTTTTTGTTTCCGATGAATGCACCAGAGGAGTAGAAGAAAGCTCACTTATACCAGAAGGTTGAGTCGGGAGTGCGAGTGATCAGCCCCAAAGCTTCAAAACGATACAAGGCAAACAAAAGTCCTTAAATTACGAGATCGCGTGTTTTTACCGGATTTAAAGCAAAAGATATGCTACGCGTTTGCTTCGTGTGATTATTGAATGATCACGATGGCCTACCTTTCCGTGAACGTCAAAATATTTGGTCGTCAAAAGCCTCACCACTACTTCTTGATGAACAAGCCGGTGCGCAGCCACATGCCTCTTCTCCTCAACGGTCAAGTTGGTACCCGACCTAGTTAGAGATCTGATAATCCGGTCAGTCGTTTAATCCGCATAGGGTGTGGGTTTTGATCTTTTATAAACTTCATGCTTCTTTCACCCCAACTCATGCTTTCTGTATTTTACAATCAATCTTTGTCTCATTTTGCTCAAACTAATGCATTTCAACCCTTTGCAATTAAAATCCTTCAACTTTCGCCCCAACTAATGCTTTTTTGAGGTGGTGGAACTACCCTCCTTCTCATTCTGCTCCAACTTATGAATTTCAAATTTTCAAATCAGTTACATGCTCCTTTCACCCAAACTTATGCCTTCTTAGTTAGCAAAATGAATTTTCTTCTCCTTCTGCCCCAACTAATGCATTTTTACATTGTACAATGGATTTCCATCTCCTTTTACAATTCAAATTCACGGAGATGATATAGCGGTAACTGGAATCAAGCTCGTGAATGTTAAGTAAAACTTGCAATTGCACAGTACTAATTTTATACAAAAATAAGCAAGAATGACGGCTCATTAACACTGGAATCGGTTCTTGGCTGTCATCCCCTTCTCAGACGTTTCGACTAAATTAAACTCTGACTGACACTCTCATGCTTAAAATTTTCTGTGGCAGAATGAAACGCCAAATGACCTGCTTAATAAAAACGGCGGGAATGGCAAATACTGCATTACGAGATGTTGAGCAAAAAATTATTCGGATGGAAAGCGTTTACTGTGAAGGAGAGGGCTGAAGTTAACCACTCTGGGCAACGATACAAAAGCTGCCATTTTCGTAAAATGTTGAAAACTCTTGGAAATTGGAGCTACTCTAGCCATGTATGTGGACGTTGCCAAGTTGGGCCGTACCACAATTCTTGGATGGCAGCATAAGTTACTTGACGCTTTTATTACAAGTTCCTTAATTTGCAATCTTAAGGCAACAGGATCTCCATGATCTAAGTTCCGCAAAGGATAGTCCTCAATCAGAGAGAAATGCTTAAAGCAAGTAAGTGAATCACTGAGATTGTGGAAACGAGGGGAGACATTTTGTACCAAGCCAAAACACTGCCTTCACACTTCACCTGCTCGCATTCAAAGCGAAATGGCCCTGCAACTACCAGAGGCTATATATCAAGCAGTATTAGAATGAACATGTTTAGAAGGATATGGTAGTGCCTTAGTAGGTAAACTTCATGCTGGAGATATTTTAATTAGGAAATCAGCACCTCGAGATGGTTGGAGGAATGGGAATTCGGAAGTGATCACAGCAGCAGATTCTCCAGCATTGTACGCAAAGTCGCATGTGTTGTTAGCTAAAATAGCGCATTCAGCTCTCGCTATCGATATTCCTAATGCATCTGATTAACTTTCCTGACGTCGTGCGTTTATTTCTTTTATCAGGAACGAATATAGCACGCCACCGGAGATTGTCGTTAGGAGCGGAAAATCAGCCATTGATGTGGAATCCTCTACCCTGACTCTCATGTGCTTGCCCACTTGGATGCAATTGTTTCCCAAATCGCTCTCCAGCTAACACCACCACTACTCAACCTCATTCACAAGCAATATTATGAGGAGCGCCTGTGGGTGCGCCTTCTAACACATTAGCATTTGTGGGCAAAAATATGGTCACTCTTCAAGCTACATTTATAAATGCTCCTAAAATTGATTAATTCTTGCTGCCAAATGACAAATGCCATTTGGAGGCCATTACTCATTTTTACTCCAGTAACTCTGCAAGATTTTAGAAGCGATGTGGATTTAAAATAACTTAAAACACTCTGCCTCACTAAAAAGGGCATTCGCTTAGTTTAATTAGAGATCCATATCTAAGTTTGTTCTGCTTCTCTTAAACCACCAATCATAAGGCATTAAACGGTCACCCTCATTATGATTTGAATATGCAAAGTCACCGTTTAATCAAAGAGTGCATTTAAGTGGTGGTAAATAGATTTTAGTTGGTAAAGTAAATCCAGTTGGCTTAACGGCGTTTCACTATTAATAATAGCAATCTGCTTTTAATATTATTTGGTGATTTTAAACAAAATGCTTGTAGGTTGGCCACATTATCTCCTGCAAGCTCTTCCGGGGCTCGGCTCGATCACAACTGTGGCGCAAATGGAGTGAAGCATACCAGACTTGCAGTAATGCAGCGTTCGAAGCAGCAAAGGAGACATATTGCTTGGGCAGAATTTACACACTTGGTTAGGAGAAGAAAGTCGGACAACTTGCATGGCTCAGCAGACAGCCAGCCCACTGGAGGCGAAATCGTGTGACAGTGAACTTAAGGGCACGATTAGAACTCATTACATAGGGCAAATGACGTAAACCGCTCACCTGGACAGAGCTTTATTTCATTCTGGAGGTAAAATGACTCACCTGTACGCCCATGGGCAGGGTTTGACGGTATTTCCGAGGGACAAATTAACTACGCTTTAATGAGATTTAGGGGCTGCTCATAGTTGAATTCATTTAGCCTTCTTACCAAACGACTTTGCATGAAGTTTGTCCCAGTTCGGAAAATGGATGCAGAGATATGAACTTGATTAGCCGCGAGGTATATCCATAGATAAATGAAAAATGGAACCACGTTTATCCTATAGGATTTCGGTAAAGTTAAAAAGATAAGTGGATTTCGTAACAATTGCCTGTGTCTATGCGCTAATTTGCAGGTGAAAACCAGGTGATCAAACAATTCGCCGCTGAATAGCAAACGGCATGCACTTCTAATACTATAATAACTGGCGGCTTTTATCGTCTTAATAAGATTTGTATGCTGAAGTTCTTCTAATCATATATGGTCACCAGATCATCGGTTCAAGACAAAGAAGATACAAAATCCCCCCTATTGCCACATTCCTTTACTAACCATCAATGTTGCACATGCTTTAAGATGAGTTAATAAAGTTAGATTGCTAATAGTACCCTGATCTAACTTTTCGCTTAGCGACTTCAGAAATTCAAATGCGCTCATTAAGACGAGGCGTGATTCCGCATCTGCGAGTAAATGTGGCCAGCCCTTGAGCTGCATTTGAATGGAACTCCCAAGGTTGATTGAATTTCGTGCCTCAACGGCGAAGACGATTTGTGCTCCCTCATCAGGTCATGCATCACTCACACTACCCGAGTCCAAAAGTGCTCTTCAGAAATTGTGAAATGGAGTTAGAAGTAAGTTGAGTCTCTCTGGCTTTTTGAAGATGCCAGTCTCTCTTTTTATTCAATAGCTCGATGCTAGACATCTTCTATTTTCGTGCCGTTTCTCTAAAGAGGTATTAAGTGTTTCACTTGCATTATGGTTCCTAAAGTGCTACTCTCCTACTAATCAATGAACGTGTGTTGCAGGTGCAATCGCACAGTAAAAAGATTACGGACCTCCGCATGGATTTGGTTGAAATGCTTTGCAAATACCTCGGTGTTACTGACATAGTCAATGTTTGCATAGCAATTCCAAGCTGGCAGTGGATTCTCTTTCAAGAAAAGCCGTATTCATACATCAATAAGTGGAAGTGGATCGACAGACGAGTCTGCACTACACTGCATTCAGGCGCGCTGATTCCGCGCACCGCAGACTTTTACAAAGCCGTTGAGCAGCACTTTGATCAAATGAAGTTTGATCATCAATTTGTATCGATTCGAGCTCCTCTCGGTGCGTATGAAAGAGTCACCTGCCTACTTTATCTTTCCATCTTGGCAAAGCGCGCGAACGTGTTCTACCCTATGCGTCGATCGCATGTGAACCGCAAGATACCTCTAAACATTGTTAATTCCACGCAGCCTACATCGTTTCGCATTCGGCTACTAGATTGCCGTCGTTCTGCACATGTATACTACTATGCCCCAGCGTCCCCGAAATTCCAAATTGTTAGCAGTAAATTGAAAAGAGAAGCCTAAAAAGCCGAAAAGCACAATTCGCTGCGCACAATTGCATTCTCTACGTACTTTAGCTTTCACAGTTTACGGGCCATGGCTCCAATACTCTCATTGAACTGCAGGCCATATTGAAGGTCTTGTCGCCCAGACACACGTTTGGAATTGTAATCATTGATGATGTGAGGAAGAGGAGTGAGGGTGGGATGGACCTTTTCCTGGACTATGCAGGTAAACTTGGCTTCGTCCGTGACTCCCCTCTAAAGACTGCGCCAATGAACTGGCGAATATGGCACGTGCAGGAGTGTAGAAGCCACATTATGAAGCGCATGGACATATTCGAATGGGTGTGTCAGGATGTGATTTGGAGGCGGATGCAAGAATCTGCTAAATAATGGCTACTACCTCCCGTGAGACGCATGGCTTTGTGAACTGGTTTGCTTATTTCATTAATGATTAAACAGGATAAATACAGGCTTGAACTTCATCCAGATTGCCTTCTTGTCTGTACTGGGGTAGGGAATATGGTGTCCTTTACATAGCTGCGGCTTAAGAAGGAATTCTAGCCTGACCAATGTTTCGGCAGTGGAAATGAGTATGACTCTCTTCAGTAGCATGATTGAAGCATTGCCAATAAGATGGCTTGTGTTTGCTTGATGTGGTGGATGTCCTCACCCACCCTCATTGACAAACCACCTTCTCAGTTCCGCCTCCACAGAAAGTGCTTTCACTCTGTGTTAAAACCCTCGACGTACAAGATCGCATTCGTTCAGTGCACTTGAAACATCGGAGCCGCCTCTTGTTCCCGGTGGAACCTTTGGGATAAATGTGGCAACTAATCTCCCAAAATGAGTGGATAGCTGGAGTTTCGACGGCACCACCTCGATGAATTCTACGTTACGCAAAACAATGCAAAACAAGGAATGAACCACAATGGCTTTAGAATGTGAAATTCTTTATTGATTTGCCTAAAAAACACCACTGCCTCAAAGTCGCTGTAGGGTTTAATCCCTTTTGGCAACAACTCTTCCATATCGGAGGATTTCCTCGGCACAGGTATGGAGAGCACAAAAATAGCGAAACACAAGTAAGATCAATGAATGCGAACGATATATCTGCCCGATGCACCCAGAAGCTACAGCAATATTGTTTCATGAGCAGATGCTATCTCCATGTATTTTTTCTTGCATTTTCTTGTTTTCAGTCGTGCAGGATCTGTCCGGTTAGTCTGCAATTACTCACGTTGGTCGCAGAAAATACACTTCGGTGTGTTTTCATCTTACATTTTGGATCAAGCAGAGTGGTTGGGTAAGACATTTTAACTTAATTGGCATAATCAGTGGGTTTGCAAGTCTTTCGCCTACCGTAAATGTAATCGCTGTTTTCCTTTTTTTCTTCCTTATAAAGTGCCGACATCTGCCCAGGCATGGGATTGGCTGAACCTGAAATCTGTTTATCTAAGCAACGAGTGGCCCTCAGTGCTTTACCAGTACTTTTGGAGCATTGAGACAGGTCTACTCATTTTTCGTCCCTTTCCATCCACCTAATGCGAATTCTCTCTTGGAATGATGAAGTGAGAAGCACTTAACTTTGTGCAGTGCATTAACAACAATGCCGCATTAGTGGTTCGACCGGCTCATTTCGCTTAAAGTGGGTGGTCATGGCCTCGTGCTGAGTTTTATGCGTACCTTATTCGTTGAGTAGTTCATGAATGGAACTTCCGTTCACGGATTCTCCGCCATCAAATGGCAGATGTGCAGGCTATGTGCCAACTACTGGATTGCAATTCAGCACATTCCTCCTCCCTTCTGCCACCCGTGAACGATCCGCAAATGCCAGTACATGATGCACGAAAGAGAATGACAAGTAGTGCAAAGAGACTTCATAAAGGTTGCTTTTGAGCTGTGCTAAAGAACAGCAAAATGGATGTTGTTCCTTTTACTCGCGGTCAGGCAGTGACTACATTTACGTGATGGAAACTTATTGCGTTGCTGCGCTACTAGTGCGATCCAATTGCGATCCGTCAGCCAAAATATGACGCGAATGGTTTCATTGTTGGTGGCGTTGACATCGAGGATTACTTTGCAGTTACTCCTTGTGTGCTGCTGATGACTCTCCCCATATACTCCTATGGGTTGCTGCTTGACCCTTCTCATATTTTAAAAGTGTGTAGTCTTGCAAACACAACCATCTGCTACGCAAAGGAGGTCAGAAAATAAAAGTGCGGTAATTAGTTCTTTGCTAGGTATGGTGTTCCCTTTCCAAGAGAGCCACGCTGATTTCTGAATAGCATTTGATTTCCCTAGGGTGTCTTCCGTGAAGGACATGATGATCTGATGAGTGTGCATATTTCCCAGTTGGATCAGTGGTCAGATTAACTAATTATGTGAATGGAAAGCAGATTGCACACTTTGAAGCAGTGGTGCGGAAATGATGCGACATGATGTACTCACATGTTCCAGAGTTGAATGACGTGCGGTGTTTTGGCCAGCAAGGGGAGGACTGGAGGAGTCGCAACTTCTCTGTGGCACCTACAGGGCCAGGAAATGCGATTAGGACGTAAAACAACTCGTCAATGCATATGGCAGAGCCTACTCTGATGTGATGTGCGTTAAGCCATATACAACAAAAGTGAACAATTTTGCCAAGCTAATGAGAACTTTCCGTCAATTAGTTCCTGTCGCAATCACCTTTTGTTAGCTGGAACTGCTCTGGTCGCCAGTAGCAAAATGAGACCACTGCAGTTCGCGTAATATCCTAGGCCCAAATAAACGTTCGTAAAGCGAGTCGTAATTTTATACCAGAGCCCATGTGTGCTCCATGTTTTAAAGAGTTCTTCTTGCCTGAATGTCCTTCAAAATGTTACAAACTAACTATTCGACAATAGTAATATGATAATAAGCTCAACAGCAAGATACATTGTGAAGTAAACAGTGAATTTACCTGAGCTGTTGTAATATAATAAAGCATTTGCATCCTCATCTGCAACTCCTTTTTCTCAACCCACACTCAATAGTGTGTTTCACTGTCGAGAGTCCGAACATGTGCAGATTGGATATTATTTCTTGAATTAATCTTGAATTAATCTGTCGGTTTAATCTTTACAGTTGATGCGTCTTTTTTTAAAAGCAAAGGAAAAGGAAATTGTTGATCAACATTTATTGTGCCAAGGCTTTAAGGCCATCAGCGTCACTTGAGGCAATCGTGTGGCGATCAGATCTGGTCTGACCTGCCGTTGACCTGTATGCCAGTTTGAAGCACACTTCTCCTCCTCATCATCAGCATCTGTGGCAGGTGTGATGCACTGGGTCACGAGTCGTGTGTTCTCTGAACGACATTGACTCTGAAGGTGTCTTTACGCAAACCTGTTAAGCGTAGCTCCTCGTTGTTTTGACTACAGTCCTCGTGGACCACTTTATCAATGGCTTCTGTGTGTGTTGCGTGGAATGATCTTCTGCCCTCCATTACCTTGGCCACTTCATTATCGTGCCTTTAAATGGAAGTGTAACACACTGGAAGACCTCCAAGTTCCTCTGCATGTCAACAATGAATCACTTCTTCTTCAAATCATATAGTAATTATTGGTGACACCAATCTGCCAGTATACTTTAGCGACTGGACGAAGATGGACTGCGGATCCAGCCTCAGGCTACTCAACAAAAATAAATAAAGGCCCACACATTTGCGCTTGAACTTGTGATAAGATGATCGCTACAAATAAAGCTGTGTGCTTTTGTTAATCATCGATTCAAACAATGACTTGCTGTTGATAATCCATTGCTTGGTGATTGCTCAAGTCTTTCCGGATGCACGATGTGCGAACTGAAATAGAATCACTGCATTTGCTCGGATGAATCGAAATTGGCGGTGTTCTCTAAGGATTTGCATAAGCATTTAGAGATCCATAGTTCCGTGCCAAATTCTTATCCTCTCAATAGGGTTGCTTCATTATGCTGAGCCGGATTACAACTAAGTGATGTACGACTGAACGTCAAGAGCTACTATGGGAAGTTTTGTGTTAGCACGATTGAAGGCGATGCTTCTAAACTACCTAAGGCTTACTTGAGTAGGTTGACCTGACTGGTATAGAGGATGATGAGTAAGGCGGATGCTGATTCATACATGTCATCAGAAATGACCAATGAGCTGTAGAGAAGGTCCCAGTAACGCCGTCCCCTAATCCAATACATAGCAAGACTTTGGGATAGAGACTGTCGGTTATAGTCACGTTTGCATGAACATTGTCCCCCATCCATTCTAAGGTCATGCCCATGTGTTAGAGTCTAGTCGTCGACGCAAAGAATTAACCCACCACACAATGCCAGAGTAGGAATGGCTTTCTCATTTGGTCGTCACGTTAAAGCTGCCATTCGATAACGTGGTGGTTTGTCATTGAAAACCTAATTTATCTACTTGATTGGAACTGGTTAAACGGTTGTTTTAACCACAAATGGAGGTGTGTGTCTCTCTGCTGAGGCAGCTAATTAGTGCGCTCCGCAAATTGGCACAAATCCTGTTTCATGGCATTTATAAGTACCTGGCCTTTAACTGCCCAATGTTTCCCGATTTCTATCAAGTGCCAATGCAATTCTTTATTCATTAGTCCACATTACGAGTCGTCAGTCATTCAGAGACCAGTGCGCATCACACTTTACTCGTTTTTCTTGATCAGATTATTCGGCGGCGTCTGGTGCAGGAGAGTTGGAGGGTCTAATCGAGAAGTAGTTTATTTGCTACCTAAGATTGGCATGTTTAACTTCATAGGCTTAGAGATGGTTGGTCCTTCTCAGATGGCAAATTAAAGGAAAACTTCAAACGAGGTGCTGATAGGCAGTGGCATCAGATTGGGCATCTAGAAGATCCAAATGCCTGGATTTGGTGCAAGGAATTCAAAAGAGGAGCATGTGCCTGCTAATCCAAGTGCAGGACACCTTGGTCGTCTCAGATATTGCTTTTACTCTGGTATTAATTTCTGCGTGCCAGATCGCATTTCAAAAGCTGCATTCAACTTGTCAAAGCCACCTTTCTCTTTGGTAAAACGTGGCAGCAATTGCGACATGATCAGAATTGCAACACCGCTACTTCAATGGATGTGATTGCATGTGGAGTAATGCGAAGCTGAGGAAAATACCATAATAGCTCTGTTCTCAAGCATCTTTTTTATAGCCATTGAAGGTTGTGTCACTTCACTAGCACATTTGAGGCTGATCAGATCGCACACGGGCCATAAAATGGTATCCAGCGGAACCAACTCAGGTTACTTTCAGTGGTTCATGCAACAGACAAAAAAATTAGACAATGTTGCTTGCTATACGAAAGGGCAACCGACTGCACTGCAAGCAGTGGCTTTGTTACCCTCCTCTGCAACTTAAACCACACGAATGCACCAGGCTAGGTTGGCACCATTGTCAACGAGAGCGGTAGAATAATGCCTGCAACAAAGAATCGAAAAGCTGCGCATGATCTTATCTAGTCTAATTTAATGGTTGTTATTTTGGCAGAGCAAACTCATAGAACTTGCAGGGCAGAAAGAGGGCTTTAACCAGCGAAATTCCTGCTCACATCGGCACAGGATCGTTTTCACACTGCGAACATTGCTGCTGTATCTAAATGCGACTGGATGGCGAGTAGTTCCATTAAGGATATTTTATTATTGCCTCTGTTAGTAAAGACTGGCAGACAACTGCACAGCAAGAACAGAAACAACTAAAATCGCTGCATTAATTGGCTTTTAAAGAAGAAGACCAAACTAGGGATGAGATTCGTGCTGCACAGGAATCGTCTATTCTCCGATGTCCCAGTTTTGGCGCCCCAAGTTAAACATGCTGAGTTTCAAACCCAACCAGCAATAGACTTTTGGTAGTTATGGCTATGAAACCGATATAACCTAAGCAAAGTTACGTTCGGAAGCATGTCTTCTAGTCAATTACCTAATGAAGAACGAAATTAGCCTGCACGCCTCTATTTTATCCGACCTTGGGCACATGAGTTAGCCTTAGTGCTGCGATTACTGGCATTCGTGCGACAATAGGAACTGAACATTTGCCAGGTCCACATTATTATGCCTAGAAGAACGAGTGGGTTTGTGTAATCATGGAAGCAGCAAGTGTCTTTCAATCATAGCACGACTGTCTTGATTCCTTTCGGGATTACTCACCGTATTTTACGACGAAGAGAAGCATCCAATGCGACCATTTTAGTCTGTTGAACAAGGGCTCTATCCGCAAAAGGGAACCTCACTAGCATTGTACTGGGCCACTACCACTGATGCTACGACTTATTCTCTCCTTGCGTAAATCAAGCATTATCGAGATCTCATGCAGTAAATTGCAAGACGAGACTAAAAACCCTAGTTCTTTGGAAAAATGTCCAAGTGTAGCAAAGGCAGTGGATTCTTCGGAAGCTGAAAATGGTAGGTACACGAGGTGTATGTGTAAGGCGAGCACATGCGTGCATGCTAGCAGGATCAGGAAAATAATGAATAGGACGCCATTCTCAGGTATGTGCATTAGCAGCATTTCTTATGCTGGTCCGTGTGGAGGCAGCAAGTGTTGGACTTATTTGTCAATGATCCTGATGCGCAAGGTTGGCATCTCAGATGTTTATAAGGGGTTTAAAATTATGTTCTCAGAACGTTACCCAAATGCCGGAGCGTTGGTGCAGGTGTGGTGGGTTTTACTACACTTTGCTTCGCGGTGCTAATCAAACCGTACGCCTGAGTAACGGCACAAAATAATGCTTGGAGAAGCACAGGCACCCTAAATGCGACATGCGTTTGACTGATTTGCCTGTAGCTTGCGGTTAAACCAGGCTGTAGAATGACATAAGCTGGTTGTTCATTTTCCTGCCCTTTCACAATGCGCATTCACCAGCTATCTTGCAGCGTGTGGACTCAGATAGCAGTCGTTCAATTTCATTAAATAAACTAGGCCCACAACGCTTCGTTGTAATAGTTTAAATGTCAAATGAAATTTGTCACGAACCTTCCACAAAACAGACCAGTAGCGGGGTAGCGATCAGGTGTGCATTGTGTTCTCTGAGTGGCATGAGTAAAAATAAAATTTTAAATTTTCTTTTATAATTGGGAGAATTTTATCGTTATCGTCTCGCCCAGTATGCACAGAGTTATCGTTTTATTAGCAAATACAGCACGGCAGAATACGAACTGCCATAGAATCCACAATATTGTAGGCCTCAATTTTTCAATCACCTCTCCAACGATGAATGGGCACCATTGATCAGCGCTGACTTGCAAAGCTTTTGCCTCGTATGCATGTTATGGCTTTGTGAGGGAATGCCTTTTCGCAACCAATGAGGCATAGCTGCAGTCATAATCCTCACTTATTCCGAATCAATGGTGGCACGGAACGTCATTTCAGGGATCCGCTACAAAACGTTGCCCATTTAGAATGCATGGCATGCATACGGTGGCATTTCTTCAGCCAAACTCAATTTAGATGAAACATTGCTGTTTGGTTTTTAACAACTCCAATTTGCTATGCCAAGCCTAATTTTCTGTCATCGCAAAGTAGGGCAGCAGCTCGAATTCAAGAATTCCATCTGATTTCGAAAAAGGGAGCAATTGGTATGTGGAAGTCATTTTAAGGCGGCTAGTGAGAACTGAGGACATTCAAAGCCATGCGGAGAATGCGTGCGGCGATTCAAAGAACTGTGTCGTAAAGTGTGTCTCCTTAGCAAAATCGTGACTAGTTCCACCAGATGTGAACAAAAGTTCCTCTGTCTGTGCCTGATTTACGAAGACAAAATAGGCAATTATAGGTTTATCTTCCCTTTGTAGACAAAGGGATGCCTTAGAGTAGGAAATGAGCTTGTCAGCTTCTTGCCAATTCATTGTGTGATAAAGTGCTGGTAAGAGGAGAAGCTAAATGAAAGCTCTTCCATGCTGTACAAAAACGGTGAGAACCGGCACAGGTGCGAATCGTGTGGTTCTGCGGTACATAGTACTGCGACGACATTGTCAAAACCTGCGATAACCGATTCAGTTGCTTTGCGCCCAATCAATTGCCAAAATCGGTGAGTATCAAGCTGTTCTCATACTCGAAACGGTTGGCGTCTCAGATTTAACTGCTCGATAAATATTTTGTCATTACCTCATATGCTGTAGGTTTGGGACGCATATGCATTTATCCACCAGGCTTAGTTCAATCTTGCATTTTGTAAGGGCCACTACACGATTCGAAGTATATATCGTCAAAACGATAGGAATTGACGAATGATCGACAATTGCTTTTACTTGCGTCTCCTACAATATTTGCATTTTGTGACTTAAATGCCAGAATACTGAATGCAATGTGGTTAAGTTACCCAATCAAAGTCTTTTAGTCTAAACTACTGGTAACATTGCCCCGAAATTGCCCGATAGCCTCCCTTGGGGCCACTAAGGATCAATTCCATCCAATGACCTTGATGGCCATTTCAGAGCTTCCCTGAAGCAGTCTCATCAAGGCTATCATATAAGAACAAGAAGGGTGCAAAATCAACGCTGGAATATACTTCACTACTGCTAAGTACACAAATGTTTACTTTGCTTGCATCAGCTACTGGTTGACGCATGACTTCCGTCTCCACCGCTGGCGATTATTTGGCGAGCACATCGTAGCATCCCCATTTAATCAAATTGGAAAAAGTGCCGACGAATCTCCATTCCCTACGTTTGATGCAAAATAGTCGCCAATCCGATGGCACGGCATCCAACGCGGAGCTTTTGAAGCCATCAATGTTCTGGAGGAATTTGGCGAGACACTCCATCGTACTTGACTCATCCAGTGGTGAATTGATGACGAGAGCAATAATCAGTTTTTGATGGGGTGCAAGCGATTCCACCGTGGCTGTTAAATCAGACATGGAGAACGGCAAGTCATCTGCGACGTAGATAACGCAGTCACACCCACCCAGTCTGTTCTCTGCGTTTTCCACGTAATATTTCGGCGGCTCGTGAGTAGATTCATAAAGAGCGACATATCCATTTACAGAGGCCCAATGCACCCGAATCGGCAAGTTGGTCATAAAACTGTTCCTGATAAATCTACTCAGCAGTGATTTGCCATGCGTCACTTTAGCCGACTCCAAAATCGCGTCCTCGTCTAAGTCTGGCATAATGCGGAAGTTGACAATTGCGGGACGCCGAGCACATGCACAGGTGGCTAGGAAGCGTGAGTAAGATTCCGTTTGCTCTCTAAGGTATAGGATAGCTTCGGGAGCATTTAGATAGCAATTGGGCGAGGGTTGAGGGAAGAGCAAATGGAACAGGTGTTTGTCCACCCAGGTGAACTGGTTAATGTGCTGACACAGGCGAGAGGACAATGGTTGCATTAGCAGAATCCACCTCCAGCCTGGAAGAACTACCATGAGACTTGCCAAATCCCACAATTTGAGACGTTTGCATATTTCCAGCTTAAGCTCAGGCGTGAGGTCATTGATCTTGCGCTGTGAAGTATTTTTTTGTGCCTAGATTGTTAAGAAGGAATGCGGTCGTGAGCGATTTTATGGTAGAGAACACAACTGAAAATGCGAATGGGGAGAGGCAAACAAAGATAAGTGAATAAATGACAGGGCATAAATAGAGGCTACCGCAACCTACCATTACCGACGGAAGCTAGCACAGATGCAAGGCGTGAGGACGATGTCGAGGGTTAAATAGTGTGTTGTGGGAGGGAGGCAGATTAACCTCATTGTGACGCTGACATATTGGTTCATTCCATGTGGTTTAGTCCGAATGGCGCCTTATCAGAGCACCAATCACGTTCCTCTT
Source organism: Taenia multiceps (assembly GCA_001923025.3). NCBI lineage: Eukaryota > Metazoa > Platyhelminthes > Cestoda > Cyclophyllidea > Taeniidae > Taenia > Taenia multiceps. The sequence goes on from CM010314.1 coordinate 13,940,384, forward strand.
TGTCCGAGCAGTGAGAGCGCATTAGCTGGACACGCAGTGAAAACTGGCGCCAATAATGGCATCACTAACGATGTCAACATTAATGCAAGAACATGACCATGTAATCTAGCAGTCATGTTAATTCAGCAATTTTCCCCAGTGTGATGGCCGGAACTAAACCACTATCTCGCGGAATGACCTTTAAACGAATATGTGGGTGCTATATGGAGATTTATTTTCAGAGAAAGCCACAGAATCGTTGATAATTTAGGGATCCTGCAAGCCATGGCGACGGCATAATCGAAGTAGGACGAAATCTTTCCACTGTGATATGGCTAGAATTATCGACTTCCTGTGCCATGTTACCACTCAACTGCTTTGTTAAATTAGTTGATTGAGTGCATCCTACACAGTGAGAAGCATTAACCCGACTTCATTTAAAGGCGCATCTGCTTCAAGTACAATTCTACAGGTCACTGGGGAGCATAATTTGCACAATTACATGAAGTAGAGGAACTTTGTGGATGACCATGCGGTTGTTAAATACGGTCCCTAGTATAAGTTAATTTCGGGTTTACCTTCCCCATCATGCGGCCAATGCAAAACAGTACCGCTCAGCTCCTCCGTCCAATTTACATCAGCGGTCCACTGGAAGTGGGATCGTCCTTCGGATTGGGATCAATTTCTAATTCTGTTTAAAAGACCATTAGCCGACGAGCCTCATCACATGTTGTTACGAGTAGCACCATCGCATGGGTAGGTGCCACTCAAATCCACCTGGAACCCAGTCTTGCCTTGAATCTTAAGGCCCACTTCAAAATCTGCTGCTGAAATAATAATCGAGCAAACGATATAGATAAGTGGCTACGCACAGCCAAGTCGACAAAATTTGATTCATTCGCAGCAATTGTCTCAGTAAGAGGTCACGTCTCTGTTCAAATAAAGGCAATGCAATAGTGAGGTCGCTAAATTGAATGGGACGAATTTGTGTGGAACGAAGCATACCAGCCCCCACTCTCATCGTTTCACTCTTCCATTACTAATAGTGCCTCTCTACCTTTTAGTAATATCTCTCACTTGCGCCCACTTTGATGTGGTAGATACCACTGTCACTATAATTGTGTTTCTCCTCTGTTGATGCACTAAAGATGGCAGCAGTCTCTATGCTCTGTGTTGCCGAATGCCTTCACCTTGGTATTTTTACGTTTAACGCAATTTTGGCAACCAACTTCTTTGGTCAGGCAGCAAAAGGACGAGCTTTTAGGGACTAAAAGATGAATAAGATGGACAAGTAACAGATGACAATGATTTTAGTAGAGCTATTCTCGGTGCTGAACTGTGAAGTCAGACCAAATTCGCAAAGATCTTTAGCGGTGCCACATTGTGGACTTGACCACATTTCAAGTCTATCTTGCATAATACACACTGACTTAGAGGACTGGACACCATGAGCACGAGTTACAGAGTGTCCTATAGCATCTGGGAACAAGGCACAGGCGAAAAAAATTTGGAGACTCGTACCAATATCGATCAGCTGCTTCTGCATCCATCCCAACAAATAAATTGTAAGATAACATGCCCCTTCCTCATCCTCGTCACTTCTTGCTGCAAAGAACTATCAAATTCTCCTCCCGAACAGTGCTAACTTCAAATGTCCAAATCAGCTGGCATAAAATGTCGTGGAAAATGTATCGGATGAGCGTTGTAGCCGCTACTAAGTGGTGCATTCTTGCAGACGCTATCTGGCTCAATCGCAAATGGCAGATGTAGGTGGGTTGCACATCATCGATCGCGCAGCAATGATTCCTGGTGCCATCCCACTGCATTTACACCACTGACACACCCACCGAGGCCTTGAGGAAAAGAGTAGGCGTAACACCGGTCGTAATTATGATTGCGTGGCTACTGCATTTTCCGGTGCCTGAAGTCACACTCAAATACATTTGAGGTGGTAATTTTGTAAATTGCACTTTTGCGGAAAATTAATTCCTTTTGGCCGAAGTTCGTCCCGAATTTCACTTTTGAAACATCGGCGTGTTGTACATGATAACAGAGGCAATACACACATCTCTGGCCTGTCATGAAGCCTCAGTGCGTTGGGCCTTGCAACATAAAGTGCTAGCTGAACATGCCAAAGACTCTCACAGAGTTGCAGTCTTGCTCAAGCGAAAAGAGGGCAGATAAGTATTCGCTGAGATTAACCCAGAGAAGAGCTTCGACTTTGTGATCACGAAAACACTTCTTAAGGCATGCCGAAAGTGAACTCAAAGTCATCCACGGCCAAAATGGACAGGACTGTCATTCCCTTCCGTTTGATGATGCCTTGGATGTATATGCATTCCATTTGTACCATGCATCCGCTTTCGGTGGGCCGAAGTTATGATGCAACACGAAGAAGGGTGGTATCGCAAGTAACTTCCAAGGTGCGAGAGTGCCACAGCGCTGTGGTAGAAAAAGCATTTCAGACGCTGCAGAACACGAGGCCGCGCAAGTCCCTATGACAGGCGCCATTTTCACCACTTCTGCTAGGGACTGTAGTCGGAGCAATCCGTTGCAGCGTAATGCTTGAATATGTTAGGAACTACAATAAATCGAAAGTCAAGCACTAGCTGGCATCAACAGGTGCGATTTGGGCATCAGTGGAGACACTGAATATCGAGAAGTGTCACATAATGCTGCAGGCCGCTGCTGATCTTTGCATCCACAAACCGCAAAATCCAATAGTGGTCTAGTAGTGAGAAAAGCTCTCTTTGTCACAGACAATTTGGAGGACACAAATGCATTACATTTAATTGATCAGTCTCCAATATTGTTTCCTTACATGGAAGAAATCTACGGTGTTCCTTGAGATATTCAAGTTACACTTTTACGCTTGGGAGTGTGTTTCAATCGGCTGCTGGTGCGCTTTATCCTTGTGAGGACGTATGCATTAAATATTGGGTTGAATGAAGGTTGATCTAGTAGAGAAGAGCATTCTTTGGGACCTCAGCGAATGGGCGAATGTTGGGCCTGCTTAAATGCATCAGTAGCATAAGAGTAGCTTGACCAGGGCTACCTGACTTCAAGGGGATTGGATAATCTATGACAGCAAAAAATGCTACATGGTTGTAGTGACCACACTAATGTGTTCTTTTAGCATTTAAATGCACGATAATCTTTGTTCAATGACAGTGGTTTGGATTTCAGAACCGTCGATCAGGTCAAGCACTCCATGCATGAGGTGAAGATATTCTGCAATTGGGTTCCTGAAAATTCACGTGATAATGAATGAATTTATAACGAGTAAACCAAAAGAACTCAAAGCATTGCATTTGGTCTGTGGCCTTGTAATTGCTGTTTTCTAATGAAGTGTCTCCCCTCCTTACCATTTACTGTAGTGCTTCGCTCTTTCTCTATAATCGCTGTTCGGAAGGCTAGATTTGAACTGGTCCAATGACGTGTAGAGAGCAACACCGCTTTGGGTACTTGCTAGGCTCAAAAACCTGCGCTTAAAAGTTTTTAGAGATATTGCACCGAATTGCAGACATGGCTTCAGATGGAAAGCCTAAGTAAATCGTGACTTCATGGAAGAGAAATTAACGAAATTCTATAACAGTAAAATAGGAGTTGCAGTCAGCATAAACGAGTTAAAACATGTTGGGAGAGGCCGTTTGAAAGATGCTACTGTCTTCAATTCCATAGACTTCAAAAAATGAATCGCACCAGCTTTTACCCCATTGTGAGTCACATCAGTGTTCTTAGCATTTCCACATTGGAACAAGTTCCGGACGCATTTCCAAACAGAGCTCATACCTTCTTGACCATTCAGCTGCAATACTGAGGAACAGACAGAGAGAAGAGTTGAAACCACACGTGAACTACAATTAGGGCAACACAGCCTGCCGAAGTTGAGGAATGCAATAGTGGTACAGTTGTCTTCCACCAGTTCTTTCTCCATCTTTACAACCGTTGGAGTTACGCCTTCTTTGTCCACAACAAGTCCCATTGTTAAGCAGAGCAGGAAAATGTCAATGATAGCTTTCCAACATTGGTTGCCGAGGCTGGTGATAGGTAATAAAAGGGCAGGCTCAGTGCATTTAGTCACGATATGCTGCAGACCAGTAATCGTAGTCCGTAATCAACAACGAAGCAGTGCATTACAACCATTGTATTGGGGCAGGAACTACCTTGCTTCAATCCAAGCAATGTTGTATGGCATCATCCACTTCACTCCTCTTCAAATGTGCGCTTTCTCTAGCTGCAGGCGTTTCATTCCTGGGTCACCTTGCCTTGGAAGAAAGTTCATTTTTCCTCAAGCGGGTTTAGGGTAGTTGCAAATGCACAAACGTCACACGCAGGATCACGCAAAGCTTTAAATTCGAAAAAGACAAAACTGTTGATATGTTCGAATGCCTGTGTGTCTTTAATGAGACTGAGTGGCGATTGAACAAAAGGGAGATTTGACTGCAGACTCGCCAACAAACACATTGTGGTGCTTAAATGTGGCCTTCCAAATATCGCTCGATGGAGTGTTGAGTTGGTGCGCTAGTTGAGGGGTTTGGTTCACGTGTTGGTGAGGGCCTACCTGGATGCCCAGTTGCGCGACCCTGCCCCAGAGCCATGCCGTAGTATCTTAAGTCCTTCCACACGCCGACAGTGCCTCTTCGCCTCCTCCTCCTCCTCATTATCTAACATCCTGTCTTTCTCGGTCTTTAGGAAGGTCTCCAAGTTCAATATTGGTGGGTATCGATGACACTCGAAACGAAAATTGACCAGGTGACTTACGACTAGAGTGGATTCTCTTGTTAATGGCTTTCTTGCAGAACACACGATGGGGTAGATGAAGAACGTGGACGTCATAATCAGTCCATATGTTACGGGATTTCGGAGATTGCCATCCGTGGCAAATACACTTCATTCGCATTGCCACAGTTTGTTACGAGCGGGTTATATCAGGACAGAAATCACTTACCGTCACGTCTGCCCTCCGCTGTTACCAATGTAGAGTTCCAAGACTTCCTTATGGGCTGGAGAAGTTGTGGTGCGAGGATGGAACACGTCCTGGAGGCCAGTCCACGCCAAATGTCCCCGTTTGACTTCCAAAAAATACTTCCCAAGAATTGCCTAAATTAGAGATTTAAGATCCCCAGAAAGCGACAACTGTAAAGCTGCGATTTCACCCCCTGCAGCATTACCCCAACGATTTCATATCCGTGTTTATCTCCTTGAGTGCTCCTTTCAAGTTCCTACTAAGCCTACGGAGATGATTCCGAATTGTTATTATTCCTCAACAGTTGGGAGCCAGCGGAATTGACGAGTAAGCATGTACAGTGGGTAATGCATTTGACAGGACAGCCAAAAGCGCATCTTCACTCCGAACAACAATGGGGTAGCAATGCAGTAGCCGCAATTGTTCTTGGCTTTTATTGGTGCCAGTAATACTTCTTGCGGGAGAGCGCGGAGGATCGAAGGATAGGCTGGACTCTCTGCCGCTGAGGAGACAAATGGATGTTAACCTAACGCATGTTATCCAGTTTTCATCGATCACACAACCTCTTGAGTGGGGAGGGTCCGTCAACGCTGCCACCTGTGTAGGGGATGTTTCCTTTCCTCTTCTTCTCTTTCACCCGCCTTGCAACTGGACGACAGAGTGTCACGAGACATCTTCACGGCGAGAGTGTTCCCCACTCCTGGCAGGAAGCACGTTTGCCAACGACCATGTTAACAATTGTCCTCCAGCCTCTCACCCACAAAGTACATTTAAACGACATTATTAATACAGTGTGGTTGGTGTGCTACACTGCGCGTGCACCTGATCCGTTTCCGCTTACTCAAGTGACTAGTTCTGTCAGTGGTTAGAGGCCAACAATCATCGGATAATGAGGGTTCTTGCTTTCGCCACTCGGGATAGCAATGCAGACGGATAGTTTCAGTGTCTGCGCACGTTCGTATTCTAGTGGATGGATAAAATGCGCCAGAAAACTGTCGACTAGATGCCATCGCATTAGAGGGCGAAAAGCACTTCAACTCAAGAGTGACTCCGTATCACTCGTGCATAGCTTTAGCCTTGTTCATCCATTTGCGATGTTAATGTGATGCATTCACGCGCTGGAGGAGGAGGAGTGTGGCAACGATTCCTCTCCTCTTAGTAGTGCTTACACGTAGACTGCCATCGCGGTGTTGCATGGCATCATGCACCGCACGCGCACTCGTCGCCTGTGTCGCCAACACTCATTCAGTGTGATGGGAGGAAGCAAAAGGAATGCAACACTTCCCTCTCTGTGGAGACACACTGTGCCACAAGAGAGCATCATCTCCTTCCCCAATCCATACATGCGGACTGCACTACCCCACCCCACCTTCTCCCATCACCGAGGAGGGCGCAATGGAGCAGACATGGTGGTAGTTGGACGGAATTCCTATCGATTTCACATACTGGGGCAGAAATTGCTCTGGCGACATAGGGAAGGGCTAGGAAGCTACTGTCACAGTCAGGAGGTTGCGTCGTCCAGTCGCAGTGCACTGGCGGAGCTTTAAGTGCCTACTTCATCCCAATCAAGGGATACAACAAACAACCCAAAGAGTAGCCACACCTTCATGCTCCATTGGGTGGCATCGTAGGCGATCGCCTTGCAACCGAAGAGTCACCTGGGAAACAAAGGCTTGAAAGCATGACAGATGGATGCATTGATGAATGGATGGGTAGATGGAATGAGGAGCAAATGGATGGAGGTGGTGATGGCGGGACAGATTGTGTGTCAAGGAGTCTAGGAACAAGACATGCGAAGGACTTGAATCTGGTAGCCAGGTGGTGTCTTGGTGGGCAGAATTGACGGATCGCAATTGTGAGAGGGATTTAATCAGGCTGCGAGAGCCCTCATCCACAAGGCTCTATGATGAGATAGGCATTGATTTGAATGCAGTTTTCGTTGCTCAAAACGCTACTTAATGAATCGGACCTCTAACTCTGCCGCATCCATTAGCTCAGAAATCTAATAATGAATGTGATCACAAACCTGACGTCAGAGAATGAGAACTGAGTGTTTGGCAGAGTGACCTTGGTCGCTACAGCCAATCGTCTTCCAGGTCTTCAACACATCCACCTCCTTCTCTGACAGAATGACCAACATCGGCTTCATTAACCGCGACGGAATCACAGAGTAAGGTTGTTTAAGTGATTGGAAACAAGATGCACGCGAGTGCATTGATGGGTGTTTGATGTTATTGCCACGGGTGCCTCAACACTTGCTCTGCCCGCAGTCATAGTTGCCTCTTGATGTCATCCAGGTGATAGGAGAGGCTGAGAGGAAAGGAATGAACAATCGACTGCTGTGAATAGACTGATTAACAGGATGGCTATTAGGGGAGAATTGCAGTCTCCTAGGTGGCTGCTAACCTATTCCATCATGCTCATGGTGCACACCTGATTCACACAGGAAAGCAGGAGGTTTTGACTGCTTTGGTAAATCACCTGAGGCAAGGTTAGACGGTGAAATGCTGCAGTGCACACAATATTCAGTCCCTTCGACCAACGCATGTGTCAGCGTCACGCATGTGTGAGATATATATTTGGCGAAACATGTCCTACAATTAGCAGCACTATCTTGACCCTTAACATAGTCTTTCTTGCAGTTTGAAGTATAGTTTGCTGCAAACAGCTGACATAAACTTCAAACCTATATACGTCACGTATGTGTGGCGCTAAACGTACTTGTCAATTATGGTGATTTTGCTGAATTACTTCATAATCCTACTTGGCATCAGAGAGAGCAATAAGGTGAAGCTCCTGTCAATGGGATGTTCTTTTCACCTTTTCCCTACGCGATGGTTGTGACATGAATTTGCGGTGACAATTTGATTCTGTCCGGGAAGACTAGTAGGCCACCATGAAGCCTGCGCTCTGACGTCGATGTGTTATTATAACCGGCCCATTCTGCACATCGCTTTGATAGTTTGTTTAATTCTTCATTTTGGTCAAGTGAGCACAAAGGCTACACCATTCTGCCTTGCTTCTTGCTTTAGCAGCATTACCTCCCAACCATGCCATTCGCCTCCCAGACTATTTGTGCGTCGTGACTACACTTTGTTCCATAGCCATCTGGCTCTTACAACGTCAAAAAGATCTGGGCTGTCTACAATGCTCAACTAATATGCAAATCTGTAATACCAACCATGTTAATCTTCTGTTCACGGATCAAGTGATCTTCTGATGCACACAAGGTACTGTTATGCCTTTCCAAATAATAATTTCACCCGTAGTGTCAGGGTTTGTTGAGCAGTTGTACTTCACTTCGCGACAAGAAAGGAGGGCCAATGTGTGCACGTGTCAGAAGTTAATAACTGATTAATGAAGCGTAAGTGCAGGCAAGCTGTGGAGGCTGTGGAATGTAATTTATTTGGTTACTCTTACGGGTTAACCGCTAAGTAGATAAGTGATTGTGATGGACCACACTTTGAGATGTGCACACAAATCCATCCTTACAGTCGAATAAATATCACGAATAACAACTTGAAATTATGTTGCTTGGATTGCACAAAACACCATGGTTTCTTTCTCATTAATGAAAATATAGCTGCACCAAGGACCCACTTTCTGGAATAGTTCACCTGAAAGGGTCAACGTAAAATAAAAATGTAGCTTGGCGAAACAAACTTCGTTCACTGCCTCCCTAAATATATTATGAATATATGAAATCAAAACACAACAACTTAAAATGCAAATGCTTTAAAATGGACGCAATGATTTAATAAAAGAAAGTTAGGGCATTTATGGTGTTTGACTCGCGTCTCCTCTCCCATCTGCTTCATTGAGCGATGTGATGGTCTGCATTGAGGTAGCATGGATAATTGTCGAAGTTGGCACAGAGAAGTAGAGTTGCCCATTGTGCGTGCCATGTGCCTGAACATGTCATCGGGCTGAACCAATGGGACTATTATTTGTGGTACCGTTTTATCATGGCTAAGAATGCTATCACCATCACAAGTAAAAAACGCTTTAATCCACACTGTTATCTTTCAGAGGCTGTAGCAAGACACTATCCTGGACCCACTACAGTCTCATTAAGTTGCCTCGAACTGAATGCCTACAAGAATGCGCTCTCTCAATTTTAGCCACCATGACAGCCTTTTCATTGCTCAAAAATATTTTCACCTTCCTTCCACCTCTGTTAATCCATTTTCTGCAAGTCAAATTTGGCTTCAAAGGGCAAAGAAGCCTGCATGGTGGGTACATCAGTACTCTCGTAGACATAACCATCATTAGAAAATTGCCGGCTAATTTTTCAGCATCACACGGCTGTCCTCCTTTACCTGCTGGTTGGAAACAGTTCACTTCAACTAACATTTCTTGCGCTTATAAAAGCATTCAGGAGTGGAAAGACTAGAACAGAAGGGAGGATCCATGGCATATGCGTTAGACAGCGACTCTGAACGCGTAAGCAAAAACAATGGTGACCGGAAGCTAAACGTGTATATAAGACGGTAGCGAGCCCCTCACTAACCAGTCGCACTAACCGAAGTGAGAATAAAGCTAAAGGCGTCTATCTTTCTTGCTCTTGCCATCCTTGTCATTACCGTTGTTGCTGCCCCTGCCGAGTAAGTATTCTCCACTCTCTTTGCATAAACCAATTGGAAGCTTAATTGGCCTCGTAAAGTTCTCTAATCTGTTCCTATTTTCCATTAGTGATAAGGTACTTGTGAGCCCAATATCCTGCGCCTTTTGTTAAAAGCAACACTGCTGCCTTGTGTTCAGGAGCATGCTTTATGTGGTTTGGTTAATAAATGCTGTTTCTTCCATTGTAGGGGCGGGAATCTGAACATGGTAATGATGAAGCGATTAGGAGAGGTGCGTCACTTATTCACAGAGGACTCCTGGGTCGGAAGGTTACCAGCCAATTGCAAGAGATGATCGCTATGGCCGAAGCTATCAGACAGCGAATAAGAAAACGCCTTGGCGAATACTTAAAGGGCCTTTAGAACAAGCAGATTGGCGCTTCACCAACAAGACAAAGAGAATTAATAAAAGGATCTATTTTACTGCATTCTTAGACTCCTTGGATAATCGAGGGCAACTGAGGAGATGCGTGACCCCTCTCGGCAGTTCGGATAAGCCTTGAGTTTCCAACGGCTTGAAAACTAAATTTGGAGCAAGAATTTTTGCCAAGCATTAGCGTATCCACAAGGAGACGTTAGAAAAATCCGCATTGAAGCGTTTCTAGGTGGTTCATGGCAGAGACCAGGAAGATGGAGATGTGCCAAAGGTGAATAGCGTCGACAGCCCTTCTGTTATGGGATGTCAGCGATTTGTCCCATCCGTAACACATGCACTTCCTTCGCACCGCCACAGGTTTCCATCAGCGGTACAGATCGAGATTAAAGTCCGTTAAAGTTAGGTCCACTTTTCGCTGCCACCGAAGCTGCGTCCCGAGACGTCCTTGAAGGCAAGAGGGGGTATAATACTAAGGCAGAATATGCATATCAGCAAAGAGAGAAAGATTGGAGCTACTGGCATAGTCCCTGAGACAAGCCCATCTAGTTAGTGCAAGATGGCCACCGCAGTCTGAGACCGACATTGGTAGTCATAACAACCAAAAAATGATCTTTTAAAAGAAGTAGGGGCAACTGGTGGTGGAAATGCAGGTACTTTTCTTTCCAGGTGAAGTATGCTAATCAAATCGATGGATGGTACATGCTCCAACTCACTCCGAATCACTCGATTCTACAACACGAAAATGACTCAAGAGAGTGTAAGTGGGCAGTGCTGGACAACTGCTACATTATGAAGGCTAGCATCTACAGCCTGTTGTAAGATTGGTAGGGGAAAGCCTGCAAAGCACCCCATAAATGCCCTGGAGGTCGTAAAACTACAATCAAAATCTCTAGCCATGTTGAAGTCTGGTCTCTTATGGAAAATGCTTGAGTATTCAAAGTAATATCCTTAACCGCAGAGAGAGGTTTCGTCCTGTGGCAGTGTGGTGCTAACTTGACTCTCGTTACAAGGCAGCATAATGTCACCTCGGGGAGTGACGTACCCGGACACATTCGTGAGAGGCGATTGAAGAGCGTAATTGCATTGAGCGTGCCCAAATTTGTCCCACTTCGTCCCAGTTCGACTTCTAGTAGAATTGCTGGTAACAGTGCGAGTTGTGATCCGCCCCTCCGTCCCTCCGTCCATCCACCCTTGCCATCGCCACTTCCTCTTCCACATGAAAACCCCTCTCAACTGCCTTGTGGTGGACTCCTCTGCTTCTTTGGCAGCCCACATGTTATTTAGGGTTCAAATGCATTTCCCTTTCTGCGTAGATCGCCTAGTCACTTAGTTGGCGGAATAGTGGTGCTGATTCATCGTGAAGAGTTATGGGGTACGCACTTATTGAGGTGTAGCAAATGCTGATGCCATAGGCGAGGCGGACACTTCGGGTCTCACCCACTCACTCCCTCACTCACTCACATAACAGGTGTTTCCTCGGTGGTGCCGGACATGCATTAGGAGGGATATTGGATGGAACGGAGACAAATGAAGAGTGGCAGTGGTAGTGTTGTAGAGGGTAACTGGTGAATTGGTAATAAATGTGTGTGCTTGTCACATATGTGGGACGGAGGGATGAAATGCGACAATTGTGAGGTAAAACAACAACCCAACCTCAGTAACGCATGACGTCAGTGCATATAAATCCCTTCCAGTCGGATGCGCTTTCCGCTGCTACCAACGTGTTACCGCAAGACTTCCTTGAAGGACAGAGAAGGCATGGTACGAGGGTAGAACACAGCGGGTGTAGGGCTACTGACACGGTCTGGATGCCAGCTCACGTGAATCGTCTGCTTTTAACTTGTATAAAATACATTTTCCAATAATAGCGCACACTAGAGATTAATGACCTCCAAAACGAAACGTCTGTAGAGCTGCGATTCCAACATTTACAACATTACCTCTACGATTTCATACCCTTGTTTATCACCTTGAATGCTGCTTCCAAGGTCCCACGAAGCGCACGGTGATGAATTCGAATTGCTACGATTCCTCAACAGTTGAGAGCCAGCAGAATTGACGAGTAAGCATCAACAGTGGGTAATTTGTTCGTCCGGGGTAGCAATGCAAAGCGCCAAATCTTTGTGACCCGTTAGTGGAGGACATGTGGCCCTAATCGAATCCTAGGTAAAGTTAACGTTCCGATTCTTTGTACGTAAAGTACCTCGGATGTGAATGTCTCTTGACTGTAGGACTGGCAAATAGGTGAGAGGCTCATATCAAAATCCTAGGAGGGGAGAATCTGCATGCGAATTTATTTCCCAATTTACCTAGAAAGGTTTAGAATTAGTCGACGTTTTCCCAAAGTGCCTCATTGATGCGAAGTAGGGTTTTCAACCACAGTAATACAACTGTTTACAAAGGGACATTTGTGATCCATTTGCTTTCGCAAAACGGATTGCAATCCGCAACCCCACAGCATCTCTTCAATGGTTGTAATGAACTGCTTCGTTGTCGATCATGGACCACGATTGCTGATCTGATCATATTGTAGCTAAATGCACTGGGTATGCCCTTCTGTTACTCATCACCAGCCTCGGCAACCGATGTTGGAAAGCTATCATTGACTCCCCCCTGCTTTGCCTAACAATGGAAATTGTTGTGGGCAGAGAAGAGTACCTCCAAGAGTTGTGAAGATGGAGACAGAGCTCGTGGAAGACAACTGTACCACTATTGCATTCCTCACCTTCGGCAAACCATGCTGCCCAAATTGTAGCCCACGTGTGGTTTCCCCTCATCTCTGTCTGTTCTTCTGTATTGCAGCTGAATGGTCAACAAGGTATGAGCTCCGTTTGGAAATGCGTCCTGAACTTGTTCCAATACGGGAATAGTGGGCACACTGATGTGACTCACGATGGGGTAAAAGCTGGTGCGATTCATTTTTTGAAGTCTATGGATTTGAAGAAAGTAGCATCTCTCACACGACCTCTCCTAACTGGTTCCAACTCGTGCATGCTGACTGTAATCCCTACTTTAATGTACCGAATTTCGTTAATTTCTTTTCCATGAAGTCACGATTTACTTAGACATTCCATCTGAAGCCATGTCTGAAATTTGGTGTAATATCCCTAAAAACTTTTAAGTGAGATTATTTGGGCTTAGCAAGTACTTAAAGCGGTGATGCTCTTTTTACACGTTACTGGACCAGTTCAAATCTAGTCTTTCGGCCAGCGGTTATATAGAAAGAGCGAAGCCATACAGTAAATGGTAAGGAGGGGAGACATTTCATTAGAAAACAGCAATTACAAGGCCATGGATCAAATGCAATGTTTCCAGTTTTTTGGTTTACTCATTAAAATTCACTTTCGCGTGAAATTTCAGGAATGAAATTACAGAATACATTCACCTCATACAGAAATGCTTGACCTGATCGGCGCTCCCGAAATCCAAACCACTGTCATTAGACTATGATTAACGTGCATTTAAATGCTGAAGGAACACATTTGTGTGGTCACTACCACCATGTGGCATTTCTGCTGTTATGAGTTATCCAATCCCATTAAAAGGCAGGTAGCTCTGGTCAAGCTACAGTTGTGCTACTGATGCATTTAAGTAGACCCAACACTCGCCCATTCTCTGAGGTCACGACGAATGCTCGTCTCTACTAGGTCAACCTACATTCAACCCAATAGTTAACACGTGCGTGTTCCTAGGACAAAGCGCACTAGCAGCCGATCCAAACACACTACCAAGCGTAAAAGTGCAGCTTGAATACCTCATGGAATACCGCAGATGTCTTCAAAATAAGGAAACAATATTGAAGACTCATCAATTAAATGTAATGCACATTGCCCTCCAACTTATTTGTGAAGAGGGTGCAGTTTAAAAAACCTCAAGGAAGGTAGGATATGTATATTTAGCAAAGAGAGAGGGATCGGAGCTACTGGCATAATCTCTGAGGCCAGCCCACCCGGCTAGGCAATATGGCCACCGCAGTCTCTAACCAAAATCGGCAGTCAGGACAACCGAAGTATCGAAATGATCTTTAAAAGATGTAAAGGCGACTGATGGTAGAAATGCAAGTGCTTATCTTTCCAGGTGAAGTATATTGATCAAAAGGGGTGGATGGGGCATACTCTAACTCACCCCAAATTACTCGTTTCTACACCACGAAAATGACTCAAGTGGGTGTAAGTGGGGATTGCTGGACAACTACTCCACCATGAAAGCTAGCCTCTACAGCGTGATGTAGTATCGGTGAGGAAAAACCTGTAAAACGCTGCATAATTGACGCAGAGACCGTAAAACAACAACTGAAAGCTATATTTATGTTAGAGTCAACCTTCATTCAACCCTATAGTTAAAAGGTGCATCATCACAAGGACATAGCGCACTAGTAGCCGATCCAAACACACTACCAGGCGTAAAGTGTAGCTTAAATACTTCATGAAATAACGTGTGTGCCTTCTAAAAAGAAAACAATATTAAGGATTCAGCGCTTAAATGTAATGCACATTGTCCTTCAACTTGTCTGCGAAAAAGAGGACTTTTCTCACTGCTGGAACACTATTGGATGTTGCGGCTGATGGATGCAAAGATCAGCAGCGGCTTGCAGTATTATGTGGCACTTCTCGATATTCAGTGTCTCCACTGAAGCCCAAATCGCACCTGTTGATGCCAGCTAGTGCTTGACTTTCGATTAATAGTAGTTCCTAACATATTCATGCGTTACGTTGCAACGGATTGCTCTGACCACAATCTCTAGCAGAAGTGGTGAAAATGGCGCCTGTCATAGGGGACTCGCGCCAGCTCGTGTTCTGCAGCGATCTTATTAACTATTCGTGCGGCTCCATTCGTAAAGCACATGGAGAAGGTCGCTAAAATTTTGTTCACGCTACTTATATAAATGTGACAATGACGTGACCACAATATTTCCTCCGCTCTCTGCTTGCCGGATAGGACCCAGCCACATGCAGAGCTTGACACCAGTGGAGTGAAAACGGAGGGGCGAGGAGGAATGGACGTGAATCCTTTTCCTGCAATACCATCTGTTCACGCAATCTGCTTTCACATCAGCGTTCTTACGACTCGCACCGGATATGTGAGGTGACCAGCACATCTTTCCTTAAGTGCAGCTCATTTCTCCAACAAGAGGAAACTACAGGTCCAGTGGACTTGCCAAGGGGAGTAGTGACATCAAGCAATCATCTGCTCACTTGTTCGCCACTCGATTTTAAGCGTAGTAGGCTTGTGCATGTTTACTGCGCACCCAAAATTGAGTAATGCATCATTAACCTCCACTTCCAAGATTAGTGCGCTCTCGTCAACTGTTTATCAACGCCTCATTCGACCGCTCCTCCTTTCAAAATAGAAACCTGCGTTTTAAATCAACAAACGATCGGTAAATAATTAGGCTGCTACGGGACATTTTGAAGTATGCGGAGCCTATTAGGACTAATCTCACAACGCTCTGTCAAGTTTACTATTTGGATAATTTATAACAGAATAACTGGGACTGATGTCCCTACCTTTGCAAGCTAGCCCATCCTTCTGCATGGCTCGGAGAGGAAGAAGTAGGTTTTTTTATCAACAACGACGTTTAGAGTCGTGTGTTGGAAAGATGGAGGTGAAATTGATGAAGCTGTGCGACCTACCCATCTAGAGGACAAAGGAGGGAGGTTGGAGCAATGACAGGCTCGCTTATTCAGCAGACACGGTGACGACAGCCAGAAGGGCGAGGAGAGCGCAAGGACAACTCGCATTTCGTTGATCTGAAAGTGGATGTAATTCGGTCACGGTGGCAAGCGGTGCTGTATTTATGCCCAAACCCTTAAGATGCATTGTTTACATGCGCCAAAGTAACTACCGGCACCTTAGACTGAGTCAGTTCTAACACAGTTTATGTGGACTTATGGACGGGCTACCTTAAATACACACACCCATTGTTAAAACTGGGCTCGACTTCAAGTATTTTCCCCGTGCTCCGATAACATTTAAGGGACCGATAGATAAAGGCTTGATTTTGATTTCATAGACTCGTCACACAAAATCTGCTCACCTTTGAAGTTTAACACAAGAAAGACAAACAAACAACTCTTTGATCACGAACACAAAGCGCTTGTAACTAATGTGTTGATGGTGAATATTTGTGCAGTCAGGTCCAATTTAGGGTGGCATGGAAGGGTTCACGCAGCCAGTTCCCGATGTTTGTGGCCCTCCTTGATTTGCCTGCATTGTTCGCTCCAAGTTAAATCCTCTTAACGACGGGATGATGGCCTTCCAGACCAACAGTAATGATGCATCTCGTAGGCGTTGATGGAGGTATGCAATAGTAGTCTGCGCCCTTTTCAAACGAACCAATGGCCTTAATTCGAGTGGTGCCTTAGTCGAACGCATCGCCCGTATGAGATGACTTAGGTCTTGGTATCTTGACATCTATCTGGCCATATCAATTCCAGGGGACGCAGGAGATGGGGTGAAGCCATATCTTCCTCCCATTCATCTTGAAGTACGAAAACAGACCTTAGAGTTGGATTCTAATCTGATGCGAGGCGTTGAACTTTTGAGTGAGAGCTGAGCGCTGTGTCTCAGAAATCTTTGCATAGCTAGGGGATGATTTTTAATGCGTTCATTTGTTTAGGAAATGCAAAAATCTCATTCACAGGCCAATAAGTCAGTCAGGTGGTCTAGGTTCCTCGGATCTTCAACGCATAAATAATTAGGAAAAGACAAAAAACTGAGATTATTTTAGGCTTATTCTCCTCCCTTCATTAGCGACTCAGAATGGGGCATGGCGCCTCATCGTTGAAAGTAGATTATTCCTTATTTTGGATGCGCTGCCCTTACTTTTAAGCGTTCCATCACCAAACTCGAGTTCATACAGCTATACGCCACACCTGATGGATAAGCGCTACGTATTTACAATGTAACGCACTCTTGCCAAATGCCTTTCAAGTCCAAATCCAACTGGAACACAGGCCCTTTGGCTTTGTGATTGGTTTCAGCCAGTCACATGCTACAGACATGCCAAATCACGTCTACCATCAATAAAGTGCCTTAGCAACGCAAGGCTTGTAAGGGGCGAGAAAGCACTTCCTTTGAGTGACATCGCTATCGACTGGGAGGAGTCACAGAGCCATGTTCTGGTGTCCAGAGTCCCTGCTATTTTACCTTCACTGGTCTGTCAACTAAACTCCTGTCGACATAAGGATGGTCTTCAAGACCAACGATACTGCGGCAAAAGGTAGGCTCGAATAGCATCGAACAGCGGTAGTTGACCACCCTATCTGAACGAAACAAGAGCTCACTCTGAGATGTGCCTTAGTCAAACGCATTGTGTGTGTGTGTGTGTGTGAACGATCCAACCCTCGGTGTTCTAGCACCCCGTTGACTGCGCTAGCTCAAGGAAACAAGATAGAGCCCCATTTAACTCCCCACCACCCCTTACATCGAATTTTGAATGCGGATCCTGTTTAGGCATGAGGCTTTGCAGTGAATTCTACGAATACATTGATGCTTACACAAAATTTGGGTGCAGCAGAACTCGCAGGAGTTGTTGGGGTCATCCGATGAGCTCTAACAGCTTAATTGCTTCCCTAAGCATTTTGATTCATTTAAGATCCACTTAGCGTACTGCGTTTATGTTAACTCGTTGCTCACTGTCAACAGGAAGTGGCCTCACTTGGGATAGTTCCAAGAGCCGCAAGCACGATTGACACAATTAGAAGAATGAACAACTGTTTATAGCAGACAAGCACTTTTAAGTGGAGGGACTAGACGCACATGGGGTAAAGGGAACAACACCATCTACTTCCTTTTCATGTGCCGAAATGGCACTAGCCGCAATGACGTTGACAAGTAATTGACCGATTACGGGGAATCCATGGAGGACACTTTGGCCAAAAAGCATACGATAAACATAAGCCAGTGCTGGTCATATAAGAGACGGTCTCGACTACACTTGTAACTGAACAACGCGTAGAATGCGTGCCTACATTGTGCTTCTCGCTCTCACTGTTTTCGTAGTGGCGGTTTCGGCCGGGTGGGTGCCCATTTCGAGTGCCTATATAGCCTCATGCAAAACCTACTAAGTGCTCTAATTGAAACGCTTTTTTGCCTTTAGGAAAAACAAACCGAAGCACGTTGCAAATGGTACTAAGAAATGGATAGAATCTGCTTAGCAATTCTTCTGCTATGACCCAATTGGAAAGCAAATTGCTCAACTCGCAGAGGACTGGAATGCAACAGCGCCAGAAGGTAGGTTTTGCTATTGTCTGTCAGAAGAAAATTTTCTATTTTTATCTAGTTAGATGCAAAGTGCGGGCGTTACTGGCTGAGAGCTGCAGAGTTCCCAAGAACAAAACTGCCTAACTTGTCAACTTTCATGCCTTCTTCTCTTCACGAATAAATGTTAATTTGCAAGAAAGCTGCCTTGTGCCAGACCAACGAGGGCCATGGACTGCAAGGGTCATAGCCTAAGGTTTTTGAGTGAAGTGAGATAGGAATTAAGCATTCGGAGCGTTGCTAATTTCAATTAAGAGCCGCATTTGCTCTGGAATAGACATGTGGTGGTTAGCGAAACTATGGGGAACACGGCCTCTTGAGTCGTTTCAACAGCCGCCAGTGGCTTCACCAGTGGGTAAACTGGTTTGTCAACAATGGGAGGTGCGGTCAGAGGGCTAGTGGGCGTGGTGGAGGAGCCAACACGTGTAAGGCATTCAGTTTCCCTTCTCTTTCGTGAGGCGTACTCAGCGCCCACCTCGGTTGCTTTCCCTTGACGACCATAATGCAGTGGAGGTCACCATGCCCCTCCAAGTTGAAGGCACTGATGACATTTGGTACCATATCACCGATAGGTTCTAACTCTTCCACTTTTTAGTTCTTGAGGATAGGCGATCTTAATGACTTGGTGTAGACCCATGGTGGTCCATGATCTGCACCATTCGCTGTTTAGAGGAGCATTTACCTAGAAGGCTAACCAATCTTGCCCTCCTTCTCCAGTGCTCAAGACGTGAGTTGGTGAGATTTCGAGAGCCTGATCACCATACTACCCAGGCAGGTGCCATCATCCCTAAGAAGCACCACTTCGGAGGGTCTTATTGTGTACCACCAGCCGGTGCAATCAAGAGTGACTTCCGAGTCACCCCTAAGTCACCCTAAATGGCTATAGATCTGCATATCAGCAAAATAGCTTCAGCCATGATGACTAACATGTGTGACCACTAGCTCCAGCGAAACACAAGTGGAGGTAATAACGGGCTTCCCGAGCTGCATGAACACCAAATTGGTGAGCATGAGTGATGAGTGTGGCGTGGTACGACTTCCTTGAAGGCAAACGGAGGCATAGTACGAGGATAGGATAGGTGCACAGAAAAGAGCGTGGCAACGGATCTACTAGCATGGCTCTTAGGCCACCTCGCCCAGCTAGGGTAGCATGGCCACCTCAGTCCGTAACCGAATGCGGCAGTCAGAACAAACAAAGTATTACATAGCCTCACTCTTCTTTCGAGCGTCGTCCTCGACGCTCCTTTCAGCACACCTCCTGCATCTGCCACCACAACGTAATCAGTACTATAGAGACACCTACGAGCTAACCGTGCCTGCCATCGAAATTCGAAGAAGACAGGTGAGGAGATGCGCTACACCACTTAATACATTTAGGAAGGCAGTGAACGAAGTTTGTTTCACCAAGCTACATATTTATTTGATGTTGACCCAGTCGGGCGAACTATTCCAAAATGTGGGTCCTTGGTGAAGCTATATTTTCACTAATGAGAAGGAAACCATGGTGTTGCGTGCGATCCAGGCAAAATGACCCCAGGTAGTTATTCATGATACTTATTCAATTGAAAGGATGTATTTGTGTGTACATC
Source organism: Taenia multiceps (assembly GCA_001923025.3). Classification (NCBI taxonomy): domain Eukaryota; kingdom Metazoa; phylum Platyhelminthes; class Cestoda; order Cyclophyllidea; family Taeniidae; genus Taenia; species Taenia multiceps. The sequence continues at coordinate 13,960,181 of CM010314.1, forward strand.
TCAAAGTGAGGTCCATCACATTCACTTATCTATTTAGCGGTCAACCCATAAGAGTAACCAAATAAATTATGTTCCACAGCCTCCACAGCTTGCCTGCACTTACGCTTTATTAATCAGTTATTCACTTCTGACACGTGCACACATTGGCTCGCCCTTCTTGTAGCGAAATGAAGTACAATGCTCGACAAACCCTGACACTATGGGTGAAATACTTATTTTTAATGGTATAACAGTACCTTGTGTCCAACGAGAGATCACTTAATCCGCAACAGAAGACTAACAGAGTTAATTTTACAGATTTGCACATTAGTTAAACATTGTAGGCAGCCTAGATCGTTCTGACGTCCATAGGAGCCAGAAGGCTAAGGAATAAAATATAATCATGACACAAATGGTCTGGGAGGCGAATGGCATGGTTGGGAGGTAATGCTGCTAAAGCAAGAAGCAAGGTAAAATGGCGCAGCTTTTGTGTTTACTTGACTAAAATGAAGAATTAGCAAACTATCAGGGCGTCACATAGCCTCTTATGTTTTGAGCGCTGGTCTAAGTTGGAAGCTGAGCAGGGGATCGGAGTTTCACAACTTGTCAGATGATTGGACGAGTGCTAGCCAATCAGCAGAGGAAGTGAAGTGATTACCAGCAACAAATAACTCAGAGGTTCCTACTCACAACAGTTATCCTTTCAGCACTGCAGACTAGCAGCTAGTCTGCAGTCTAGAGGCCTATTTTTATCTGACACCTTTTGTGCTTTTAGGTGCTGTTATTTAAGGAGTTTGAGAGAGAGAGCGGAAGGGGTCAGGAACGGTTTAAGATCGTGGCACACACAATAGGATTGGTGGTGAGAGTACCAATGTGAAATCGTTGTGTTGTTTACTTGAAGCTCTTGCTTGACAAACCAGGTTGAGTAGGTCCTTCGTTGTGTAACTTCAAGTATTTTGACGCGTCGATATGGTAGGATTGAACACGAAGTATTCTTCCTTTATTTTCCGCAGGATGCCCCTATGCGATGCTATTATGTACTTCTCAATTGAATATGATGACTCCGACATCAAAATAACAAACTTTGTTATCCTCATTGTTTCTCAGGTTGTTTGTTTACTTAGGAACAAACATAATCGCCAATGCTCGGGTCTTTCTCTGACCTCCTCTTTGAAGGACCACGCCTCCTTTCAAAAACCGGAAACTATGTTTTCAATCAACAAAAGGTCAGTAAATAATTCGGCATCCACGAGTCCTTTTGAAGTGTGCGGAGACTTTCAGGTCTGATTTCACATCGTTCTGTTGGGTTTACTGTTTGGATAATTTATACCGGAATAACTGGTACTGATGTCCCCACCTTTGTAAATTGATGAAACATGTGAGAAAGTTCGTTATGGTGCTGCCAAAGTTGATGCTGTCAAGGCAGTGAGCAGGTGTTAGGAAAGAAAAGGCTCAATATTCATTAAATAACGATGCTTTTGGGCCAGTGTTCTACGACTTAAAGAAACTATATCAGTTGGAACTGTCTAGAGGGCGCACGAAAATATGGCGACTAGGATGTCTGATTCTTAGGTGATGGTTGATGCAGGAGGCTGATTAAAAGCAGCATTCGAACTGTCAAGAGGTGCCACGCATCTCCTTACTTGCCCTCGATTTCCAAGAATGGCACGGTTTAACTGGTGGGTGTCTTCCAGTACTATTTACGTTGTGGTGGCTGATGCGGGAAATGTGCCGAAGGCAGCGTCATGGACGACGCTCGAAAGGAAAACGGGGCTGTGCAATACTTTATTTGTTCTGACTGCCTGATTTGGTTAAGACTGTGTTGACCATGCCAGCAGGTCCGTTCCCTGCTGTTTTCTGCACACCTATCCAACACTCGTGCTATGCCTTCGTTTGCCTTCAAGGAAGTCCCACCACGCCACACTCATCACTCATGCTCACCAATTTGGGGCTCATATAGCTAGTTAGAAGCCCATTATCAGCTCCACTTGTGTTGCGCTAGAGCTACTGGTCCCTTACTCATTTTAGTCATCATGACTGAAGCTATTTCGCTGACTTGCAGATCTAGAGCTGTTTTAGGGGTGACTCGGAAGTCACTCTTGATTCCACCGGCTAGTGGTACGCAATAAGACCTCAAGTAGTGGTGCTTCCTAGGTATGATGAAACCTATTTGGGTAGTATGGTAATCAGGCTCTCGCAATCGTACCGACTCACATCGTGAGCACTGGGGAAGGAAGGCGATACTGGTTGGCCTTCTAGGTGGATGCGTCACTGAACAGCGAGTGGTGCAGAGCATGGACCACCATGGGGCTACACCCAGGCAGTAAGATCGCCTGACCTCAAAACTAGGATGTGGAAGAGTTAAACTTAACGGTGATATTGCACCAAATGTCATCAGTGCCTTCAGCTTGGAGGGGGCATGGTGCCCTCAACTGCATTGCACTCGTCAAGGGAGAAGTAGCCGAGGTGGGCGCGTGTATGCCTACGAAAGAGAAGGGAAACTGCTTGTCTTACATGTGTTGGCTCTTCCACCACGCCCACTAGCTCTCTGACCGTACATTGCGTAGGTGACAAACCAGTCGACCCACTGGTGAAGCCACTGGTGAAGCCACTGGCGGCTGTTGAAACGACTCAAGAGGTTGTGCATCACTTAGTTTCGCTAACCATCACATGTGTATTCTAGAACAAATGCGGCTTTTAAGTGAAATCAGCAACGCCTCAAATGCTCAATTCCTATCTCATTTCACCCAAAAACCTTAGGCTATGAGTCTCGCGGTCCATGGCTCTCGTTGATCAGGCACAGGGCAGCTTTCTTATGAATAAGCATTTATTTGTGAAGAGAAGAGCGCATAAATGTTGACAAGTTAGGCAGTTTCGTTTTTGAGACCTCTGCAGTAATAAACCAGTGACTCCGAATTTTGGCTTTGTCTAGATAAAAAAATAGAAAAATTCCTTTCGGCAGAAAATGCTAAAACCTACCCTCCAGCACTGTTTCATTCCAGTCCTTTGCGAGTTGAGCAATTTGTTGTCCGATTGGGTCTTCTTGAAGAATATATCGACAAATTCTATCCCTTTCTTAGTACCATTTGCTACGTCCTTGGTTTGTTTTCCCTAAAGGCAGACAAGCGATTCAATTAGAGCATAGTAGGTTTTGCATGAGACTAGGTGGACACTCCAAATGGGCACCCACTTGACCGAAACCGCCACTGCAAACAGTGAGAGCGAGAAGCACAATGTAGGCACGCATTCTACGCGTTGTTCAGTTACAAGTGTAGTCGAGACCGTCTCTTATATGACCAGCACTGGCTTATGTTTATCGTATGCTTTTTGGCCAAAGTGTCCTCCATGGATTCCCCGTAATCGGTCAATTACTTGTCAACGTCATTGCGGCTAGTGCCATTTCGGCACATGAAAAGGAAGTAGATGGTGTTGTTCCCTTTACCCCATGTGCGTCTAGTCCCTCCACTTAAAAGTGCTTGTCTGCTATAAACAGTTGTTCATTCTTCTAATTGTGTCAATCGTGCTTGTGGCTCTTGGGACTATCCCAAGTGCCCAGTGAGGCCACTTCCTGTTGACGGCGAGCAACGAATTAACATAAACACGGTATGCTAAGTGGCTTTTATGTGTGTGAGTGTACGTCTAGGACAAAAGTAGTGTGGCAGTTGTAGTGTTGCAGAGGGTAACCGGTAAATTGGTAATAAATGTGTGTGCATGTCATATATGTGAGAGGGAAAGATGAAATGCGACAATTGTGAGGTAAAACAACATCATAAATTGAGTAGAAGAGAGTAGTGGGAAGCGGATAAAAGAGTGGATGAGGGAGGAGGGAGGAATGGAGAGGTGAGAGAGGGATGTAGAGGGTCTGCCAATGAGCTGCGTTTATCTTATTTCCTTGTTGAAGGCAGCTAGGTGAGAGAATACAGCTACTGCTTTAGTTGCGAGGGCTTGACGTTTTATTGCAAAGGCATTTCTAATTAATTAATTAATTAAATTCAAAATTTGACTGTTGCCAGCAATTCTACTAAAAGTCGAACTGAGACGATGTGGGACAACTTTGACCACGCTCCATGCAATCACGCTCTTCAATTGCCTCCCACAAAGGTGTCCAGGTGAGTCACTCCCCGTGGCGACATTATGCTGCCTTGCATCGACAGTCTAGTTAGCACTGCACTGCCTCAGGATGAAAAGTCTTCCTCTGGTTGAGGATATTACTTTGAATACACAATCATTTACCATAAGATCAGACTCTAACATAAATATAGCTTTCAGTTGTTGTTTTACGGTCTCTGCGTCAATTATGCAGCGTTTTACAGGTTTTTCCTCACCGATACTACATCACGCTGTAGAGGCTAGCTTTCATGGTGGAGTAGTTGTCCAGCAATCCCCACTTACACCCACTTGAGTCATTTTCGTGGTGTAGAAACGAGTAATTTGGGGTGAGTTAGAGTAAGCCCCATCCACCCCTTTTGATCAATATACTTCACCTGGAAAGATAAGCACTTGCATTTCTACCATCAGTCGCCTTTACATCTTTTAAAGATCATTTCGATACTTCGGTTGTCCTGACTGCCGATTTTGGTTAGAGACTGCGGTGGCCATATTGCCTAGCCGGGTGGGCTGGCCTCAGAGATTATGCCAGTAGCTCCGATCCCTCTCTCTTTGCTAAATATACATATCCTACCTTCCTTGAGGTTTTTTAAACTGCACCCTCTTCACAAATAAGTTGGAGGGCAATGTGCATTACATTTAATTGATGAGTCTTCAATATTGTTTCCTTATTTTGAAGACATCTGCGGTATTCCATGAGGTATTCAAGCTGCACTTTTACGCTTGGTAGTGTGTTTGGAGGCTGCTAGTGCGCTTTGTCCTAGGAACACGCACGTGTTAACTATTGGGTTGAATGTAGGTTGACCTAGTAGAGACGAGCATTCGTCGTGACCTCAGAGAATGGGCGAGTGTTGGGTCTACTTAAATGCATCAGTAGCATAACTGTAGCTTGACCAGAGCTACCTGCCCTGAATGGGACTGAATAATTCATAATAGTGAAAATGCTACATGGTGGTAGTGACACACAAATATGTTCCTTCAGTATTTAAATGTACGATAATCATGGTTCCATGACAGCGGTTTGGATTTCAGAACCGTTGATTGGGTCAAGCATTCCGCGTATGAGGTGAATGTTTTCTTCAATTACATTCCTAAAAATTCACGTGAAAATGAATTTATTTTAGGTAAATTAAGATATATTTGCAACAGTACATTTGATCCATGGCCTTGTAATTGCTGTTTTCCTCTGAAGTGTTTCCCCTCTTTACCATTTACTATATGGCTTGGCTCTTTCTGTATAACCGCTGTTCAGAAGAGTAGATTTGAGCTGGTCCAGTGCTGTAGAACAAAGAGTACGTCTGAGGTTGCTGCTGAGCTAATAAATCTGACGAAAAGGGGATTTAACTACATGCTTGCCAACAAACACATTTTGGTGCTCAATTATGGCCTTCCAAATATTGCTCGGTTAGATTGTTGAATTGGTGCTGTAATTGAGGGACTTGGTCCACGTGTTGGTAAGGACCTACCTGGGTGCTCAGTTGGCGACTCTGCTCCAGAGTTATGCCGCTGTACCTCAAGCCCTTCCACACGCCGACTGTGCTACTTCTCCTCCGCCTCCTGCCCCTCCTCATTCTAGTAGAATTGATGGTGGCATAGACGACTGCATCTGCGTCGGCTCCTTCCATCCCTTATTCCGTAGAGCTTCTACGCCTCACGACGACTTCGAGCAGCCGTTACAATCTCATCAACTTCACATCAGATGGATTAGCGAGTTGTCCTCCGCCCCTTCATCCCCTCCCTATTCCACTTCCTCTTCCACATGAGCATCCCTCTCAACTGCCTTGTGGTGGACTCCTCAGCTTCTTTGGCAGCTCACATGTTACTTGGAGTTAAAATACATTTCTCCCGTTACTTTCATCGCCTTGTCACTTAGTCGACGGGATGGCGGTGCTAATTCGTGGCGAGGTGTTACAGGCGACCCACTTATTTAGGCAAAGTGGCAGATCTGTTCAAGTGGGATTTTGACCAGTCATCTTCTCCTCACCATTGCCAAACCAATTCATATACTTTCCTACTGGTTCGAGTTTCATCAAAATGTCAGACAGGAGTTGTAGGGGAATACTTATTGATTGAATGCCTAGTGATTTTCGTGGCAGGCGGTACACCCATTCACTGGGTGTTTGGTGCATCTCTCCATCACCTGCATGTGTCACCACCACTTCTTTCTCTTAATAATGCTTACGCGCAGACTCCCAGCGCAGACTTGCATGCAAACGCAACATTCACCGCTCACGTACATGTCGCCTGTGTTGCCAACAATCCTTCGCTGTGACGAACAACCCAATGAAATTATCACTTCCCTCTCTGTGGAAACACAATGTGCCACAGTAAAACATCATCTCTTTCTCCATCCCACACATGACTACTGCAGCGCCCTTACCCAACCTTTGCCCGACACCGACTCAGACGAAAGGAAGCAGTCATGGGGCAGAATACACATCTGTCTCACATAATGAGGCTGAAGTGGTAGTTGGCGCATCGAAAGTCTTAGAAGCCACTGTAACCGTCGGCAGGACACGTCGCCCAGCCCAACTACTATGGCAGGGCTCTAAGTGGTTTTGCACCCAAAACAAGGCGTAAAACAAGCAGTCTGAAGGGTATTCAACACTCCTCCTCCACGGTCCACTCGGATAACCTCCAGCGCCTACCATCACGATGTAGTCGGCGTTGTAGTAGGAACCCTCAGGCATGCAACTAAGACGGTGCTCGATTCCTCCTTGCAGTTCTAATGCACCCGCACTTTGCTCCACTTTGAGAAATGCACTACTCATGCCATGTCGCCTCTAGCGGTGGCAAGAGCGGCCTAGAAGTAGGTTTGTTTGGTAGACACTCTTGCTACAGATAGACACACTGCACGCTTTTTCCACTGAGCCACATTGAGGATGTCTCGTCAAGACATGCGGCAGCACAATGCCACTCTTAAAATAGTGCTGCTTCGTCTCTGAGATGCAGGATTTACTTTGCATTCAAAGAAATACCACTTTCTTCAACGTTTGGTCAATGTTTTGGGGCATAGAGTCTCGTTAGACGGAATGGTGGTCACCGAAGTTTGTGCCACACGAAAAAACATGGCCCACACCTGTGCAGAGGAATCTTTTTCCCTCTCCTCCTCCTTCTCTTTTTCCATCTCCCCCTTCCATCTGCCCTGCTAGTAGAAGGCGCAGTGTTACCGCACATCTTTAATGTGACTCACTAGTGAATGCTTGGTAAGTGTACATTTGTGGTGAGAGTACCCCTCATTCCTCCGAGGTACAACGTGCATTCGCGGACAGATGCAAACTGTTCACCCACCTCTGACCTACCAAGCGCATTTCAACAACATCTCTGTTACATAATGAATTGCACAATGCTGCTCCCAATTTATCAACGCCAACAGTCAGTGCGAATGCAAAACAAACAGATCTGACAGCATCTCTAGCCACTTAGTTAACGCTTAGTCCAACAAATATGGGCAGACAGAGGCGAGAGTAAACAGATGCATGTATGCACACACATGTAATGGGCACCTATTCGTGGGAAAATAGCGCGTAAGTGCCAAGCACGGAGAAGGGTTATGAGTCCTCTCAACGAAACTACATCTCGATAATCGAATTCCAACGTCATTACAAAGCCAATTGCATAGAAAACATCAAAAGAGTCCCGTGAGGCAAAGCGAATTATTAAAGGATCGATTTCGCTGAGTAGATGCGTAGCTTATCTTGGCAGTCCGAATGAACTTCGAGTTTTAACGGCTTGGAAACTAAATTTGGAGTAAGAAGTTCTGCCAAGCATTAGCGCGTCCAGAGAGAGATGTTAAAACACCTGTTTCCTTAAGCAGATACATTGAAGAAATGTCCGCACTGAAGCGTTTCCAGGTAGTTCATGCCTAGTGTCGCTTCAGTTGTTAATAGCCCTCTTGCAGATAACGGAGATGTAGAGATGGCGAATGCGGACATCATAATCAGCCCTTCTGTTTTGAAATGTTAGATATTTTTCCCATCCGTAGCACATGCACTTCATTCGCACCGCCACAGTTTTCCACCAGCGGTATAGGTCGAGATTAAAGTCCATTAAGGTTGGGTCCACTTTCCACTGCCACCAATGTAGAGTCCCGGGACGTCCTTGAAGGCAAGAGAAGGTAAATTACTAAGGCAGAACATGCAAATTCCGCTACGCCTTACGATAACTTCAAGCATCCGTTGCGATCCCAGCAACTTCACATCAGATGTGATAAGCGAGTTGCCCTCCGCCCCTCCGTCCATCCGTCCATCCACTCTTGCCATCGCCACTTCCTCTTCCACATGAGCATCCCTCTCAACTGCCTTGTGGTGGACTCCTCTGCGTCTTTGGCAGCCCACATGTTACTTGGCGTTAAAATGCACTTCTCTTGCTACGTAGATGGCCTTGTCACTTAGTCGGCGGAATGGTGGTGCTGATTCGTGGTGAGGAGTTATAGGCGACGCACTTATTGAGGTATAGCAAATGCTAACGCCGTAGCCGAGGCGGGCACTTCGAGTCTCACCCACTCACTCACTCACTCACATAATGCATGTCCGTCTCCTCGGTGGTGGCGGAGATGCATTAGGAGGGATGTTGGATGGAAAGGAGACGAAGTAGCTGTGATGTACGTGAGTGTACGTGTAGGGACAAAAGAAGAGTGGCAGTGATGGTGTTGTGGAGGGTAACTGGTGAATTGGTAATAAATGTGTGTGCTTGTCACACATGTGGGACAGAGGGATGAAATGCGACAATTGTGAGGTAAAACAACAACCTAACCTCAGTAACGCATGACGCCAGTGCATATAAATCCCTTCCAGTCGGATGCGCTTTCCGCTGCTACCAACGTGTTACCGCAAGACTTCCTTGAAGGACAGAGAAGGCATGGTACGAGGGTAGAACACAGCGGGTGTTGGGCTACTGATACGGCCTGGATGCCAGCTCACGTGAATCGTCTGCTTTTAACTTGTATAAAATACATTTTCCAATAATAGCGCACACTAGAGATTAATGACCTCCAAAACGAAACGTCTGTAGAGCTGCGATTCCAACATTTACAACATTACCTCTACGATTTCTTACCCTTGTTTATTGCCTTCAATGCTGCTTTCAAGGTCCCACAAAGCGCACGGTGATGAATCCGAATTGCTACGATTCCTCAACAGTTGAGAGCCAGCAGAATTGGCGGACAAGCATCAACAGTGGGTAATGTGTTTGTCAGGACAACTGAAAACGCAACTTTACTCTGAACAGCAATAAGGTAGCAATGCATCCATCCATTCATCCATCCATCCACCCAGTTGTCGAAATTCATCCCACCTGCTTTGCGTAAGCTGTGGGAGGACTAACCTTTGTGGATTTCCAGTTGTTTGCTTAAATACTCCTCCATTTACGCACTACATCATCCACTTATTTGTAGTTTGTTTGCTTGCGTTTTCTTATTTTACGCCCACTTATCTCCCCTTCCATTTATTCCAATTCATCCATCATCAGACATTACTACACTCATCACTTCATCACATCCTGCATGCATTTATTCATTTCCTCATTCGTCCTTTTACTCACTCATTTCTGCGCTGTGATTGCATTCGTTTGCCTATTCAATACAACAGGAATGGCTCAAGTGGATGCATGAGAAAGCTGTCATGAGAAGCGTGCGTGATGAGTGGGGTGGGCTAATTGGTGAGTGGAACAACCCTGTCACAATCGCAAGACCAAGCAATACAATTTGGCATTTCGAGGAAGACTTCAACTCTTGGGTGAGATCGGAAGAACTGCTTCAGATGCCCCTTTTCTTAGTTGACCTCCCTCTCAGCTGCAGTTGATGCATCTCCGCACACTTCTACGTGGATGTGCATAATCACGAGGATCTATGCAAAATTCCACTAAACCAGGAAAAGAGACAGATGCGAATGACAAGCCTGATAGATAGAGGAGTTGTTGAATCGACGGATGGATAAGATGGGGATGTGTAGAGCCAGCTTTTCCCCTCTTTATCTAGAACCAATATGTGCCACTATGGTAGGGTTGGAGGCTACGTTGCATCGCCTGCACTGTGAGCAATAAAACACGGTGAAGATGGTACTGTTGCAAAGCGGAAAAACGATCCCGTGTCCGAACAAATAGCTTTTGGAGAGGATTGTCAGAGAAGAGTAATGCGTCATCAAGATATTTCTGACATGCCAAATCAAGGTCATTGTGCAAACCAGACTTAGATGAAGGACGAGAATTGGTACCCTCCCTGGAAGTATGGTGCTTTAATGCTACCTCTGACACGATATTTAGGTGTCTAGATAAACTGCTGCACTAAAGACACGTGTATAAATCAACTGCAGCGGCTAATGCACGGATTACTGGCTGCACACATGTGTGACCTGCATCTCCCATTATTCTACGTTAAGTAATTATGTGGAAATCGCACCTTGCACAGTGACACAAGTTTTGAATTCAATGGGTTGAAGAGCCCTACCCCTGTCTGAACCCTTTGGATAAGTCCACCACGGTGTCAAGATGGAAGAGGTGCTGTGGGGTTGCTGATTGCAATCCGTTTTACCAAGCAAATGCATCACAAATGCCACTTTGCAAACATTTGCATTACTGTGCTTGAAATCCTTACTTCTCATCAATGAGGGACTTTGGGAAAACGTCAACTAAGTCTAAACCTTCCTAGTTAAAGTGGAAAATAATTTAGCATGTGGACCTTCCCCTCCTTGGATTCCAATATGAGTTTCCCACCCATTCGCCAGTCCTACAGTCAAGAAATATTCACGTTCGAGTGCTTTACGTACAAAGAATCGGAGCGTTAACTTCGCCTAGGATTCGGTTAGGGCCACATGT